>JADKLZ010071522.1:15702769-15717960 GCA_021533235.1 Biomphalaria straminea
TTGTTTCATTTTGTGGGCATCTTGTCATTAATTGTTTCATTTTGTGGCTATCTTGTCATTAATTGTTTCCTTTTGTGGCCATCTTATCATCAATTGTTTCATATATTAAAAGCTAGTGTGTGTGTTAAGGTGATTTTTGTGTTCAGAAAAACGCAGACACTTTTAACACGCACACAAACACTTCATAAATGTTCATGGGAGATAAGAATGTGGCTTGCACGATGAAAGTTTATTAAAGTGAGGGAGATTTGCGCTGCATCAGCCTCACTCTCTCGCCCCTTGCCAGCTGGATCCAGTGGCAGAACAGAGTCCAGACAACTGGGGCTGGTTTGGGGTGCAGTGGATGACCAGTGTGCTCTACATGTCCCACAGTGCTCCAAAACGCCCCACGGCGTTTGCTAGGTGACGCCTGATGGCCATGGTAGTACGATTTCGACTAGAGCTCCATACAGCCGCAACTAGACTTTGCTGGTGGTGGACAGAGACCATAGTTTCGACAGATACTAGCTCTGGCTAACCCTCACCTGGTTTTGCCCGTCAGTCAAGATGGTTTGCCGGGGTGTGACCGTTGCCGCATGCAGACAACTGCTTGGAGCCACAGGTGAGAGCTGGGCTCTGAGTGGAGACCAAGGTCAATGAGCTGCTCAAGGAGCCCTACTGCCCAATTGACAGAGGTACTACTCCTCCTACAGAGCCCCACACACAAAGAGGCGCGGTGGTTGAGTGATTAGGAATCGTGGTGAAGACTGGATTTTGAATTTCGGGATTTTTATGACGCCCAGAGTCCACCCAACTTTAATATGTACTTGAATTTAATTGGAAAAGTATCTGGAGTTATCCGGCCCTTCAGCTGCAGAGCCCTCAGTTCCATTGCACTTGATGACTGGATGTTGTTGTGGCATGCAGAAATGAAGCCTTAGTGTTAGATCTCTAGGGCTTCCTGTGATGGGGGGAGGAGTGCACCTCTGTTAAAACCAATCTTCTTTAACATTGGTATGTCTGCATCAGGTGTGAACAAAATCTGCAGATCAAAACTGGGTTTGTGTAGCTCACTGAAACCCTGCATTCCTCCTTAAACATTGTACTCAATGATGTCGCCTTGTATATGTATGTATTTATAAATGTGAGTAAATAGAATGGGCGGGATGCTTCACAATATGGCCTAAAATGAATTGGAGGCATCTCTCCATCTACAGGAGACCGCCACAACTGTAACGATTGAAGTGTTCCCTGTACTGTTTGACTACGGCCCCATCACAGCCTACCAGATACGACTACTCCGAGTGTTTCACAATCACACTGTACGAGATCCTCACCCACTAGGCTCGGACGTAAGGCTTTTAGCTTTGTCAGTTTATTAAGAAAGTATATTGACTTTTTGTTGCGTCGTTATGTTAGAGAAAACAGTTGACATATTGACTTTTTGTTGCGTCGTTATGTTAGAGAAGAAAGTTGACATATTGACGTTTTGTTGCGTCATTATGTTAGAGAAGAAAGTTGACATATTGACGTTTTGTTGCGTCATTATGTTAGAGAAGAAAGTTGACATATTGACGTTTTGTTGCGTCATTATGTTAGAGAAGAAAGTTGACATATTGACGTTTTGTTGCGTCCTTATGTTAGAGAAGAAAGTTAACATTTTGACTTTTTGTTGCGTCGTTATGTTAGAGAAGAAAGTTGACACATTGAGAGCTTAAAACTAAAATATTCATAATGTAGAATATAGATCTATGTTTTTCTATTCACTACAATAAACTAGCAGATTAACAATAAAGTTCATAGAGGAATTAGTAAAGTAGCACTCTCTATGTCTCTGTGTGTCTCTGTCTCTTAACTCTGAATGTCTTCCTCGCTGTCTCTATTCCTGTCTCTCTTACTGCCACACTCTGTGTCTCTGAATGCCATTCTGTTTGAGTCTCTATTTGTCTCTCAGTCTTTGTCTGACGTCTGCCTCTCTCTCTCTCTCTCTCTCTTTCTTTCTCTCTCTCTCTCTCTGTCTCTCTCTATCTCTATGTTTATGTATATATCTATATATATATATATATATATATATACATTTATATATCAACTTTACCGAAACGTCCTTGACAATTTTGAAACAGGTATTTGGAGACGACGTCCCTCTTTGGTTCCTCGAAGACAAGGCAGCCAAACAGGATCAGAGGTCAAATTCAGACGTCAACCGTGGCACCATGGATTCCTTAGAACCACCCCGCGACTTAGGCCAAGGGAACAACGTACCAAACATCATACCATTGGGCAAGGTAAGTAGGGACACTTCCTAAGCTGTACGCAGACTTCCTGTTTACACTTCTCTTGAGACCTTCACTCCTTCACCACGTAAAAGTTATAGTACTGTACGCAGAGTCAGACTAACGGTGTATGAGTTTTATATTTTTGGCCGTCTCATGTCTTGTTTGCAAATGCTGTTTTAAAAATATTATTGAAATTACTATTAAATGGTAAACTGGAAAACTTGCTTAACTGACAGATAAAAAGTTTATAACGTTCAGATTAAGATACAAATCTCTCGATAATTAGACTCAACATTTCATCAGGGGAGTTTCATGCTATTTTTTTTAACAGTAATCACTTTTTTTTTTTTGATTAAAGCAACCCCCATGTTGAGGAACAGATCAGCTGATGGGGCTTTGGACATATCAGCTGAGTGGAAAAGGAGGGGGGGGTTCTAACCTTAACTAATAGCAAATGCCCATACATTCATTCATGAATGAATTCCACCACTGAATGAGCTCAATAACATGTGAAAAAGTTTTGTTTTTCCCTCTTTAAGAGGAGTATCTGGTTTTCTCTCAACACATGACAATATGTTTTAAACACACACTTGTGACATTAAATAAAAAAAAAACACACACAAATTTATACAGAAAAAAAGCTTTTTTTAAGGGAAAAAAACGCAAAAAATATATCAAAATACTGCTTGAATAAGCTCCCTTTTTCTTTTGTTTTTACCAAATTAATTGATTATCTAATTGATTATTTTTTTCTTAATGATTCATTTTGTTTTGTTAATTAGAACAAATAATTGTGTAAAGTTTCAACTTGATTATAGAAAGGGTGTGGGAGAAATAACGTGTACACCAATTGTACCAGACAGATTGATTTGATATAAGCTTTGTAACAAGTATGTCATGTGTTAGAGGTCGGCTCCTGACGAGGCGAAACCAGCCAACCAAATGGCAAGCAGGATGTCACATGACGAGGAACCCATTCAGCCAGGGAACGTCTTTCTCCTTACCATACCCAGCGCCACCATCCGGCTTTGCGACCTTGATTCCTGGTTTATGGAATGGAAGCAGAAGTGGCTGAACAGCTCAGAAAGGTCACCCACGTACACCGAGACTACAGCGCCCCCTAGAACCGGATGTTACGTTGACGACTCACTCCTGCGTCCTGACATCGTACTTTTGGAGAACGTGGAAAGCTCTTCTGGTGAAGAGAGCAAAAACAGGAGAAAGAGGTCATTTGGAAGCCCGCCTGGAGTGCTTTGGCTGGAACTCTTGGAGAAAGACATTCCTGAACCTGGGTGAGTTGCGCCATAGCCAGGGTAAGTTTAACCAGAGACTGCGTAATTTTAACCAAAGCGATGGCAAGCCAAACCTGAGCCATATTTAGCTAAACCTGAGCTAGTTTAAGTTAAACCAGAGCATGGTAAGTTTGAGCAGAATCATTGCAGTTTAACCAGATCCATGGTAAGTTAGAATAAACCTAAGCCATATAAGTAAAAATAATCATGGTAGTTAAACCAGACCCAAACCATCTAAACTAGAGACTTTGTAAGTATAATCACAGACTGTGTAAGTTAAACCACAGCCAGATGAAGTTAAAATAAAATCACATTAAGTTAAATCAGAGCCATTTTAAGCAAAAACCGGAGACTAAATGCCTTAAACCAGAAACTGTGAAAGTTAAATCAGACCTTTGGTAAGTCAAACCTGAGACCAGTTAAGTTAAGCCAGAGCCCGGTGTGTTAAACTAGAGACTGTGTAAGTTAAACAGATTCTGTTAAACCAGCCAGAGCCATGTTTAGTTAAACAAGAGCCAAGGTAGGCTTAATTAGAGTCAAAGTAAGTTAAACCAGACTAAGTAAGCTAAACCAGAACCAGTGAAATCACACAAAATCATGATGAGTGCAACAAGATTCATTGTAATTTAGACCATAGACTGGAAACCAGAGACTGATTAACTAAACATTTAGCAAGGGTAATTTAATCTGAACCAGAATATGTTTAATCAGAGCCAGAGTCAGTTGAACCAGAAACCTAGTTAGTTAAACCAGATGCAGGATGCTAAACCAGAGCCAAAGGTTACTAAAACCGGATCCAGGGTAATTGTGATGCAAAGGCTACTTCTTTTTTTTTTCCTAAAAGCGAAAAATCTATTTTTTTTAATTATTTCATAAAAATACACCACTTTTACAACTATTTAATTTTAATAGCAAAAAAACATAGGAGGTTCTTTAGTAGTGGAAACAGCAGTACACTATTTTTTCAACACATTTATGCACATGGTTTTAGACTTTTTGTTAACAAAAATATTTTTTTTTTTACATTTGTATTGCTACATTATGTAAGTTCAGTCCTATGAACTACTACATTTAACCAAAAATTAATTTTTTTAAGAGAAAAAAAATCTAGTATACATATAAGTTGGACATATTTTAAAACCACAATTAATAAGTAGGTTTTCATATTATCGCATGAAGTACAACGCTGTACCATAGCTACAGAACACTGAACTAAAGGATATTGTAATATTTTATTTTTACAAAATGTTTTGTTATATATATTTTTTTTAGGATTTGAATGGTTTGACCCTTTACAAAACAATTCGATCAATTAGATATTCATTATAAGACATCAGTCCAGGTTCGTCATTGAACTTTTTCACATATCCTTTGGTCTGCTGGACTGTTGCGGCACCTCACAAGATCTGTCAACCTTCTTTCTCCATTCTTCTCTGTCCTTTGTCTTTGATAGAATGTATTTCTGATGTTCTTTGTAAATATATTGATACCTGCCTTTTTACAAGTGAAATGTATTTTTACATTTCGATATAAAAATACATCTTTAAAATTTCGCTTATATGGAGTGAAACTGCATATTGTTTTGAGTCAGTCATAATTGCATCGATTGTTTTGAGTTAATTTGATTTGATTTGATTTTTGATTTTAGGCACATCGGGACAGTTTATGCCATGTCGTGCCCGTAGTCCCTTAAGGACCATTCTCCCTCTAAACAGCAAGGGCCAAATCCTATAAAATTAAATAATTAAAATCAAGGTCTATTCATAGTTAAAATAGTAAAAATTTAATAATTTGATAAACATCTGGTGTAAATAGTACATGTCCACAAACTCACAAATTAGATCCTCGCAGACAACCCCACCCCCCGGATAAAGCCCAGTACCTTCCCAGGGTCGACACTATCGAACAGTGTTTGTACGTCAATGGTTCTAAAATATTTTTCCCTGAAATCCTGGTGTCTGGGGCAAACAATAAGGATATGTTCCACGGTGAGGCGAGAGTCACAACACTCACAAAGTGGGGGCTCCTCTCTCTTCAGCACAAAAGAGTGTGTGATGTAGGTGTGGCCAATCCTAAGTGTAGACATGGTCGTGCTACCACGCCTTGTCAGACCCTTAGATGTGGGCCGCCACCGGACATCCGCCACGATCTGCCTGAGTTTGTTGTGAGTCTCAGCCTCCCATCGGTCCTGCCACTCTTGATAGGTGGCAGTGACAATACTTTGTCTCAGGTCCGAGTAGGGAATTTGTGTTCCTGAGACTGCTTCATTTAGGGCTCTCTTTGCTTCTCTGTCTGCGGCTTCGTTTCCCTCTACGCCTACATGGGAGGGGACCCAGATGAAGGTGACATCCCTATGGCTGGCTGTTATTTGGTCCAACAGCTTTAGGTACTTATGTACCAATGAAATGTCAGTCTTCATCCGCCCCAAAGCTTGCAATGCAGATTTGGAGTCGGAGCAGATTATACATTTTCTCCTTTCTGTAATTGATTGTTTTGATTCAATCATAACTGTAATCGATTGTTTTGAGTCAATCATAACTGTAATCGATCGCTTTACTCTTCTGCTCTTTGCATTTCCCATTCGCAACTTCAGGGGGAGAGCACCTTTCAATCGCTACTGCATCTCACATTATTGTTAATTTGCTACAATTTTAAAATCCCGAATATCATCGAATCGACAAGTCTAATTAATGAGCAAATGAGCTAATTTTTTTTAATGGTTGGTCCTTTTGACAATGAATATTTGTTTTAAGTTTTACGATTTTACCTACAACTCGTACCTCTAACTGTTCACATTATCGGTGAAATTTTATTATTATTTTTTTTGTATACCAATTTTATATCATAAAAAAGTAGGATAAATAATTCACTAACATATTATTACATAATTATCCACACACTTGTGGTGTACTAAATGACACAATATGAGTTTGTTGTGTAAATAAGAATCCTGATTAATATCTAATGGCTCCAGAAATGCATAACATTGAAAAAGCATTTACCCTGTTGGGAACTATAATAAATTCTTGCTCGCCGTCAGCCTAGCATACCAAGATGCGTAGTTACGAACATGACACTCCCGTACTGCTAAGACCGCCTACATGCTAAGCTACGATGACCAGAAATCCTAGTCCATAACGCCCAATACTATTGAAGACCTTAGCCATACGTCTCCGTGACCTTGGCCTCAATCTCAGGATGACCTTCCATATCTCTGTTAGATTCTGGGTTATTGGAGACGAGCAGATGTACCACGGCAGACGTAACTTGGCGCTGGAACCAGACACAGAGTACGCCATCATCTTTGCCGTGGAGAGTACTGTCGTTGACATCACCAAGCACGCGTACTCAATGGCTACCACCACGGCCTTCACCCTGCCACAAGAGGTGTGTCAAATAAAATGTCGGAATTGGTTTTTATTTTAAATGTATACATTGTTGGAACTTGGCAAAGCATATTATCTCTATCTATCTATCTATCTATCTATCTATCTATCTATCTATCTATCTATCTATCTATCTATCTATCTATCTGTCTGTCTGTCTGTTTGTCTGTCTGTCTTTTTTGCCTATTTGTCTGTCTAATCTATCGTTTAATTCGTCTTTTTTTATCGTTTACTTCTATCGGACGAGCTGTGGTCGAGTGGTAAAGTGCTTGGCTTGTAAACTGGGGTTACCCGGGTTCGAATCCTGGTGAGGGCTTGTATTTTCAATTTTGTGATCTTTTGATCGCCTCTGAGTCCACCCAGCTCAAATGGGCAGTGGAAAAAGCATAAGTGGTTGGTGGTTGTGCTGGCCACATGACACCCTCGTTAACCGTGAGCCACATAAAAAGATAACGTTTACATCATCTGCCCTATAGATCGCAAGGGCTGAAAGGGGACTGTACTTCTATCCCTTTATCTACCGCTCTCTCTACCTGTAATTTTCTCTTTCAACAGGTGAAATGGTTGTCAGAGCAACAGAAGATGATCATCAAGTTCGCAGTCCTTCCAATCTGCATCTTATTGTTTTTCCTCTTTGGATTCTTCGTCATCAGGTAAATGCTCGTGCTCACATCAGCAGTGGCAGCTAGATCTAGGAGATCGAAAGCTGAAACGTTAGCCAAGAGTAAAGAGCAAGTGATAGCTGAAAGCATTGACTGTACTGGAGAGCGGGAATAAGGGGGATGAACTCTCGGTGTTGCGAAGGGGAGGGAGGGTATGATTCGATGTTCTTCCTACCAACCATCTTTTCTCTTTTGACGTACTACTGTCTACTGAAGGACTCTTTCTTTCTCTCTCTCTCTCTCTGTGTCTCTCTTTCTCTTTTTCTCTCTCTCTCTCTTTCTCTCGCTCTTTCTATCTTTCTATCTCTTTCTCTCTCTCTCACTAGGTTAAGAATTATTATTCAAAGGTGTCATGATCTTGTCAACACTCTGTCCATCTGCGCATCTGGCAATCGCGTATGATTGAACCGACAAAGACCACCGTGTATAGCTGTACAAACAGTCAAGCCTTCTAAAGGGAAATAAATCTTGCAACATTGAGAGCAATAATTGATCGGTTATTTTCCTTACATAAACTCTCTACTCTCAAACCCTCTACGTAGAAAAGGAAATAAACATTGCAGCATTGAGAGCAATGCCAATAAATGGGCTTTTCTTTCCCTTATATAAACTGTACAGACAAGCCTTCTACTTAGAAAAGAGAAATAAATATTGCAGAATTGTGAGCAATGACAGTAATCTAGCAGTTCTTTCCTTTACATAAACTGTACGCTCAGCCAAGCCTTCACCTTCCACTATACAAACAGCCAAGCCTCTATGGCAGAACTCTGCATGAACTAAACATTGAAGACAGGTGTGTATTTAGTAAGAATTTGTAACTTGAAAACGTAAATGATATGACACGCCAACCGATCGTATGTCCGAGAGCCGTGACATGGTATTGTACCAACACAAATCCACTCTAGAAAACTGGACAGCACAAGCTTGAATTGTAGAGTAAATAATAGGCTTGTCTTCGAGTCCGAAGATTAGTGAGGAATACAGTGTTTCCCGTGGCTGTGCAGTCCCAGCTGTGATCTACATATTTTGCCACATCCAGGGCAAGCAAAAGTGTAGAGTAAATAATCACAACAGAATAGCCCAGGTACAAAGGCACATCAGAAATAAAATGGATAAATACATTCACTTGAAATGTATTAAAATGAAGCGCAAGTAACAACAAGCTGACAATGACTAAGAAACATAACTCCCCTTTTTAACCGATCTTAGAAAAACTTCTTGCTATGGTGTGTGTGTTCCCAATGTGATTGTGAAGAGAGGGAGTATTTATTTTTAGTAGTTGAGAGAGAGAGAGAGAGAGAGAGAGAGAGAGAGAGCATTTATTTGTTATTCTTGTAGAATAATGCAGGATAAGCGGTACTGTCGTAAGCTTAGTACCTGAGACGACTCCAGAATGCCAGAGTGTAAAGACGTGTTTTTATAGGGAGTTAGATTTGTTTAATATATAAGCTTATTTCATCTCAAGTTAAATTTGTCTAAATTGTAGTAAAAGTTGTATGCAGTCTAATGCAGTTTGTTTGTTAACATCCTTGGACTCTCATGAACTATTTTTAGGGCCTGTTACATACTTCCAGTCTTTTCAAGAGTAAATGTGTACCAAAATAACTTTTGTTACCACCATTGACACATTTTTATCACGTGACCGAAAGACTATATTAAGCCTCAATCTCTTTCTTGGCAGACACATTATGCTGGCAGCCAAAGATGCCAAGAGCAGCACCAAGACTAGACAGAAGAATGTGGACAACGGACGGGAGGAGGACATCGACGAAGAGGAAGGACATGATGTCCTGGAGGACGAGGACTCCAATGATGACTACATGCCACTACAGGTACGACTTTGCATTTCATGTGAGTAGGGTTCCTTGTTAGTTGGGGGTTGTTGCTTGTTGTTTTGTTGGGTTCGTCTTTTTGTTGAGTCTTTAGGTGTTTGTTTTTTTTTGAGGAGTGACGTTGTTTTGTTGGGTTTGTTGGTAACTGGGTTTTATTGCTTGATGTTTTGTTAGGTTGGTTGTTTTGTGGAGTAGTAGTGATTCGTGAATATGGCTCAATATGAAGGCTTTCAACTATGATTTAACTGAACTTTGTCATTGGCATCCAATGTTGATGTTTTGTACAACACTCACATCAATGTGTAAAGAAGTTGACTGGAAATGTCTAAGCCGTATATTACTTTTCGTTAACGAGTCAGCAGTACACAGGATACAACCAGGCATGCCGTGCTTTACGGGAGTATTGGTATTCGCTCATATTAGGTAGAATCTTTCTTTCATGTTATAACTTGTATAAAAAATAGAAATACATTTATCTCTTATTAAGAATTGGTTTTACTTTTTGCAACACTAGAAGAAAAGTTTGACTGAGCCGTCGAAACTTACAGAAAAAGATTCTAAATTGGAGCAGTTTTTCAACCCAACACAGAATATAGGCCAACCCAGGTGAGTCTAGAGTTTAGCTTAGGTATACATATGCGCTATTTGTGTACATGTGTTCAGAAAATACCTGACCACATTTAGTAGCAGGACCTTGAATGGTAGATACCTTCCTTGGCTTTTAATTACAAATCTTAATATCAATTAGATCTGTCTGGTAAAATTTAGAACATCCATTGTCGGATCAAGTTGAAACTTTGCATAATTATTCATAGCTAGAAGACAATACATAAATCAATAAAAGAAAACCAATTAGTAAATGAATTATGATAATACTATTTTTTTGTTTGATACCAACAAGGGAAAATAATCCTTCAGTATTACCTGATATGGCCAAATTCGTGTGGTTTTGTCCTCTATGTACACGCTATTTCTCCCTTACCCATTCTCCGAAGAAGATGAAACTTGAAACAATTATTTATTGGACCCTAAAGAAAGACATGTATCAATAAAAAATAAATCAACCAATTAGTCAATTAATTAATGGTAATATTTTTTTATACTAAAAAAGGGAAATAACTTCTACATTATTGATATTCACATAAACTACAAATACGAAACTGTATTTACAAAAAAATATTGTCCTATCCAAAACTTGTAAGGTACCCTCACTCTCCTTTCCTGATACCTGTTTAAATGTACGTCTTACGTTTCCTTCCACAGGTTTATTACGACAATGAGAGAGAACATCTTGTATAACGACAATAACCGCAACGCCGGGAATAACGACAATAACAGTGCCGGCCCCGCCACCAGGGTGGCCCAGTTCGAGTCTGATGGGGACAGCGACAGCCCTGACGATCAGAGCTACTCACTCCCCCTTGACCCCTGTCCACCAGCCTACACTGCCCTGGGCAACGCCAACAACAACGAGTGCTCCCCGTCCAGGACCAGCTTCCTGAGCGGACAGAGCGGTTTGTCTCCCATCAAAGTAAAGGCCTTTGAAGCGGTAGCTGGGCCGGACTGCACGAGAGTCACGAGCCCATGCTCCTGTGGAGACTACGAGGGGTTTGAGCACGATGGCGACTGCACCCGGTGTGAATGTCAGCAGAATGATGTGACTTTGGTTGACATGAGTGACTTCGAGTCAGATGAGTCGGTCTTCGAGCAAGAGACGGGTTTGAATCAGAGAACAAATAATATGGCGTCCGTTGTTGATTCATTTACATTAAGAACACAGAATAATTGTGACTCACCAAGCCTCAAAACCTTAACCAGTCATCAAGTACCATTGTTCCAACCATCCACGTCTAGCTCGACAAACAAGTTGGTATCGACGACATGGAACATCTGCGAGAAATCGATTTCTGGCTATTTCAATAATAACAATAATAGTATCGTCCATAGCCCCCCAAGTAATCGTTTAGATCTTTGCAAAGTCGATATTATGGACAGTCGAAAAGAAAGTAACCAGGATGGGTTTGACTGTCACGAAGAATTCATCAGATCAAAGACATGGCTGACTCGGAACATTGACTTTCATAACTATATGAACGAGAGCATGGCGATAAAAAACCCTTTCAATGTCGCAAATGATTATCTATTATCACATAAAGATGACGACAATGATATAGGATTTAGCCGGGAAAAAGGACAGAATCCGGAATGCAGTGGCGATCCGCCTAGTTTTATTGAAATAAGTGACGTCACGAATGATCAAATTTGTAGAGCTTGTAATGACGTAATTAAAGAACTAGACATAGGTATGAAAAGTTTAAGCGAACTCTCTAGGCTCTCATTCAATGATAATGTCTGTATTCACAGCGATAATTTGTTACCCAATACTGTTCCGTGTTATTTAGACGCTGGGGCAAACTACAATAACAGCTGCGACTCGGCGGATTCTGACCATGTCAACAAAGAAACCGGAAATGGCCAAGACACCTCCCCCAACAATAGTTTGTCGAGTGAGGAAAACGCTGACAAAACTGCCACTGTCAAGAAAAACGAAAACGCCAAGAAGAAACTGTTTGCGTTAAGGCTGAAAAGCTTCGACACCTCAACACCGCCGCAATCCGCCATCAGAGCTGACGGGAAAGATAATTCAAAGCAAAAACCTTTAAAGTCAAAGCTGAAATTTCGTTTCTATAGGTATAAGGGATTAAAATCTAAACTTAAGACCAAGACCAAGTCACATGATACGACCTCTGCTGGACAAGGGGATAAAGCGACAAAGACAAAGAAAACTAAAGCAGCAATGACGTCTAATGTGCAGCGAAATCGCAAAGAGAAGAAGAAGAAATCTAAAAAGGAAAAGGATCAAATGAAGAGTAAACTTAGCAACTCTAAGTTACCTAAAATCAAGAAGAAGGCAAAAAATAAACCCAAAACTAAGGACCTGGATACAAGCAGTAACAATCCAGTAAAACGTCGCAGGGACTCCAGTGACTCGGAAGACACGGGAAGCGAAACAGGATCTGAGGAAGACTCAGAAACAAGCAGCGAGTACGAGTCAGAGTCAGAGACTGAGTCAGAATCGTCGGAGGAAAGCAAGAAGATTACGAAAGAAGATAATGTCGACAAGTATCAATCTAAAGAAGATACGGTGGACAAGTATCAGTCTCCTTATGCGAATTTAGCTGATAGTGGCGAGAAGGAACCTTTCCCACCAAATTGGAATCAGCAGTATCAAACACCTATACCACCGCCAGCTCCACCTAAAAAGAAGTGGTACCACATTTTTCCTTTCTTCAAGAAGTCTAGCGCCCCTTTGAGCAACGCCCCTCTATACAACGCCAATCCCGAACCTAACGTTCTTAAGAGAAGCGCATCGGACAGCACCCTGAAACCCAGAAACACGTTTGAACAGCCTGTGCAATGTCAACAGCCTGTTCAGACATTTCAGCAGGCCCAGCCCTTGCAGCAGGTCCGCCCCTTGGTCATCGCACAGTACCCAATCGTCCAGGCTGTGGTCAGTCCGCGGCTGTACAGAAGCGTTCCCCAGCAAACCGTGATGATGCCTTCGGTAGCCGCGGTGGCGCCCCCGAAGTCACCCTACACTGGACCCAGGAGAAATGTAAATTGGAGCAGAAAAAAGGAAACCCAGGGGATCGGCCTCAGGCCACATCGTAAGTAAATATTTAATGGACGGGAAGAAAAGATTGGGGTATTTCAATTTAACAGGAATAGAGTTGACATGCATTTATAGTATTTTTCTACTGATATTACTAAATAGAGAGATACGTGGCTAGCAAACTGATGATAGAAGGCTTGACGGCAAAGTGGAAAGCTTCCGACCCGAAACCAAGTCGAAATAAAAAAGCTTGGCAAAAACAAAAAAAAAAACAACACTCTACTAAAACAATATAAATCTTCCTTTGTAATGTTCTATTGTAGTGATATTTTATGATGATCTGTTGTAGTGATATTCTGTGATATTTTGTGATGATATCTTGTTGACCGTGTACAGACGTAATTAAAGAACTAAACATAGACAAGCAAACGCTGCAAGTGAACTCTCTATCCCAAATTTAAGTAGGCTCCCTTTCTAATGATGAGGTTAAAAATTAATTAATAAATAAAGAGTAACTAATGAGACGATCAATGGACCTCATTCACCAAACGTAAACAAACAACATATTCTTTATATGTCCTATACAAATTACGTAATACGTAAGGTTGTCACGTGATACGTAATTTTCACTATTTTATCAATATTATGACGTGGCTAAATGTTTTTATTTACAATTGGCGGAAGAGGCCCATTACTAGTAATACTATTTTTTTGTTTAATAGCAACAGGGGAAACTAATACTTCAGTATCCTCAGTTACGGCTAAATGTTTGGGTTTAGTCCCCTTAAATAAGTGTGAACGTTATTTCTCCCTCACGCATTCTCTGATCAAATTGATACTGTACCTAACAAAGCAGGTATCAAGAAACAAAAAACCTCAATTATTGAGAGATAATTTTACGGAGGAAGTTCTTACCCTTTAGTATCATTTTTTTTATTTTAAAAGGATATTTTTTTTCATCTTGCTTATGTTACCAGACAGGTTAATCGAAGAACAAATTTGGTATAGCCATTTGATTTTGATACTCGATAAGTCGACCACATTAATTGGCTGGTCTGGTTAAACAGTCGTTCACTTGACCAATTAATAGATTCGACTGTAATTATTATGCCGAATGTAACCATTTGTTTTTTAACGCATTCTATTGACGCAATTTATAGATAAATCTTTGTTTGTTGTATATAGCACACAGTGTTGGTTTTAAAGACGAGTTCGCAAGCCTTGAGAACTTCAAGCGAAACTTGCTTCAGAAATTATCCTTTAACGTAGCCAACAGAAACATGGACAAGAACAGGTGAGGTGACTATGTGTAGTGCTGTGTGTGTCTCAACGTCCAAGCCTCACTGGATGTGTTTTTATAAGCTTTATGAGTTTTATTTTACATAAGTTTTATTTTATACATTTTTTGTGGACGTAGTTTCTGAACTTCGGACGGTTTCGAGAGAACTATGACACACGATGTCGTCATTGCGTCGAGAACGTAGAGACAGAAGATCACATCCTTTACGCATGTCGCGTCCTGCATGAAGAGCGATCGGTACAAGGACTTAAGAGAGAGAGAGAGAGAACTGGTTAGTGTGCGTCATTAGGTCTGCCCATGGACGGGGACGCGGCGACCTTAAAACTCACTGCTCTCTTCCTTTCACGTATCTAAGGGAGTAATATCAGCAAGGTTCGTTACTAATATGGTTTCTGAATCCATTCCGAAAGTCAAGATTATTATGCCGTGACTTATGTCTCCTGCAGGAAGATTCTAACACCGGAGTGACCACGATGCAATGCGCAAATCATATGATCAGGCACCCCAATATTATCCGTAGTCATCATCTTTTTTTCCATTGCGTTTTCCGTGGAACATAGGGCCTCAGTAAACATAGGGCCTCAGTAAACATAGGACCTCAGTAAACATAGGGCCTCAGTGAACATAGGACCTCAGTAAACATAGGGCCTCAGTAAACATAGGACCTCAGTAAACATAGGGCCTCAGTGAACATAAGACCTCAGTAAACATAGGGTCTCAGTAAACATAGGGCCTCAGTGAACATAGGGCCTCAGTAAACCTAGGGCCTCAGTAAACATAGGGCCTCAGTGAACATAGGACCTTAGTAAACATAGGGTCTCAGTAAACATAGGGCCTCAGTGAACATAGGA
>JADKLZ010071522.1:15717970-15729394 GCA_021533235.1 Biomphalaria straminea
CCTCAGTAAACATAGGGTCTCAGTAAACATAGGGCCTCAGTAAACATAGGACGTCAGTAAACATAGGCCCTCAGTAGACATAGGGACTCAGTAAACATAGGGACTCAGTAGACATAGGGACTCAGTAAACATAGGACCTCAGTAAACATAGGGCCTCAGTAAACATAGGACCTCAGTAAACATAGGCCCTAAGTAAACATAGGGCCTCAGTAAACATAGGACCTCAGTAAACATAGGGCCTCAGTAAACATATGGCCTCAGTAAACATAGGACCTCAGTAAACATAGGGCCTCAGTAAACATAGGACCTCAGTAAACATAGGGCCTCAGTAAACATAGGACCTCAGTAAATATAGGGCCTCAGTAAACATAGGCCCTCAGTAAAAACACGCCACTCTCCACAGTCTTCATGTTCCCCGTTTGCAAGCATTACAAGATTCTTTATCGTCAAAGCTTGACAAATTTGTTAACTTCTTTATATTAATACCCCAGTTCATTGGAACATGCTTTTACAGTTTTCTTTCGCAAACATTTTATCTTTCAAGATTTCCTTACATCCTTGCGCCGGACCATACCCGGGTGAACATAGAGATCGTGGCTGCTGGTGACGCAGATTACTACAACGCCAGCTATATACGACTGGACTCCGACGTGCAGTACATTGCAGCCCAAACACCTTTCTCGCCCATCACCGTCAGCGACTTTTGGAGGATGGTGCTGCAGAACAGGTGAGGAGATTGTGATGTTACAACGAAAGAGTTTCAAAAGATCAGAAAACACACACACACATTCACACAAACATTTGAGTGCCGATGAATGCGATTGAAATAAGTCACAAACATCTAAGCAAACAAAAAAAAAGCTCCAAAAAAAAAAAAAAACTCCTAAAAAAAATCAAAGAATTAAACTAAAGAGGACAATATAACAAATATCTGGGGCGTTAATTTTCTTGTAGTTAAGAGCAGAGTTGAACAAAGATGAGCCTTAACATGACTATTTTATTCACATGGTATCGCGTATTGGAAGGCCAGCATTGTCCAGAGTAGCTTTGTCTGGTGCAGACCCTATATCCTTGTTCTGGTTGACATAGTAAGTGTCTTTGCTTTGAGTGACTAGTGTTGTGTGTGACTGCATGGAGAAACTAGTTCAACTGTATGGTTGGCATTAAGTTGATCGAACTGCTAGTAACAGAGTCTAAGGTTACAGTATTAAGGTAGGTCTCTATAGAAAGGAGTCAGCGAACAATAGAGTGCTGAAGGAGACAGCATGCACTAAATAAAATTTAATGTCAAGATGGTAAAGTAAATGTGTTTATTTACGATTGGTGAATGGCGTCCATTATGTCATGTGTAATTTAATTTTATTATCAGGGTTGAAACTATCGTGATGCTCTGCGCATGCGTGGAAGGCGGAGTTATCAAATCGGAGCAGTACTGGGCAGACTCGGGTGTTTACGCTGGCGGTCACGTGCTAGTCGAGACACTATCACAGAAATGGTTCGCTAACTTTGTCGTCAGGTTAGAAGGATTTTTCTTTCATACAGGTTGGAAAAAAATACATTTTGAGTCCCTCAAAAGTTTTCTGAAAAAAAAAAATACGGCTCTGGAGCAGAGTTTCCCAAAACTGTTGACCTAAGCGTACCCATGTTATAATTTTTGTAATGCAGTGTACCCCTTTTATCATTTGTGTAATGCAGGGTAACCCGCCTCCCACCAGACTTTGATTTATTAACATAAAATAATAACTGGGTATTTTAAAAACATCTGCATAGTTAATGAGATCAACGGGTGCCCCCTCCAAAGCCTTCCCGTACCCCTGGGGAGGGTGAGTATCCTACTTTGGGTAAGACTGCCCTAGTTTAACAGTTCTTTGGCTTGCATCTTTTAAATTATTTATTAACCTAGATAGTATTTTTTTTCCTTTTTTCTTAACATAGTTTATAAATATAAGCAAGCCTCTTTTTTTTAGGGGGGGGGGGCATATATACATAATATAAAACATAACGTAAGGCGTAGTCTATGTATGTATGTACGTATGTCCCACATAGAAATCAAAACCTTTTGACCAATCTTAATAAAACTTGGCATAAATGTTCATTGGGACTTGTGTACTAACTGGAACAGTCATGTATGTAAAGTAGCTCTCAAAGAAACGTAAGACCCTCAAAAAAAAGTTGCTCAACTCTATGAAAGTTTTACCATTTCACGGATCTAGGTCATCTAGCCACGTTTACATGGGAGCTTCCAGGCAGATGGGTCGGTTTGTAGATCCAGACTGCTTGTACAACCTTCTCTTTGTAGACGTAGTCAGTTCTTAATGCTAATTTTCTATACGCTTAGAAGTACTATATCTTTTCTATAACCAATTCTTTTGAAACAAAATTGAATGTAACTTTTACTATCAGTAACTAATGGACTTTCAACTTCAATATAGATGTATGGTAGAAATACTTGGGAAAAAATCATCTCTCATCTCATCTGTCCCTTGACTTTCGTTCGTAAGGGTGTTGTGGCAGTTCCTTGGGGTGCTGTGACAGTTCCTTGGAGTGCTGGGACAGTTCCTTGGAGTGCTGTGACAATTCATTGGAGTGCTGTGACAGTCCCTTGAAGTGCTGTCGCATTTCCTTGGGGTGCTGTGAAAATTCCTAGGAGTGCTGTGTCAGTTCCTTGGAGTGCTGTTACAATTCCTTGGAGTGATGTGACAGTTGCTTGGAGCGCTATGACAGTTCCTCGAGGGTGCTGTGACAGTTCCTAAGGGTGCTGTGACAGTTCCTTGGGGTGCTGTGACAGTTCCTTGGGGGTGATGCGACAATTCATTGGAGTGCCGTGACAGTTCCTTGGAGCGCTGTGACAGTTTTTTGGGGATGCGACAATTCCTTGGAGTGCCGTGACAGTTCCTTGTAGTGCTGTGACAGTTCCTGGGGGGTGTATTTTCTGTGACAGTTCCTTGGGGTACTGTGACAGTTCCTTGGTTTGCTATGACAGTTCGTAAGGGTGCTATGACAGTTCACGTAACCAGAATAAAAATCTTTCTGTCACTCGTCTCCTAGTTTCTTCAACTTCCACTCCACTATGATTTCAACTGACAGGCTACATAGTTACATCAGAATCTCTTCAGCTCAAAGAAATCAATCACTCAATGTAGATGTATTTCTGATGTAACTTTAATCATAGTTACATCAGAAATATGCATACTCACTCCGTAATAAGTGCAGGGCCTGCCTTAAGTAATCTGAGGCTTTAGGAAAAGTATAAAGGGTGGCCCCAAAGGAAATAAAATTATGTCAAAATATGCAATGAATTATAACATTCCTATATCTAAATTTAAATGAACAAATAAGTTAAATTCATAGAACTCTGATAGAACGAATGTGCTTCATTGACGAATCATGAGCATCAGTTTAGCAATAACGTCGGCATTTCACCAAAATAAAGAAACAATGGTTTTCTAACATATGTAGTCTAACAAGTAGATCTATACACAACGTTATAGTAGAGCGAGGCATGCAGATATAGATTTCTTCAATGCTTGATATTTGATCCATGTTTCGCAATTTTTTCTCAAAAAAAAATTCTTCTTGTATCCTTTGTGAAGCCCTTACTAAAAGGAGACTGTAGACCTAGTTTGCATATGTCTATGGCCGGCCCTAATAGTTGATTGTTTAGCATTGTTAACGGTTAATGCACAACGACATACGTGCAACCGCCTTTACTTTCCCCAACTAAAGTCAGGTACCCATTAGAGTTGGGTGTACTCCCAGTCTTCACCGAGATTCGAATCCAGGATCCCACCTAAATCACTCGGCCACCGCGCCCCCTTGAGCTTGGTTGTACCAACAAACTAGGTCTTAGAAGAAACCTTTTCCCGTCATTGTTTTTCATTTTACTTTTTTTTGTTAAAATTGGTGAAACAGATGTATCCATTTTTTTGTAAAATATTTATTTTCCATCCTCTTGATAGAACCTTCAAACTGTGCGCTGCCTGTACGGACGATGTCAGGGTGACCCAGTTCCAGTTCTTCAGCTGGCCTCTCAACGGTGTCCCCGACGACGCGATCCCTTTTCTGGAGCTGAGGTACAGGGTTCGGAGCTTCTACGGCAACAAGACAACCCCGATCCTTGTGACTTGTGGAACTGGCGTGGCTCGTTCCGCTGTCTACATCGCCGTGGACCAGCTGATCGAAGAGTACGGGAGAGATGGTTGTGTAGGTAGCCAATGTTCAAGTAGCATTATGTAGCCAATGTTCTTGTAGCACAATGTACACATTTTAGGATTGGCAATATTTGCTGGAGCACTGGGGCTTACAAATTTAAGTAAATCTAGTTAGCCACTATTTAAGGTTAAAAGTAATAGGTAGCGTGTGTTAGTGTAGTCAACGATGGGGCACCAGTGATCATCCAAATTGGGGATAGCTGACAGCTGTAGGCAGCAGGTGCAAAGTAGCAAAGTTAACTAACGTTTGTGGGAGGGTTTTAGTAAAGCAACATCCTCGTAGCCATTGTTAGGAATTGGCAGCCTTTCTTGGCCAGTAGTAAAGTTTTCCCTTTCAGACTTTCCAATCCACGTGGATTGAAAAGACGTGATCTGTGGAAGACTGTGTAGTGTGTACTATAGTGTCATCTCATCATTCACTATGTTAAACGGTTTACTAGAGTGTCATCTCATCTGTCACTTTGGCAGACGGATTCCTATAGTGTCATCTCATCTGTCACAATGTCAGACGGTTTACTAGAGTGTCATCTCATCTGTCACTATGTCAGACAGTTTACCCTAGTGTCATCTCATCCGTCACTATGGCAGACGGTTTACTATAGTGTCATCTCATTTGTCACTATGTCAGACGGTTAGCTATGGTGTCATCTTATCTGTCACAATGTCAGACGGTTTACTAGAGTGTCATCTCATCTGTCGCTATGTCAGACAGCTTACCATAGTGTCATCTCATCCGTCACTATGGCAGATGGTTAGCTATAGTGTCATCTCATCTGTTACTATGTCAGACAGTTTACTATAGTGTCATTTCATCTGTTAGTATGGCAGACGGTTTACTATAGTGCCATCTCATCTGTCACTATTGACAATCAAAATGCCAATCCTCACCAGAACCCGAACTCAATATCCACAATAATAGGTGGCCAGCGAATTATTGTTAAAACAACTTTTTTCTATTAAATACAGGTCAATGTTTTCCGATTTGTCAAAAAGATGCGAAGGTCACGACCTTTCATGGTACGTAACTTGAATCAGTACCGCTTTATCTACGAGTGTCTTTTTGAAGAGTTCCAGGCTGGCGACACGGTCCTCAGACTCGACATGAAGCCCCAGTACACGGCCCTATGCCAGAAAAATCCACAGTCAGGTGATATGGGAAACAAGTATACGATTTCTATCTTAGCTTCTCATTTCGTTCACATTTCTATAGCACCGCAGTGTTCTTGGTCAGATTTAACACATTTTTTTGTTCCGATTTTATACATTCTTTTCGTTCCGATTTTATACATACTTTTTGTTCAGATTTTATACATTCTTTTTGTTCAGATTTTATACATACTTTTTGTTCAGATTTTATACATTCTTTTTGTTCCAATTTTATACATTCTTTTTGTCAGAGCCGGTCCTAGTAATTGCGGGGCCCTATGCGAAACTGATTGCGCAGGGCCTAGTCTGTGAGGGAATAAGGATGATAAGTGAAAATCAAGATTATGTAAAAGACAAAAATAGACTTTGCTAAGTTAAAAATTGCGATTTGTACCTTACTAACCTTGTAACCAATGGCATATTTATACGCCTGTGACAATAAAAGTAAATAAAGTATTGGGACTTCCGATTAAGGCATAAATTCACCCGATTATTACATTTTATTACATGAAAGCTAACAATGCCTTTTTTTTTTCTTTTATCGCGCGTAGGATTGGCGTTTTCTGCAATGAATGACACCCACAAACGATTTTTAGCGGCCCCCGTAAGGGGAAAAAGCCGCTATTAGGTTTGTGCAAAATGTCCGTCTGTCCGTCTGTCCGTCTGTCCGTCTGTCCGTCTGTCCGTCTGTCACACTCAGGGCGCCGAAACTAGAAGAGATACGAAAAATATTTTTTCACCATTAAATGCGGCTTGAAAAGTTTAGGTGCAACGGCTACTTTTAGTTTTCTAAAAGCAAACCGTTTAATTAATAAAAATTATTTTGCAAGCGATTTTTTAATAATAAAACACCAATTGTGAAGCAATTACGTAAATCTAAGGGAGGAAATGTTACTATATGAAATGCTCTTGGCATGTAGATATCACGCACATTTTTTAAAATGACTTTCTGTATGTCTGTCCGTCTGTCCGTCTGTCAGACTCAGAGCGCCAAAACTAGAAGAGATACGAAAAATATTATTTCACCATTAAATGCGGCTTGAAAAGTTTAGGTGCTACGGCTACTTTTAGTTTTCTAAAAGCAAACCGTTTAATTTATAAAATTAATTATGCAAGCGATTTTTTAATAACAAAACACCAATTCTAAAATAATTACGTAAATGTAAGGGAGGAAATGTTACTATAAGAAATACGTAAGGCACATAGATATCACGCACATTTTTTAAAATGATTTTTTAGCAGCGGCTTTCGTGTACTAGCGTAAAGCCCGGAAATGACATGATTCTAAACTAATTTCTTAAATTTTAAAAAAAATCAGATTTTTTAAAATAAAATTGTTTAATACCCCCATTATGATGTAACTAACATATTTTTGTGCGTTTTGTCTGTTGGTTGGTCTGTCCGTCACGGTTAGAAAAAAACACTAAAGGCTTTTGAAAATATGATTTAACCTTTTCAGTTCTTTCAGAAATATTGCGATAGTTTAAGGATGGGAGCATACTGGAATTGAGCCAGGGACTTAGAAGGAACATCCAAAACATCTTGCGAATAGGCGGATTTGACAGGGATCCGACTCCGACGGGGGCCGCCTCTGAGTTTGTGTATTACACAAACTCTCTTTGTAATCTTGTTTTGTATATTTTTCTGGAGATTTTTAAGAATTTTCAAGAGATTTTAATAAATTCAGGAGATTTCCAGGAGTTTTTCGTATATATTTTGCAATTTAATAATTACCCCCTAATTAGCGCGGGGCCTAAGAAAGCGCACGGGGCCCACTGCGACCGCATTGGTTGCAGTGGCCTAAGACCGGCCCTGCTTTTTGTTCCAATTTTATACATTCTTTTTGTTCCGATTTTTATGGATTCTTTTTGTTCAGATTTTATATGTTCTTTTTGTTCCGATTTTATACATTCTTTTTGTTCAGATTTTATACATTCTATTTTTTCCCATTTTATACATTCTTTTTGTTCAGATTTTAATGCATTCTTTTTGTTCAGATGTTATTCATTCTTTTTGTTCAGATTTCACTTATCTGATGGACCAGTTCAGAATCCTAAGTCAGTTTACTTCAGACCTGACCCAAAAAGAATGCTCAGTTGGATCATTGCGAGTGGTAAGTGTTATGGTGTGTGTGTGTGTGTTTCCAAGGTGACGTTGTAAAGAAGTTAGCGAATGGTTGGTGGTTATGCAGTGAGGATGATGAAATTACAATAAGGTCTCGCGTAATGCAAATAAATGCAAAACGAAAGACGACACATAGGGATGAAAGAGTAAGGGGTCGTTCGTAAATGACATCACGCAAAAAATGACCTTTTTTGACCCCCCCTTCCCCCTTGCCACAAAGTGTCACAAATTCTCAGACCCCCCCCCTCCACCCCCCTCTGCGTCACGTCACAAAATAAAAAAAAAATTATTTATTTCAAACTATTTATTTCTCATCAATTTTTTTCCAAAGAGGTTTCATGTGCTAATCGATAGTATACATGAGAAGATTTTCTTCTTCTGCTTGAGGAGCTGACTCGAAAATTAAATTGTCTTCAATGAGATCTTCATCTATCCATTCCACATTCTCCTCACCTGCGTTTCCCAAAACTACAAGGACTTCGTTGTCCTTTTTTAAAATATTTTATTTGTGTTTTTTTTTTCTGACTTTTAAATATGTGACGTCACAAAATCGCTACCCCCCCTTCCCCCTTGTCACAAAGTGTCACATTTTCTCAAACCCCCCTCTCCCCCCCTAAAGCGTGACGTCATTTACGAACGACCCCCTAAAGACTTGTTTTTGTTGCGAGTTTATTTTTTGTTTTGCTTGTGTATAGATTGAGTTCAGTAGGCCCTTCACCTTGGTTCATATGTTAGTGTCCAAGCGCTACAATAATTTAAATCACTAGCAGATGGAAAACTGCACTCCTCTCAGTCTATTATTTCCAAATTATATGAACATTTCTGCAGAATAACAGTAAGAACGTCGACCAGCGGATATTGCCTCCAGATAAATACAGACCTTACAATCAACTCACTGAAGGTAAGGTATCATCTCGTGATTTACAGGCTTTGCTTCCAAAACAAAAATATAATTACGCCCTACGCAAATCAAACTACAGCCAAATGATTGTATTTGGTTCACTTCAGGTGACCCTGGCACCTGGCCGTACATCAATGCTGTTATCATCAACGGTCATCGCCGGGCGGACGAGTTCATAGTGACCCAGACTCCGTTGAACAACACGGCGTTTGACTTTTGGAAAATGGTGCAGGACTATCAGGTAGATCTTTCAAGGACTGTGTCGATATGTATTTTTTGGAATGATATATCGTTTTTAAGTTAATGAAGAACTACATCACTTACAAATAAAATAAGACAAGAAAAAACAAGCATTTACTAACGACGTGTTTGATTTGTGCTTGATTTAATGGAAATCATAACCAATGCATGCTGCAACCAACACTTTGATACTTTAGTTGTTACAATAACTTTTATTTTTTTAAATAGTATGAGCGTGACTTACGGAACGCTAATTGAAACATTTGTCTTAAGGTGCAGACTATTGTGATGTTTGGCAAATGCCGCGGCTTGAACCAGGAGCAGTACTTTCCCAAGACAGGGGGACGACAGTTTGGGAACCTGTACGTGGAACACATCAACACCACCAAGACAGACTCCTTGACCACGAGGAACCTGAAAATTTGTGTCATGGGGCTAACAGGTGTAGAAAAGAGAGCGCTGAGACATGTATGTAGGTTTAGGGATATGTACATAGGTTCTAGCAAATGTAGGTTCATGGACATATATGTAGGTTTAGGGACATATAAAGAGCTAAATAACACACACATGGCAAGAATGACTTACTTTGAAACAAAAAAACAACAACAAGGGGCCCAGTAGCATTCATATAACGAGCTACGTCTAACAGGTAGACTTAATCAACATTAGTTACATAACACAACACAAATATAAAGAACTAAAATTGACTTAATTAAGAGGTAAATTAGACAAATAAAGAGTTAACTTACGCACATATAAAGGACTAAATCACACACATTAAGAACTAAATAAAACACATCTAAGGAGCTAAATAAAAACATATGAGCTAAATTGAAATACACACACTAACAGTTATTAAAGATATGTTATAATTGGAATTATTATACAGTGTTTTCGGAATTGAATCGCTACTAAACACTCGTGGCGGTTGTTTAGTTTCAGATCAAGAATTGGGAAGACTCGGACACACTGTCAGCTAAAAGAATTGATCAGGTCCCGAATGGTATAACAGACCTGCTTGACCTGATAGAGAAAGTATTAGATTGGCAGGTGGTAGCAAACAGGTAAAGTAATGGTAGAGGTACATGTTAAATGAGTTTTGGTGTCAGTGGAACTAGGATGGAGGCTGACTGGGACATTAACACTTGCACATTACATAAACATTTTTGATAGCTTGGGGGTTCTTTAAGCCAAGAGACCTCCCACGGGATCTAGACCTAGGGCACTCTCTCGCCTCCATCTAGTGCCGACTCTGTAAATGTTTCACGTTGATTTATTCTTTCTTTCATTTTCTCTTCCTCTATCTTTCTGAAGCAGTTGTATGTCGCTGTGTACTATAAGGATAGCACAACTAATACTTAATAATCTCTTGCCAAAATAAAACTTAATCATTCAAATTAGCAAAACCATTTTTTTGTTTGTCCTCGTCGTTTCAGTTCTCCAAAATTAGCATTGGCATTGTGTACACCATTCCGAGCATTATCTTTTCTATGTTGTAAATCACTGGCAATAAATTGGCAAATAATCTCCGCAGATTCTATTGTTATTTAATTTCCTCTAGTTTAAATAAGCAGCACTACTTCTTGAAATGGAAGGAACGCACATTGAAAAAGAAAATTCTTGTAGAAAACCACTGAAAGGCTGAAGCTTAGAAATAATTAATCAAATGGCGGGTTGCTAAAAGTAACGTGAGATTTCAGAACTTTCGATGTATAGGACGGATGATGTAATGGTCATCTTTTTTGATAACTTGTGGTTAACGAGGATGTCATGTGACTAGAACAACGACCAACCCTAACCGCCTTAATTTTTCATATCTATTGTCAGGTACCCATTGGACGTCCTAAAAATCCGCAAGTTCAAAATCCCAGTCATTAACGGAGATTAGAACCTCTCCCGATTCGTTAAATGGTCCACAAATGAGATTGGACCAAAGCGCTCTGAGCATGCTATAAGCATGAAAGCGCTATATAAAAGCTATAATAATAATTAGATTTTGAAAAGAAGCGAGTCATTGGCCGACTTTTTAAGATGAATGCTTCACTATGCTGTCAAAAGCGGGACTGTCCCGCCTTAAACGGGACGCCTGGCCACCTCTAGCTAGGACCGGAAACTTAGAACCCTGAAACCTGCACAAGTTTAGGCAAGCCCATTCGTTATAGACACTCAACACTGAACTACAACGTGGCAACCTGTTGTCAGTTTAGACCAATCACACCCCTGTACGACATGGCAACGAGCCATTGGTTCAAACTGCCCACAGGTTGTGACGTTGCAGGTCAGTTTTCAGGCCTTCTGTGAAGATTGGTCTCGGTTTAGGTAACCACGTTTTGGTCCCGCCCCAAAGAGCTTACTGACATTTGTGAGTATAGAGATGTGGCATACATTTCACATTCCCAATTCAGGGCCTGTTCTAGCACTCCAGTTGAAAACGTTTCATGAATCTTGTTCTCCTTCACAGGCGGACAAAGCCAGTGGTCGTTGTGTGCAGCAATGGCGCCACTCTGTCCGGGCTGTTCGTGGCGAGCCAGGTCATCTGTGAAAAGATGCGTGAGGACAAAGAGGTGGACCTTTACCACACAGTGAAACACATCAAGAGGAGGCGACCCAAGATAGTGGCAGACTTCGTGAGTCAATCTTTAGGTGTAACAAAGCTTTCCACGTCTTCACGTTAGACACAGCTCGACATTTCTGTGGTTTCATGGAATAACTTGAACTTATTCATTCATAGACATAACTGGACATTTCTGTGCTGTCATAGAATATCTTGAACTTATTCATTCATAGACATAGACATAACTG
>JADKLZ010071522.1:15751220-15766221 GCA_021533235.1 Biomphalaria straminea
TTTTTCCGCGATGTGCTGGGTTTTGGGTCAATTATATAAATTTCTTGTGTCTACGCTACCCCCCAGACCCTAGTATTTTTAATTATCAAAATTTTACATTCTTAAAGATTAATTGCTATTTTTAAAGATAAAAACTAGCTAAATATTAAGTTCTTATTTTAAAATCCTAATCAAATTAAATAACTATTTTAAAAGATTAAATTTTTGCGACGTGTTCCAATTGATAAAGTATTCCCACCCGTAATATATTCTGTTTGAACGCTTAAATATCAACACTTAGCTCGGACGTCATAGAAATCAAATTAATGACTTTACTAGATTCTTTTCATTTTTGTTTGATTGTTCTGATTTTAGCCTTCTGTGTTAAAAAAAATGTGGACAGAATTTTATTTTTTTTTAAAAGCAGGTTTATAAATATCTCTTTATTCTCTACACCGGCTTATCAAAATTTGTGTGCTAATTTTAAATTTGTTTTGTTTGGTTGATTATTAGCAATAGTGCGCACCAGAATACATACAACATAGACCTAAACAAATAAATATAGACTAGACAATTAGAGAGCTTCACGATATGAAAATATGTAAATTGAAATTGTGTGTTCTTTATTTTATGTTTATAAATTTTGTTTAATCTCTAAGACTGAAGATCATGCAATTTTTTAATTTTTCATAATTCGGAAATCCGAATTCAATAGATATACAGGTGGCAGTCTGAGTTGGCGACAGTCTTTGAGTCAGTGACAGTCATTAGGGATAGCCTGTGTAGTTCGAGATGGAAATCATTGACGTAGATAGAAGCTAGAAAATTAGCAACAGACGATGGTCTACACAAATGACAGACAGACAACATATGTTGAACTCATGTGGCCTTGCGATGCTGGATCCAGGAGCGAACAGAAAGATGCTACCTACACTTGCCACAGTTAGCATCAACGTTACCATCCGAGAATCTCATCTCAGCCTGTGGTCCCTACTAGGGCATAGGCCACCAACCAGCTTTCTCCAGGCATCTCGGTTCTGGGCGAGTCTCTCCAACTGTCCCCATGTCTTGCCCATCTGCTTGGCTTCTGTTTCCAGATCGCGGCGCCATGTGTTCCTGGGCCGTCCTCTATTCCTCTTTCCTTGGGGGTTCCAGGTTAGGGCTTGCCTTGTTATGTTGGATGCCGGCTTGCGCAAGGTGTGACCTATCCATCTCCAGCGTCTCTGAAGGATATCTATTTCAATGGGCTGCTGCTTTGTTCTTTACCACACTTCCTCATTCGAGATTTTGTCTGGCCAGCGGATCATAAGAATCTTCCTCAGGCAGGTGTTGATGAATACCTGGATATTTTTGATGGTGGTGACAGTGGTTCTCCAGGTCTCTGCTCCATAAAGTAGTATCGGCTTAACAATGGTGTTAAATAGCCTTATCTTGGTGGTGGTGCTTAATTCCCTAGATCCCCAGGTGTTCTTCAGCTGATGGAAGGGTGCTCGAGCTTTACCAATGTGGGTTTTGACATCTGCATCTGTTCCGCCATGGTGATCTATAATGCTGCCTAGATAGGTGAAGCTTTCTACCTCTTCCAGCGCCTCACCTTGGACTATAATGGGTGTAGTGTTTGATGCCTTTATTTTGAACACCTTGCTCTTTCCTCTGTTTATGGTAAGACCCATTCTAGCGGAATTGTCTGCAACAATATTTATCTTTTCCTGCATCTGCTGCTGTGTGTGAGAAAGAAGAGCTAAGTCATCTGCAAAGTCGAGATCATCTAACTGTTTCCACAGTGTCCACTGTATACCGTTTTGCTTCTGGTCTGTTGCTGTCTTCATGACCCAATCTATGGCTAGTAGGAATAAGAAGGGAGAGAGTAAACAGCCTTGTCTCACTCCTGTTTGGATTTCAAATGCCTCTGTCAGTTGTCTGCCATGCACTACTCTGCAAGTCATCCCTTCATATGACTTCTTGATGATGTTAGTATTTTTTTCAGGCACTCCATAGGCACTGCAGAGCAGGGGCGGACTGGGAATCAAAATCGGCCCGGGCATTACCGTATTAACCGGCCCACAAATAGCATGTCATATGTTGTATCAGTGCTTTTTTTTTTTGGAAAAAAAAAATGTTCTCAGTGATGGATTACCTAACTTTTGATTAGTAATAAATTAATAATAAACGTAAAAATGCAAGAATAGTAATATTTTTCCTCACATTGAAAAAGATGCCGGTACACCATACCGGTGCGTACCGTCACAAAAAAGCATATATAGCATTTAAGTGATTGTGTGTGTGTATGCAATTTATCTTCATTACATACTGATCTTTCATTCTTTCGGACGTTTTTTGCACCCTAAAATATGCTCTTCCTTTAGTTAGTGGAAAGACAGTATACACCGCCATTGACAGCTAGGGAGTCTGGGGGAGCGCTGCGGGGTTCGTGGCGAGCTCCGGGTCCAAGCATTATTTACGGTATTTTAAGCTTTAAAAAGGCTTATTCTGGGGTATCTACAGTGCATTAGTGTGCTCTTTATCAGCTAAAAAATTCAAAAACCAAATCTGCTATTCACGGCACTTAATTAATGGAATCCAGCGACTGGTAGAAAATGCTAACTATAATTTTGCTTTAGTTTGTGTATTGGATGGGGAGGATAACCACAAAATGTGGCTAAGCTCATGAAATGTGTGACTAGTTTTCTTTTTTTTTTTTTTTGTTTATTCAAAGGGGATTTTAAGCCCAGCCTCTTCTCTTTGGCTTCACTGTGGCAGAAACTTAAGTTTCCGTTTCAGACAATGAGGTCTGAGGCAGCTGATGGTTTGAACCCCCCTCCTGCTACGCCCTTGTGTCATATTATATTTGTAAGCCTAATTCTCATCAAAACATATAACGTTTAATAAAATATCGAAAACTGAAAGTACGCTCTCATAGGATTACGTATTATATTTAATTTATACCTGTATGTGATCTGAAAACTATGAAAAAAAAAATACAATAGCAGCATCAATGAGTTTGAAATGAATGAATTATTAAATGTTTTTGAGACTTTTGGTATTTTTATAGATTACAGACGTTACTTTAAAAAAAAATTTAGGCATGCATGTTGCTCTTTGACTTAAGTCGTGGGTATTCCCGTCTGTCACATTCCATTAAAAGATTAGAGAATGCAGAACGGTTAGAGAGACACTTACTGTGAAAAGCTCTTGCTTTGTCCTACTATATTCTCAAAAAACGAGAATTGTATATGAATATGACCAATAAAAATATAAATCTTCTATCATTAAATATCAGATGTGACAGCGCTATATAAAGCCAGAGAATTAGTATACGAATTTCCGTCATTGACTTCCTACTAAGCATAAAAAAGATCCCATTTCAGAGTATTTCAGACCTTGTGGTCTATAGGGCAGATGATGTAAAGGTCATTTGTTTCTGTGACCTATGGTTAACGAGGGTTTCGTGTGGCCAGCACAACGATCTTTACTTTTCCCATTAAAGCTGGGTGAACTCAGAGGCGCCCAAAGATCTCGTGTGTGAATGTTGTTTGTATGTGCATTTATATCGTAAATCTATGTTGTTGTTGTACATTATTTACGCTGATGTTGTCAATTGTAGTCAAAACAAATTTCCATTTGTTTGGATCAATAAAGTTATCTTATCTTATCTTATCTTAAAAATTCTAGTCTTCACCAGGATTCGAATCCCGGACCCCGGTTCGGGAAGCCAAGCGCTTAACCACTCAGCCACCGCGCCTCCGTGATATACTGAGTATATATTTGACATTAATTAAAATAGCAAAATTAATTATTTAGATCTTGATCTTGATTTTATTTTTTTTTAAACATACAATATTTTTTTGTAAGCTGAAGTATATTATTTTTAAATTTATGTTATTAAAATTAAACAAAAAGAATGCTTCCTCTTACTTTGAAAATCGCAGAAAGAACTATATATTGAGCTGTGAATAAATTTTGTGGTTTGCAATTTCGCTGCTATGTGTGTTAAAAGTTAATTTCTATTAAGTATTGTTGAAGAACTAATTGTCGCCCTTTATTTTTCTGCGTTATATCAATGTTTCCTAACTTACTCTCCCTCTTCCTTCGTTGTCGGTAACATTGTCAATGGAACTATCAAACGTCGGGGTAGGGAAGGAGGAAAAAGAAGTGGGAGTGCCATCAAAGTCCATGCCGACCAGCAAAAACGTTTAGGCCCAACACAAACACAGACATCAAAGCAGTATTGAAGCCAGTGCCGCTCTTAGGCCTACGCAGCCAAATGTACGGTCTAACGTTTTGCAAATGATAATATGCATAGTGTATTATGTACATTTTTGATATACTTATTGAATTTCAAACAAAATTAATTGTAAAAAAAAATAATAATAAATAAATAAAATAAAACGTGTTCGGGCAAATGTGTCTTTGCTACTATAACTTTTTTTTAAAGTTGTCTGCATAAAAAAAAATTTCTTTGGTCGCAACCAGACCGGCCCATTTGGTGCCGGCCCACCGGGCATTTGCCCGGTATGCCCATATAGCCAATCCGCCCCTGCTGCAGAGGGTCTGTCTGTCCACACTGTCAAATGCCTTTTCATAATCTATAAAACTGACGTAGAGGGGGGAGTTCCATTCCATAGACTGTTCCAAAATTATGCGCAGTGTTGCTATCTGATCTGTGCATGATCTCTCCTTTCGAAAGCCGGCTTGTTGGTCACGAAGATGTGGGTCTACAGAATCTTTCATTCGGTTTAACAGGATGCGATTAAACACTTTCCCTGGAACGGACAGTAGCGTTATCCCTCGATAGTTGGAGCAGGAACTAAGATCGCCTTTCTTTGGGAGTTTGATGAGGTAGCCCTCCTTCCATTCTGGTGGCACTTCTTCATTTTCCCATATCTTGAAGAAGAGAGGGTAGAGTAACTTCACACTTGTTTCAATGTCTGCCTTTAGTGCTTCAACTGGGATGCTGTCAGGTCCTGCAGATTTGCCATTTTTCGATTGTTTGATTGCTCTGCGAATTTCTTCCTTGGTGGGTACACTGCACTTGATATGTAAGTCTCTTGTAGCTGGGGGTATTTCTGGTGGGTTTACAGGTGAAGGTCTGTTTAGCAGCTCCTGGAAATGTTCAATCCATCACTTCTGTTGGCCTTCTTCGTCTGTTATCGCGTTACCATTTTTGTCCTTTACTGGTCTCTCTGACATGGCAAATTTTCCAGATAGCTTTTTGATGATTGAGTACAGGTCCTTGGTGCTGTTCTGATGGGCTGCTTCTTCTGCTTCTTTTGCCAGCGCTTCAATGTAGCTCCTCTTGTCTGTTCTGATGCTACGCTTAACATTCCTATCTATTTCAGCATATTCTTTTTGTGCCTTTCCTTTTGCTGCCCTTGTTTTACTGTTGTTCACATCTGCTTTCTTCTCTCTTCTTTCCTTGATCTTCTGAAGAGTTTCTGATGAAATCCACTCCTTGTGGGTGTATGACTTGGGACCAAGGATTTCAAGGCATGTGGAGGTTACTGTTTCTTTAACTTTCTGCCACGTCTGTTCTACTGTCTCTTCTTCTAGCAGCTCTTCTAGGAGCTGGAACTTGTTAGATAAGGTGACTTTGAACTCTTCCTGTTTTATGCAGTCTTTCAGCGCATCAGTATTGTAGTGTTGGCGTTGGCTGGGCCCACTTGCCCAAGTCTTTTTCAGCTTCAGTTTCACTCGAGCGCACAGAAGATGATGATCTGAAGAAACATCTGCTCCTCGTCTTACACGTACATCTTGAAGAGATCGACGGAACTTCTTCACAATACAGACATGGTCTATTTGGTTCTCTGTTACTAGGTCTGGTGATATCCATGTTCCTTTGTGTATTCGTTTGTGTGGGAAGACAGTTCCTCCAATCACTAAGTTGCTTGTGGCACACATGTCCGCAAATCTCTCTCCATTTTCATTCATCTCGCATACTCCATGTTTTCCCATGATCTCTTCGTATTTTTTGTTGTTATTGCCAACCTTAGCATTGAAATCGCCCATTATGACGAGGATGTTCCTTTTTGGTTTGTCCTGTAGGATGGTAGTCAGCCTATAGTAAAAATTGTTTTTCTCCTCCTCTTCACTGTCGTTTGTAGGGGCGTAGCATTGTACAATGTCTAAGTTAATTCTTTCCTGCACTGTGTGGAATGAGGCTATAATTATCCGTGGTCCATGCGCTTCCCATCCTATAAGTGCTCTCTGAGCCTGCTTAGACAGCATCAGGGCTACTCCATGGGTGTGTGTAGCCTCCTGCTCATGTCCTGAGTATAAAAGTAGCTCACCTGAAGCCAGTCTTTTCTGCCCGGAGCCAGTCCATCTTGACTCACTGATTCCTAGGATGGTGAGGTTGTACCTTTTCATCTCAGCTGCCACTTGCGCTGTCTTCCCAGACTCATACATTGTCCGGACATTCCATGTACCGATGGTGGTGGTGGTCCTGGTAGAGATGATGGTCTTCGGCCTGTCAGCTTCCAGAAGACTCTGGCTTTCACTGGCATGCGTCATAAACCTTCCAGCTGGAGGTTCATCCTCTCCCAGGTCCGTGAATTCTGTTGATTTGCTGTTTGGTGTTTCTGTAGCTAGTGAGAATACATAGAAGAAACTAGATGGCGTCTGACAGTGCATTTTACCACCATAACTTCATCAGAACAATTGAGGATGTATGGGTCCATACCAAGTGCCAGTGGCGTAGCTAGCCGTGTGCGGGTGGTGCGTGTCGCACGGGGCATCAAAAGTTGAGGGGCCTCAAACTGAGCATAAATTCTCTCAGTAAAAACTGCAACCTTGTACATAAGGTACATGAACAAACATAAACTACTATATTTGGTTTTAAAAAAATGTTTATTTTGTCGCTCTGTTAATATTATGGGCGCTGCTCAAGATTGATAAGTATAGCTAGCGCTAATTGTGATAGCTTAGATAGAGATATTGTCTTCTCCGGTTAAAATTGTTGACGGCAGTGATCAAAGGAACCTAAATGTAAAAATCTGATAATGAAAGAAATCTTGGATTCATTCCTTTTCTCTCAAAGCAGATTCTGGCCCTCAATATGAATTAAGAATTACCTATTTTTGAGTCTTGGCCCTTGAATTAACTGAAATAAACGATAGTTAAGTCTACTTTCAAAAACAATGATCGTCAATTTGAGACTGCGCACTTAATGCAAAACATTTAAAACATCTATAACTAATAGGCAGAAGGGCAACCCTGAAGCCATTATTACCTCTGAAGCCATTATTACCTTCGTCGTAAGTATGTGCTCTGATCTGAGGATTAATTCAGAACATCAAAGACGTATAGGCTACAATAAATAGAATCCAAGCGAAAAATGTGAAGATTCTGTATAAACACATAAGAAAGAGCTACGGATTTGGATTTATTCTTTCTTGGACGTGAAAGTTCAATAAATAATCACTCAATATGATCATATCACGAGGTGGTTGGTGAATATGAATTTTGTCGCTATCCCAACTATTAAATTCTCAAATTGAAATCAATCTTGATGGTGCTCATACATTGCCAAAACAAATTTCGTCTGCAGTGTCAGAGACCTCAACAGTTTGTCGCAATTTCTTCAGAGGCCTTTAAACTTCTCAAACTAGGACCTGTTTGAAATCTTGAATTTAAAAAATAAAAAGATATCATCTAGAATGCCACTAGGTGACATAGTTCTAAATATTGTCTAAATATTCGTGATGCCTATTGAACACCTGTGACAAAAATAAATTTCGCCCACTTAAGGTATCACTCGGTCTAGGCATTTAACTAATTTATTTTTTTATCATCTTATTTTATTATCTCAGCTTAGCCCTTGTGGCTATCTATAGCTGCTATTACCACCATCCCCTTTTCTCTAGGCATCCGTGTCACGGTGTAATTTCTTAACCTGGCACGCGTCTAGCACATTCTTTATCGACAAGAATAAACACGCTTCTAAATATCTTGACCTAACATCCTGCCGCACCCCCTTTCGGGGGACGGGTCAATTCAAATGGACCCTCTTCAAATCGACACCTAGATTATATCTTGGTCATCGGACCATCTTGGAAAATCGCGAGTTGACCATATTTGCCTGTGGACGGGCAGTCTAGACACGAGGCCGCCCGTATTTGCTTATCTTATCGATACACGAGGTCAAGCGGAAATTCTTTGTCTAGGCAAATCAGGCAGTCTGTCACATTTGAAAGTATGTATGTCCCCTTTAGCCCCACCTCCTCACCCACGTGTGCAGGAGAAATATAGTTTCCTATTTTCTTGTCATTCTCATTCTGAGGAGCAGAGAGAAAGGATATACTTCTATGTTCTGAGCTTTACGAGCTTTCGCTTACTATATTCATTTCATATCTTTTCCTTAACTATTGGATTGGTGGTAAGCTTTTGTAAAGTGTTTTGGTAATCTCTTACTTACTATGTGTATTTATATATCTGTGCATTTATTTAGTGCATTATATTTGTGTACATATTTGTGTAATTCTTATCTTGGATTATGTAAGTAGTCACTTTATGTATTATATTTTATTATCATGACTTGTACGACTAAAATAGTCAAAGTCATCCACTTTATCTGGACTAGAATTTATAACAATTCTTGCCACATGGGTTTAGCTGTTAAGCTACTATTATTTATCGTTGATAAGTCATCTTCCCTAACCCTAACCCTAACCCTATTTCCATAATTGATAAATTCCTTGACCGGGAACTATCATAATATTTATGTAACATGTCTTATTACCAAGTATATTCTACGCTCATTCCGTGACAAGGAATGCCGTAATTATTTATGTACCATATTCTATTTTATCGGCCTGTCGGCCAGATTATATTACTTAGGTAAAACAATGTATACATTATTATATTTTATTTTATCCTGTCATTATCTTATCTCGGTTGATCGCCTTGATTTCAAATGGCGCACTGACCCTGCGCTCAGGATAGACTTGAATTATTTCCCCTTGTATTGAATTTTAACTTCAAGAGATTGTGTCCCTTGAACGGGCCCTGTCTCCATATAACCGTACCCTATTGTTCAGGCCACACGGCCAGATGTAAACAATAACGACTTGGTCACTGACCGTCAGCCATCTCTCCCCCCCCCCCTTCCCCTTTCATCTCGCTATCCAAGCGGCTCGTAATGATCTCACCGTGACAAGGTGCGTCTTACAACTTAACATTACTTGTAGTCTCCCCTGACGGAATACAATACTAGGTATTAACGCCCTTGGATATTTGTGAAACTGAATTATAGTTTCTACACACTAAATGTTACATTACTATGTATTATCGCCCTTGTGAGACTTCACTACTATTTTATTATTGTCTCCCCTGATGAGATGTAATATTTAATTGGTTAAATCCCCTTACTAATGTGAAACTAGATTATAGTTTCTATTTAAACATTCTGAAGATGTCCTTCACGAAAAGGCGTCTACCTCCCAGTGTCATCATTATGGCTAAGACGATCTACGCATCTCGTTGCAGCTTTTATTACAGGCTACTTCTAATAGAAGCCCTAACTTCGTAACGCTGATACCAGTCTGCTGACACCAGATCTGAAGATACCAGCCTTACCAACTACTCACAAGAGTCCGACCAACAACCGCATGCCAGAAGACCCGCCCCTGCAGCTACGTATAGTTGGACTGTCCCGTGCGCTAGGACCGATCTCGCCAGCCCACCCACAGACAACTCTGTAGAATATTTGTGTTACACAAATAACAAACTAGTGTTTAAGAGGGAAGACATATTAGGAACTCCATTTATTACGTAAACACCAGCGGTGCTGAACTGACGCGCTAGTGTGCAAATGTACATATAATACTATTATGTTACATCTCTCTTCTTTAATTTAGAAAATCTATTTATCAGAATAACTAACAAACTAAACTAGTCAACTAAAAAGTCAATTCACAAATCAAGTTCACAGATCAAGTCTCATAGGTCTGTTAACTACTCTGCCTGAGTGTGTTACGTAAGGTTCATGAGGTCTAGAGGTGTTAGAAGAAGCAGTGTGTAGTGGTGGCTCAATATCTAGCGTAGTTTGTAATCTTGGACTCTCTAGATGTTGTGGCTCCAGTTGTTCTGACATGTCATCTGGAAAGTCATAATTATTGTCATATCTATTCGCTTTCTCAGAAGACTTTCGGATATGTTTTCTGTTTCTTCTGTAGACCTGATTTCCACTTTTGACATTGTATGATCTAGGCTTAGAATGCTTCGAAACTATTGTTCCTGGTTTCCACTTTGAATTAAGTTGCATTCTGACTTCCGTTCCGTCTTGTAGTGGATTATGACTCTTAACACCTTTCCTCTTGTCATAATAGTGTTTCTGAGACTGTTTCTCTGAGTCAAAGTGTTTCTTCACCACCTTAAGATCTGGTGTCTTAGGGGTTAGTATTTCCTCGCTCGAAGGTAACAGATTTCTGGGTCGGCGTCCCATTAGTAATTGTGCTGGCGACAAATTAATATTGGTCAGTGGAGTAGTTCTGTAGTCTAATAGCGACAGAAATTTGTCTTCGCTTTTCTTCCACAGTTTCTTCACTGTCTGAATAGCTCTTTCAGCCTCGCCATTTGAACTCTGAAAATGAGGACTCGACATTTCATGCTCTATTCCGTATGACTTACAGAAATTCAGGAATTCTCTAGAAGTGAACTGTGGCCCGCTGTCTGATCTTAGCCTTCTAGGTATTCCATGGCATGCGAATATACTCTTCATTGCTTCGATGATATCTGATGTAGTTTCCTGTGACAGTTCTTTGACATCGATAAACTTTGAGAAGTAGTCAACTAGAAGAACATACTTTTTCCCCTCAAAATTAAACAGATCACATCCAACCATGTTGTATGGAAGGTCTGGTGTCTTGGTAGGCATTAGCGGTTCTGACACATTTTGATTCTGATGTTCAGCACACCTGCTACAATCCCTAACTGTCACTTCAATGTCTGCATTCATGCCTGGCCAATACATAACTTCTCTGGCTCGCTGCTTACACTTCACTATTCCTAAGTGAGTCTTATGAATCAGATTCAGCATGTATTTACGTAAGCTTGGAGGCATGACAATTCTCAGACCTTTGTATATGATACCATCCGAAGTTGATAACTGGTCTCTTGAATCCCAGTATGGCCTGACTTCAATTGGAGTCTCGCTTCTTGTGTCTGGCCAACCAGTCAATATTACTTCCAGAAGAATTGAAAGTTCTCTGCTTGTACATTCTTGAATTTCACTGTATTTCGAATCACTTACAGAGATCATATGCACTGAATCATCTGTAGATTCACATGTCTGTGTAATAGTTCGTTGTAGTAGTCCTAAACATTCTGCTGTGTCACCACTCAAAATGTTCTCTTGATTAAGGTCTACAACCTCAAACGTTGCTTTCACCTCTTGAGCATTTTTCTTCAAAGGTAGCACCACTGCTCCTAAAGTCTTAATAACATGATTAGTGTAAGACTTGAGTGACTTTGCAGAATATGCAAGTTTTACTTTGTCTTTGAGCTTTTCAAACTCTGACTTGACAAGTATGTTACATCTTGCACCCGTGTCGATTCGGAAATTTAGTGTCTTGCCATGCACGACTAGTTTAACAGTCCACTTATCTTCAACGACATTGATGTTCTCAACTTTACCCTTCTTAGACTGGCTACTTGCAGTGCTAATTGGTATAATATTTTCATCACTGTGGCTGTTATCTTCTACCAGATTAACGTTGCGTCTTTTTCTGCACATTTGAAACCAGTGGTTTTTCTTCTTGCAGAAATTGCATGTGGTTCCTATTGCTGGACATTTTCCCTTTTCATGGTTCTTGCCGCATTTACTACATAGCCTTTCTGAGTTGTCTTTAGACTTTTGCTTGAGTACATTGTTTGACTGTCTCTTGATTGCTAGAACTTCTTGGCCCCTAAACATTTTCACTTGGCTTTGCGACATTTCGTATTGTTGTCCTATTTCTATAGCCTTGCTAAGGGTCAACTTCTGTCCCTGATCAAGTAGTCTTAATTGTACCTTTTCGTGTATGACTCCACTAATGATTAAATCAATTAGCATATCATCTGGGTTGTCATACTCACAATCCACAATGAGAAGCTTTAGGTCTTTAACAAAGTTATCAAAACTTTCTCCTTCTTCCTGCTCTCTCTGATGTGCTCTAAATCTAGACACTCTTTTATTTTGTCTTGGCCTTATGTAGTCTTCTATTTTCTTTAATAGCAATTGCGGATCTCCCTCTTCACTATCTGTAATATTTAGAGTTTTGTAAACTTCACGGCCTTGTTGAACTATCCACATTCCCAGCCATCCGGCTTTTTGTTTACTATCGGCACCAGCTAACGGTCCTTTGAAACAAAAGCTCACCTGCTGTTGGAATCTTAAAAACTCTTGATACAGATCTTTAGCATTCCAATTCAAGATTGGTTGCTCAAAATAAAAAGAAGCCATTATTAGATTAATAAAAACCTTTGTCTGGACAGCTTTTTAAGTTTACACCTGACACCATGTAGAATATTTGTGTTACACAAATAACAAACTAGTGTTTAGAGGGAAGACATATTAGGAACTCCATTTATTACGTAAACACCAGCGGTGCTGAACTGACGCGCTAGTGTGCAAATGTACATATAATACTATTATGTTACAACTCAGCATCAGCCACGCCAGTCTCGTCAGAGCAGCAAAGGACTTAAAGCTAAGCAACCAGCCTAATGACACTTAGACCACTTGGTACTCATATCTTATGATGATAGTCCCATTTATGTAAATAATTAAACCCCGCCCTATCACTGTACTGCTTTTTACCTTTTACTTATTTTCATCCTTATTATTAAACTGCACATATGTTTTACATAAAAAGTATTTGTTGCCTGCATTTATAACGCTGTGCCTGTTATTTTATGTGCAAGTCAAGGTCCTCCTATTATCTAAACCCCCTAGACACCTAAACGGCCACCATCTTTGACCTACTTGTCACAACACCAGATTCTGCTGTGAGAGAAAAAGAATTATATCCAAGATTCTCTTCAGGTAGCATTGTCAGATTTTTACATATTTCTGACAATGCAGTAAGTGTGGCTTTATGCGAGCGAAGTTTTTCAGACTCAATTAAGTTGATCAAGATTTCATACCAATCAGCGATGCGTTTTACTAACAATGCAGTTGGTGGAAAACAGATTTCGATAAATTATTGATAGTTTAGCGACCAAGAAAGCTCATAATATTTATTTGTAGTGTATTTTGTAAACGTTTAATAACGTATTTTTGCTGTTTTATATCCAAAGGAGGGGGGGGCATCATAAGGAGATGCCGCATTGGGCATCAAACACCCCAGCTACGCCACTGCCTAGTGCTTCACACTTTCAGAACGTTTCACAAGAGTACTTTTACTACTAAGGCAACTCTGAATACACTAGAAAGTGTTACATTTCTTTTTTTAAAGTTGACATTTTTTGTTTTTGTTTATTCCCACTCTACACATTCTCCTTAATGTTTGAGAAGATTGCAATGTATAAAGTAGACAAGGACACTTACAAAGTATCTTACCTTCTTATCATTATATCACGAGGTAGTCAGAGGCACTATCATTTATTTTGTTTTCTTATGTAACCTTTACTTTACTTAGCCTTCAAAATAGTGAGAGAAAAAAAGGAAGAAATAAATGAATGAATGTAGAAAGGAATGAAAGAAAGAATTAAAAAAAAGAAATTGTAATTAATGTTGACATTGTGTTTATGTGTATGTGTTTCTTCTTATGTAGAGTTATTATCCTTGGTAAGTAAGTTCATATCATAGTGTTGTATGTAACCTCGTACTGTCTGTGGCATTTTACGTCTCAAGAGATGATCTTTTTCCTTTGCAACTTCTTGTGTGGCTAAAGAGGCCTTGATACACAGCTGCGGTTGCAGGTTGGACATATAAAATCACCAGGCGCAGCTGCATTTTCAGCCTTCTTTCTACTTCTGTTGTGTATGGCATCTGCAATCCGAGACCCTTCTCTTATGCTCTCTCTCCATGTGGATCTATGCAGTGCTACTTTTTCCCAGCTGCTAGTGTCGATTTTAAATAGCTTCATGTCGCGTTTGCATACATCTGTATACCGTAAAAGTGGGCGACCAGTGGCTCTCCTGCCTTCAATAAGATCGCCATACAGTATATCGTGTGGTAGTCTACCTACTGGCATTCTGCGAACGTGGCCGATCCAGCCAAGGCGTCTGTGAAAGTGTGTTAATAAAAGGACTCATGAATCTGGCGTTATAGTTTTGACGTAGTTTATAGTTAATAAGTGTAGCGCTTCCTAGTTTAACACTTTACATGTCGCAGCTTTAAAGTAAGTTTCTAACAAACAATAGATAACAATCTTGTATATTTCGTCTGGAGCCACGAGTTCGAATTCAGGTCAATCCCTTTTTTAAATGCTTTTAAAATGCGATACGGTAAAAAAAAATTACCAATAAACCCCTTGATAGGATCATAGCGCATTGAGAAAGCTAAACACAAAAAAAAAAACAAGATTACAAAGAGTGATACACAAACTCAGAGGCGGCCCACGTCGGAGTCGGATCCCTGTCAGATCCGCCTATTCGCAAGATGTTTCAGATGTTCCTTCTAAGTCCCTGGCTCAATTCCTGTATGCTCACATCCTTAAACTATTTCAATATTTCTGAAAGAACAGTAAAGGTTAAATTATATTTTCAAAAGCCTTTAGTGTTTTTTTTTCTAACCGTGACGGACAGACCAACCAACAGACAAAACGCACAAAAATTTGCTTGTTTCATTCTAATGGGGGCACTAAACAATTTTTTTTTTAATCTGATTTTTAAAAAAAATTAAGAAATTAGTTTAGAATCATGTCATTTCCGGGCTTTACGCTAGTACACGAAAGCCGCTGCTAAAAGTTCATTTTAAAAAAATTGCGTGATATCTATGGGCTTGGTGCATTTCTTATACTAACATTTCCCCCTTAGATTTACGTAACTGTTTTAGAATTGGTGTTTTGTTATTAAAAAATCGCTTGCATAATTAATTTTA
>JADKLZ010071522.1:15781341-15797842 GCA_021533235.1 Biomphalaria straminea
TAGCCTGTTACATTTTAGCCTGTTACATTTTAGCCTGTTACATTTTACCCTGTTACAGCGCTATATAAATTATTTATTTATTTATGATTAAACTTCAGTAACATTTTTGTGATCAGAAAACGTTACTTTTGGTATAGAATTAAAGAAGAATACCGGTACTCTTTTTATTTAACACAAATTTATGTTTATAAAATAGCCATTAACTGAATTTAATTTGGTTAAATCAAAGATAGTGTTATTAATTAGGAGAGAATAAGGGGTAGAGAGAAAACATGCGAATGAAAGAGAGAGAGAGAGAGAAAGTGTGATTGTGTGTAAAGTGTGAATTGAAGAGAGTGAAAACTAAAAGAGAGGGAGAGTGAGTGAAAAGAAAAGGAAAGAATTAGAAAAAGTGTTAACAAAATAGGTTTTTCATTCTGTAATTTTTTTTTTAATTCCATTATTTATTCATTAAAGTAACAAAAGTTGAATGACATTGAGATTTGAACCAGAGTACACCTCACAGTCCCCCCCCCCTCTTGTATTATCTTGATAAAGAGTTTCCGGAAGACTTGAGAGCGCACCAGTATTACATTCACGATTTAGATTGAAGAGAATTTATCGCTCACGAGTAGAACTGAGTACAGACAGGTGACTTTCTCTTACAAACCAGGACATCGTCCCAATCTGAGAGCCACATAACACATAGCAGAACTATGCAAAGAATAGAAAAATGGCTTTCTGTTACAATGTAGCAATACAGTTTGAGGGTCACGTGACAATATCTACAGAGTAAAGAAATGTGACTTTCTTGTGCATCAATACAAACTGAGAGTCACATGGATCTAGTGGATATATACATCCAGTGAAAGGTTTCCGTAAACCTACACACGATAATTAGCCAGTGGTAGTCATGGTCACTGCTGGGGTCAGTTTCCAAGTGGATCTGGGCCAGGATCAGATATCTCGGCCCTTCACTCATCCCTCCCTTTAGTTTTCTTGCCAGCATAAAGTGAGATGGGGAGGTGGGGGGGGGGGCTTAATGAAGGCCGACAGGCCAATAGATGGGTGAGCTTGAAATATTCATGGCTTTTTACGACAAGGGGAAGTAATGCAACTGGTCATGGCAAGGGGGGAGAACAGAAGGACGCACGTCGCGCTAGTTTACTTTGTCCAGCAGAGGCGTCGCTAGGAATGTTGTCAACCGGTGCGGAAGGGTCTCAGCGTTGTTTCTTTTTCTCTCGACTTTCTCCTTATCGCTACATAACATGCTCATAGTCAAGTCCCACAGAACTATACATAATTATATTAAAATAAAAAAAAAAGGTAATGGTTTAGATTAATTTTTTAAAAAGGTTATAACACTACAGTGAAGAGAGAGGGGGGAGATATCGTTACATAATGAAATTTAAAAAAGTTAAAATATCAAGGCGAGTTGGTGTCCTTTAGACCAGAATGGAAAGAAATATAGAGTGAAATATACATCAAATGTTCCCGCTTCTTGTTTTGTGTTGATAAGATTTCATTTTTGTAAACCTATTGGTCAAAAGCTAAATATTCACTTATTATTTACTATTATCAAAAACGAAAATTTCAAATATTATTTATATATATATATAATTTATGAATGCATACATTGGACCAGAGTAATGTATAAATTGGACCTGAGTAATGTATAAATTGGACCAGAGTAATGTATAAATTGGACCAGAGTAATGTATAAATTGGATCAGAGTAATGCATAAATTGGACCAGAGTAATGTATAAATTGGACCAGAGTAATGTATAAATTGGACCAGAGTAATGTATAAATTGGATCAGAGTAATGTATAAATTGGATCAGAGTAATGTATAAATGGCCCTCGACTGTCTTCAAAACTAAACCGTTATAGTGTTATACTACGCAGGCTAATAGGAAAGTTTTGATGTAAAATAAATGCTTTTAAATTATAGGTCTAATATGTTTGCAAGTATTAGAACTCGAATGTCTGCATATTTGAATATTAAATTTTATAGTAACATACCATTTGTATTTGATTTCGAAATATTCATATAGTGAAGAAAAAGAAAATAATAAAAAGAAAATAATGTAAGCACTTTTGTGAACCATTTAGGGTGAGGGGCGGGTATTTGTGAGAAAGTTTTCCTGTCTTTTTTTCACAATAAACAATAAACAATTGTTCGCAGTTTTAACTTGATCCTAGAATAGGAAGCTGGAGACCAAACCCTTAACAAAACTTGACCACTGGAATAATAGATATTTATATTAAATTGTTTTCACCGAAGCATTTCACAGCTCAATAGATATTTATGCACCTCTGAATAAATCTATAGTGTCCCAGTGGACCTGATCAGAAAGGTTTGCCTAGCCCCCCCCCCCAGTTTTCCCTCAATATTTGATTACGTGCAGTCACCAGCAAACAATAATGAAAGTAGTGACAAAAGAGTGATATTTTTTTTTATAACCCTTTTGGCGACCCCAACGCTCCTGTGACTAAAGCACTCACTATCCCCTCGGTACTAATTGAGTAGTATTGTGTGTTGTAGAATGGTCAACGAATAACTCAAAAAAAAAATATTTTCACGTTTAACGAAATGAAATGTTTTCCATGCACTATTTAGAAAACAAGAACTATTCCCCTATTAGTGTAACCCGCGTGGCCGCTGGCCCCGACTTTGACGTGCCTGGTCTAGATCTACTCCATTATAAAACATGTCAGTTGATGGGCTGTGGACGAGCTATTCATTGTTGGCGATTCATCACGGTCAAGACTCTCCCCTCCCCATACACAGTTAATTCAGGTTTGGTTACAGGCGCGCAGACTACGTGCTGAAAGTAAGGTGCCCCAAACAGTGTGCACCATATGGGTTTGTGGAGGGATGGAAATGTAGAGAGAGAGAGCTAAATAGGTCACTTATGGAAGAGTAAAAGATAAAATCATTGATTTGAAATCACTCCAGTCTATTGCGTCATGTGACCAACCTTTTCTTATATTATACACCACAAAGTAGGACTAGGTTCCTTCACAAGTACGGTACTAGCCGGATTCATCATTTGAAAACATGGGGTAGAGTTTAAACATTGACTAGACATTCTCATTTCATAGCATAGACTAGACAATCTCACTTATAAACCTAGACTAGAAATTCTCATTTCATAGCATAGACTAGACATTTTAACCTCTAATTATAGACTAGACATTCTCACTTATAATCGTAGAATAGACATTCTTATTTCTAAACGAAGACTAGACATTCTCACTTATAAACGTAGACTAGACATTCTCATTTCATAGCATAGACTAGACATTTTAACCTTTAATTATAGACTAGACATTCTCATTTCTAAACGTAGACTAGACATTCTCATTTCTAAACGAAGACTAGACATTCCTACTTATAAACGTAGACTAGATATTGTAGACTACACTTTCTCATTTCTAATTATAGACTAGACATTTTAACCTCTAATTACAGACTGACATTATAACTTCCAATTATACACTAGACATTCAAAGTTCTAATCATAGACTAGTCATTACAACTAGCAATCATCATAGACTCGACATTCTAAGTTCTTATAAGAAAACCTAAATAAATAGTTGCCGTAGCAAAAGGTTCTCAACATATGGGGTGAAGACTTAACTCTACTGACCAAGTTGAAAAGCCTTTTTTGTTGTATACAGAACGTATTAATGATTGAAAAATAAGCTTACCAACAGAAAAGTGACGTGAATCTATAACGTAATGAATGGGCGATACAGATCTGTGTATACAGATAACAGCTTAATGTTGCTAATTTACCCCCACTTGAGATCAGAAATATACAAATATTACAAATACACTGAAATTTTACGTCAAGTTGAAATCAAATTTCTTTATAAATTAAATTAGATTTGCTTGAACATTACATGTAGTTAACACTGATCCAAGTTGATTTCGGTGCAATATCATTGGAACATAATGAACCTTACCTAGAGACCCGTGTCACGAATCCTTGCCTGCAACCACAACCTTTGGACTACAGCAATAAACAAATGAACTACATCTTCGCCTACCTCTTACCGCCCCTCGCGCCTCTCCCCTCCTCACAGCACCACTAAAGAACTCAACAACGCCTTGACTAAGAACGAACACACACAAAAAAAAAGTCTCTACCTTTACGTCTTGGCCGGAACTGAGTGCACTCTTTAAACGTACGGACCTTACGCCAATACTCCAAATTTTGCATTGACTAGCAACCAAAGTCTTTAGACGATTTACGAATGTATGTCCACTGTCAGTAGGACGTGTCCTCAGATTAAATTAAATAAAGTCAATAACTTGGACAGATTTGATACAGTTTCTAAGTTTGTAATACAGACTACAAAATGAACGTGTCCTACAAGACTTCTGTGTTCTCATATCAGAGTATTATTTACAGCGGTGGACTCTTCAATGCTATCTCTAGGCGTAAGTTCACACGGAAAACTTTGCTATCAGAATGACGTTGTGTAATAATAAATCTTGGACGTGTAGGACCAAGACGTCACGGCAACAATACATTGTGATTGGAAAAAAATATTCAAACTTAACAGGAGCAAGAATGTGTCAGCAGACACTCTAAGAATGGACTTGACACAATTCTGTTAAGTATTGGACGTAAGTACTGGGCTGCTTGCATCAGATGATTGCTAACGAATACACCCCACCCCACCCTAAAAAACACGCCAGATGGTAGATAAAGCCAAATATTGAACTGAAAACAAAGTCACACATTGAAAGGATACAGAAATGAAAGTAGGAAAATAGAAAAAAAAATATTTATAAAGTTTACCAGGCTACCTTCTTTAGGTCACGTTGAACTTCTTTAGGTTACTTTGACCTAAAGCTACTTTGGTCGTCAGCCGACTACCTACCTTTAGGCACAGTACAATCCCAACTCCAAGAAATACTTTCATTCAAAAGTTAGATCTATGACATAACAAACGGGTTAGGTGTGGGATAAAAAAATAGCACTCATGTTTATGTTGGGTCATGTTTGGCATAAGAGTCTTGTAGACTTGCAAAGGCAGCTGATATGGAAGCTGTTAAGACAAGGGCCTAATTGTTAAAGGAACAAACAAGACAAACACAGAGAGAGAGAGAGGGGGGGGAATCATAGAGAGATAATAAGAAAAAGAGAGAATGTGAGAGAAACAGAGAGAGGGGGGGGGGGGAAGGAGAGAAAATGTACACCTCATATATGGCACACATACACATACAGATAATATTTATTAATGCAATCAAATGGAAATTCTGTTTGACTACAATTGACAACCTCATCGTAACTACAGTAACAAAAACAATATAGATGAAAAATTCGAACAAAATTCACACACGTAACACAAACACATTCACAAGCAGCGCTTTATGAATTTGACTTCTATGTACTTCTCGTTGACGACAGCTGATCTTGTAACATTCTGACCGAAAGTGGGATAAAGGAGTTTTTAAATCTTTCTGTTTTAGTCCTAATGGAAAGGAGACGACCACTTCGTTCAGATCAGCACTTAAATTGCACACACAGTCTGCTGTGTCCAGCAACATAAACATAAGAAATCATAATCGAGTGGGAAAAGAACAAAAAAAATAATAATAATAATAAAAAAAAAAAAAAAAAACGGGAACTAAAATGTGCAGGTAGATGATGCACTGAGCGATGGATTCACTATCCATTAGCCTAACTTGTAATGTATGGCCTTCAAACTTCATGCTGTCAGCGTTACATTTGTCTGGGTTGTCAAGGAGATGTGAGTGTGTGTGTGTGTGGAGAAAAGGGGGGGGGCGCTGAAACTCCAATCGAAACTACCAATTATCGCGTATGAATATAAAAACGAAAGTACGTGGCTGTTTTTTTTTCCCGCAATAAGCAAACATATATGTGTGTGTGTGTGTGTGTGTGTGTGTGTGTGTGTGTTTTACCCTAAAGCTTTTGAAGCATTCCTTAAGCATATTTAATCTCTGACCTTCTCCCCCTCCCATCTAATCTCTAACTGTCCTCTTTCCCCCCCCCCCCCGAGGTCTAATCTCTAACTGTCCTCCCCCCACCAAATCTAATCTCTAACCGTCCACTCTCTACCACCCGCTCAACTCTTATAACGCCATCTAAATTTAGCTCCAATCCTCAACAAGTAGTGCCACGAAGGTTTAGGAAAGAAGGGAGGTAATGTGCGTGAATGTGGAGAGACTCAGGTCCGAATGAAAATAAGTCAGCACGAACATGAAAGCAAATAAAAGAATCGGGTGATGAATATAAATAAATAAATAAAAATCACTTCTTTATAATATTATTCATGTAAATAAACACCATTTTTACTCAAAAATTATGGTATCAATCAATCCCACCTCTAAACCATACTGCTACAATTCACACCACATAGAGCCCCCCCCCCCCCCAAGAGTGCATTCATCTCTAATAGGTATCTGAAACTTATACTTATTGCTTTGTTTTGCATAAGTTCCTTCATAAGTGAAGATCATTACATCCTAACTCAAACCCAAACTCAGGACGGCTGAGAATGACGTCGTGCAGGATTCAAACTCGGGACCAGAGAGGCGACCATCCAAAGCATACAGCATACAACCAAGCAAAGAAAGTAAACGTAAGTGGTCGTTGCGCTGAACACACCATCGTTAACTGTCCGTCCAAGGAACAGATGAGATTTACAACCCCTGCTCCATGGATCGCAAGGCCTGAAAAGTTATCTTACTCTGAAGGGGAGATTTTACCTGTTACCTGTTACCTATCCCTTAGTCAGGTGGACCGTTGGGGCGCCAGGCAAGACTTGTGGACCATCTTTCTCCATTCCTCTCTATCTTTTGCCCTGTTTAAAACCTCTTTCAATGGTAGACCTGTCCATTCTTTGATGTTGTCTTCCCACCGCTTTTTCTGTCTGCCTCTTCTTCTTTTTCCTGGTACTGTTCCCTGGAGGATGGTCTTTGCGAGTCCCGAAGATTTTGTTACATGGCCATACATTTTGAGCTTTCGTTTCTTCACAGTATTTAGCAGGTCGTCATGGGGTCCGATCGCTGCAGTGATCGGGGAGATTTTACTTAAGTTAAAAACAGCAACATAATCCATAGTCATATAAACAAATACCATTTTAATTACTGTAAAAACAACTTTATAAATTTGCCTGTGCCAATAGTGGTACAAACCATGACTCCATAGTTTCAAACATCTTGAAATTGGCCTGACTTCTATCAAATACAAGTCATATGACTGTGTCACTTACAGACAAGTTTACAAGTTTGGACTTGACGGAAAAAGTGTTCTGTCATTAATGTGAAACCATTGTCCAAATGCGATCGATGACGGCCCTATAACAACAACAACCGCTAGATCATTGTCATATAAAGAAGTTAAAAAGAAGTAATGTGCCTCCGACACAAAAGTACAAAGGGTCTCTTGAGAGACAGCGCACATATGGAGAAGGAAAAGCCAAGGGCAATAACCAAACACATAATAGGAAAGAAAACAAAGTCGTCTGCCTTCAACAAAAGACATACATTTTTGTTATGTGCATATAGACCAGTGTTCTTCAACGGGGGCGATATCGCCCCCTTGGGGGCGTTTTCGAGATTTTGGGGGGCGCTGGGAGCCAAAGGGGCGGTACGGGGGCGCTGGGCACAAAAAAGGGGCGGTAAGGGGACTCTGGGCATATAGGGGGAAAGAAGAAACTAAAGGTGTACAAAAACAAATAAATAAATAAACAAATAAATACATTCTTAAAAATCAAAGCTAGCAAACTGAATATTGACTAATTACAGTAAGCTTACTTCTAATTGAGTTCTGGATTCCCATTTTCTATATTTAAATTCTTACTCTTTTTACTGTTTTACTAATAGTAGGGTATCAGTGTCCTTAGATCTTGAGCGCATAAACGATCATGATTTGATAGACAAACTGGGTAATTCGCCTTTTAGATTATATTTTATTTTATCCATATATAAATGTTAATTTAAAAACACGTTAAAGCTAACATTTAAATAGAATAATTTAACCTTTTTTTTTAAAACAAAAACCATTAACGAAAACTCGCTGGTATGTAATGGAACATTATTAAGAGTTCTAGTGAATTTGCAACAGATAAAAAGTATGTCAATGTTCTACTTTGAATAACGGAGTTTTCAGATTAAGTTATGAAACCAAATCGGCTTCACGAACATATAGCAATGTCCAAAAAAAAAAAATTCTGAATATTCAAGAAGAATTATAAAAATCTACTATTAAAACAATATTAAAAACAAAAACGGCAAACAGATTATGTTTTTATGGCTTTTTATTCAAAAAATTTAAAATTGATTAAAACTAAAAAAAAAAAAAATTTAAACATATGTAACACAGAAAGACAATTTTTTCTTATAGGGATAAAGTATTATTTCAAAATTAATAGTTTTGTAGGTTATTACGACTTAGAGTGAACCATCAGTGGTTGGACGCTAGAATGGCTTCATGATAAATATAGAATAAAGAACAGATCTATCCCCTCTTCACCTTGTGAGTTATGATACACAGGCAACATCTTAAGAAAATTTTAGCCTGCAATTTCATTTATTTGAAACACAGTAACACCATCGGGAGTCATAGTTCGGGCGGAACAGGGCAAAGTAAGCCCCAACTTGTTCCCTCCGGTCTGGAGGCACAACAGAGATGGGGCTGCATTTAAATGTTTCAGTAATATTCCAAAACTGTGGTCCAAAATGGAATTATGTTTTAGCTTTTCCATCAACATACATGGTTAACCTAGATTTAGTGCATAACAAACTTAATGAATAAGCAAAGAAATAGGCTGGATGCAGCCACTAGAGGAGACCTTCGCCTTGCTTTGTACTAAGCTTGAAATTTCTAATATTGTCAGACTGCAGGAGTCACAGTGTTCTCATGAGCCTAATTTCAGTTTGTAATGAATTCAGCAATATTAATGTTTATAGTAAAAATAAAACTTTAAAAATTTAAAAGGAGACTATTCTTAGGATTTGAAAGAAAGTCAGGACAATGAGATTATTTTTTTTGTGTAATCGCTGCAAATTATTTGACAATTTTGTATAATGATAATATTGGCTGTTTTTGCTTTCGATTCCGAAGATTACGACTGAGTGAAGTGTTTCACACAACTACGCAAACCCAGTTGCGACCTACATATTTTCCGGAATTTTATGCAGACAAAGCTGTTGTCTGCTGGTGTTCTATTTAAGTTTTCTTTCCGTCTTTTGCGCATGTCTTCAATATTGGCTTTTTTTTTTTTTTTTTTTTGAGTCTCAAATGTCTTTCCCTCAGCATTTGTGAGAGCTCTCCAACTGTCTCTCTCTGAGGTCATCTGTTACCAGAGAATGCTGCCAGGTGCTTTACTCTATGCCAGTGAGTGGGAACTGGCACCTGAGTGGATCTTAATAGAGCCTACGGGAGCACCTCTGTAACTCCGTCTTATTCTTATTTCATGCGGTCGTGTCCCATGTGGGATAAGTGTAATTGACAGTATAAAAATTAATAAATAAATGACATTTTGTTTAAAATAGCCTTCTCACGCTTCTTTATAAGTGTTTTTCTTAGATGGGCGCCTTGGCAGATTTTTTAAAAGAGAAAAATACGACAAGGGGGCGGTAGGCCAAAAAAGGTTGAAGACCACTGATATAGACGATGCGTTGAATATGTATATAATTTTGTGTGTGAGTGTACTGCCTGATGAAAGTCTGTGTTTGCAAAGAGGAAATACACAATGTGTGTTGTGTGCTATATAACAGTGTGTATGTAGTCCATGCGTGTATGAAATATCCATAATGTTTTCCTGGCCACATGTCACTAGCTGTTAACATTAATTATACAGATCTGAATTCAACGTTTCTCAAATTGTGGCTTGCTGACAACTGGAGAGGGGGGGGGGGGGGAATACAGCCTCAATTTTTTTTAAAGACCAAAAAAAAAATCTTAAAATATTTTATTTTAACATATTAAAATCCATGAACAAATTATAAAATTAATTAACAATTAACTCTTTCTATCCGTAATTATTTACTACATTCTGATGGAATCAACGTTGGTATCGCCCGTTAGGAGAGAAAGAGTTAATGTTGCATCTCCTACGTAGACTCTTCCAGATTCCTTTCGCGACAATATTGGCAGCACAATGAATTTCAAACATGTTTCTTGAAGAAGACATTTGATACGTATTCTCCACTCCGATTCTAAAGTCTACATATCGTTCTTATGTTAGAAAAAGTCACATTTCTCCCGAACGAAGAACTACCGTCTGTTGAAATCCTTTGCGTGAACAGAACAGGCCAGCTACATGACGTATTGGTGAACACGATCTTACAACGATCTAACCCATTACAATAGCACGTGATCTATTTCTCCGAATGTCCCTCTTCAGTATCTACCAGGCCCACACATTCTTGAGTTAACTTGATTTAAATATAGCTCTTCTTCTTAGGATAGAGCTCTAGCGCTTTGTAGACGCCAGGAGAATGCATTTTTGATACTCAGAATTCAGAAAAAAACAATTGTCTCCACGGCTTCAAGCTAACATCTCTCTCTTTAACCATTGGCTGGCTTAGTCAAGAGAGAAAGGGATAAAGTTTTTTTTTTTTAAATCAACGTGACGTCACAAGTTAAATTTAGAGAAAAGTACAACAGTGCCATAACTTTTGACGTATATAACTTAATCTAATTTAATCCTGAACAATACATACAGTTTCCTATTTGTTATGTTTATGATATAATAATCAATTTAGACTCAAAACTTAGTGGTAATCACATCTGTCATCTATTATGTCTCATACAAATGAAAATATGCAAATAATAACTGAATAGGGTCACGATGACACTATCATTTAGATGATCTATTTAGCGTAATTGCAGACGATACTTCAGGTCATTGCGTCGTACCTTAAACCTCCTGCACTCAAGGAGAGGGATGGTGAAGAGCAGGGTTTGAACCTTGGTCTATCACGACGACCGTCTATTCAACACAACCAGGCAGTCATTGACGACCAGCAATTTCTGTATGTCTCAATCCTGTCTCGTAACGACGAGCTGCGCTATACAAATTTTACTTTATTCCTAATTCTCAGGGACCTCCGATAAACTAATCACCAACAAGTTATGTCAATACAGTAAAAAAAAAAAAGACATCAATCAAAGACCCGAGTGAAAACTAAGAAGTGCTCACATCTGAACAGCATCCAGACTCTAGCAATGGAATGGGAAGCCAATGTAACGATATTAAAGGCAAAGGAAATAACTCTTCATCCAAGCAACACACCCACTTAAAAACCCAAAGCCAGAAGGTAAGAAACGTTTTCATCAAACCGTGCCACCTGTAGAAGTCAGCCTCCCCAAACCACTTCGTGCCACCTGTACAAGTCAGCCTCCCCCCCTCTCTCACACACCTTACACAGCCCTCCCCTATCGTAAGTCCTGGTTACAGCTTTAAAACTCATTACTTTCTATTCACTTTTCAATCAAGACTTCAATTATCAAACATTTGCCTGTAGGTAAAAGGAGGTACATACGACAGAGACTGGTAGCGATAGAAAAGTTAAAGATATTAATAATATGATCGCATCAACATCTATAACCGGCGACGGTGGAGACATTATTTCTAAAAACAGTTCACTGTGTTCAAAGTTAGTATTAGACGCATGAAAACAGAATTAATCAACATAACAACCTAACTAATAATACAAAGACTAACCCTAATTTCCTTAACCATAAGCCAACAGATTTCATCTCATGATTAACTTTAAGAAGAAACGAGACAAAATTATTTTTCATTTAAACGAAGAGGTAGGAGTTAAGTCTAATTATAGTGAAGACACACTGTTAAGACAGCTTAACTATAGGTAGGGAGTTAAGTCCAACAATAGTGAAGTCCCACTGGTAAGCTTAACTAGAGATAGTGAGTACAGTCTAATTATAGGGACAGCTAAGCTGTGCGCATGTTATTTAAAAAAGTGAGTAGTTAAAGTTGCTATCTGTGGCTTGTGTCGCGCATAGGTCGTTGCAAATACCACACCAGAACACCAGGTTTCTCTGTCACAATGATGCATCACTGTCATGTACGTACTACGTACAAACACACACACACATGTCTGTTTTCAGTCAAAACTACAAACATTGGTCTGCTTGTAAGTCATATCCGCCTACTTGGTAGAAAAACAAATTCTCTTTGGGCTAAGAGGTAAACTTGTAAGACTGGACAATGGACCTAAATCACCAATCGTAAACAAACAACATTTAGTCACGTGATCATACTGGTAAAAACAACGGAAAAAAAACAGTCACGTGACAGACATCGTGTATTAAAAAAATAGATCGTAAATTCTATAGAAGAGATAAGTGTTGTTTGTTTACGATTGGTGAATGAGGTCCATTAGACCAAAAGGTTCTTTCTCGCATGGTAAAGACCTATACTCTGGAATCTCGAGTTCCGATCGATAAAGCCTCCAAAATTCTTTTGTGTACTAAGTTAGGTTTCATTCTAAATGAATATATTTGCAATTGAGATGTCGTGTAGACATTAATTTTGAACATTTAATTTCTCACGAAATCTATGTTTAGTAACAGAGAAATTAAAATACAGATATAGAGGAAATACCCAGAGTATGGCTACGTCTGCTAAATATAGTCATGAAGACTGGTTCTCAAATTGGAGTAGATGCTTAGAAATTGTGGCTGTCTTGGAGTAACAAGCACAGCTTGATGAACGTACCCAGTACAAGAAAGGGGAACTCTATCCTTAACTTTTGACAAGTAAACTGGTTTCTGGTTCACGAGAGTGATGCGTGTCCACCTCAACGGCCTTCACACTGATACAACTACTGGAGAGACTGAGGAAGGTTCTCAAATCTTCAAGTAGTTTGTGTCTGAATACATGTTAATGTTTGAAGTGCCTCACTAGTTAAACTGAAATAATCGTAGGTGTGCAAACGGCGTCCTAGCCTAATGCTGAGCTGGGGGAAGGGGGGGATGACTAACAAACCTAACCTACATTATTATTTTGCTAATAGCGATTGGTTCCTGGTTGAACAGGGCGTTCTCGTCTTTCAGTGTCATGCCTGATTGAGTTCACAGTTCACATATAGGTAAGTTTTACGGTCCAATGAACACGAAAAAAGTATCAGACGATTTGTTAGCTTTAGGTTATAAGGATCGGGTCATTCAGATAGACTTAATAAATGTTTACAAGTAATATCTAGTGTCCACTACAGCCAACACTGTGGTCATCTTGTAGCTGTCAGACTAGTCTGGTGGACTCTGATGTTATGCAATATATTAAGAAATATTAGTGCCCAAAGAACTAAAGGGAAGGGCAAGCAGTTCAATAGCAGTGACGTCATCTAGTGACATTCAATACACTGAAAGGCAACACGTGGTTTGTCTTACACATACATGTGTGTATGTCAACAGGAAAATCTAGAACCTAACTAGTATGTAGACATAGTGCATAAGGTCTAGACACCCCACACACACCCCCCCCCCTTTTCCCGATTGATACTGAACATTCACTGACCTCCTGGCGGCTAGTAAAGGATTAAATCATACAAAATGATAAGAAAAAAAGTAAATCCATAAGACTTACTGGCGCAGCAAGCTAGTGGTGAAAATTTCCCAAGTACGATGTGCCACACTTTATAAAGAGGAGAGGGGAATTGTTATATATTCATAATTCATATATTGGCCTACATGTTGACTTGAAGTGGGCGATTTTAGATTTATCTATTTCACTTTTGCGTAGAAGCATTTCAATACTTTCCCGCCACATTGATTAGGTCTAGAGTCTAGATTATATAAGCTGTAGCTCTAAATTGTGCTACAATGTGTATATGGTGGTAGGATTTACCTACAGACAAAACAACAACAAAAAAAACTATAGGTTAGGACCCCAAGAAATATATAGCACTGACATATATACTAGCTGGACTTATAAATAGGGTCCCATATCTCAAATGGACCTCATTCACCAATTGTAGATCTACATAAACACATTTACCCACGTCATAATATTGATAAAATAATGAAAAATACGTATCACGTGACAGCCTTACGTATTGTGTAATTTGTATAGAGCATATAGAGAAAATAATGTTGTTTGTTTACGTTTGGTGAATGACGTCCATTGTATAAATACGGCACCGTGTTGGTGAGATCAAATTGCAGATCTAACTCTAAGACTAAGAGATGAAAGAGTTGGTGTAACATGATATAGAACTAGATCTACTATTACAAATCTTTCCTTATCTTGCTTAAGACATTATTTCATTTTGATAAACATAGACATAGACCTAGATCTACTAGACTCTAGATCGCATACAAGTAAAGTAGACCTAGACCTAGACTAGGTGGGATATATTATAGATGTAGATCAAATTAAAAACATGTAACTACATCTAGATATCTAGATCTTTAGCGCTACTTACCGATTACAATAAACGTGATATCAAACAGGTAAGGTAATTCAAAACACTCTTAATTTTAGATTGACTTGAGTCTTAAAAGTTGAGTTACAATTTCATACAAGCTTACGAAAAATCCAGATTAGATAGATGTGTAGAGAAACACATACTTTGTTTTAAATAAAAGTGATTAAGGTCTTATATTGTCTGATTATAAGAAGTACAACTCGACGCAGACGTGAATGAGTCCGTGTCGATTAGACAGACTAGAGTTTATTTGAACGAGTCGCTTCCGCAAACTTTGATATCCTGCCTTGGGCATTCTAAAAATAGCCACTCGAGATTAAAAAAAAAGGGGGGAGCCATCCAACGGGAATGCGAGGCGGTATGTTGGAGGTGTGTCGCGGGTTGGACACATGGTGCGCAATAATATCCTCAACCCTCATCCCATTGTTCTAAATACAATTGCTTGGGGGATGTGAAGTATTTATGCTCTAACTTTTATAGTAATACTGGTAAAGATAAGCGTTATAAATACACTTTGAGTGAGGACGAGAAGCGGTAGAAATAAATCTAGACGCGCTCTCATTTGGAGTTTACATTTCCCTACTTATCTTCTATCAGTGGCGTCACTAGTAGGGGCGGACTGGGTGTCAAAATCGGCCCGGGCATTTCTACACAATCAGGCCCATAAATTGCATATTATACTTGTCTTCAAAATCATTCTGTTTAGTTTGAGCATCGCTAATGGTACACATGCATACAGAAAGATCTATATTTTTAATGGGAAGTATAATATAGGCCTTATGTTGCTTTTTAATTGCTAAGTGTGTAGCCCCTAAAAGAATGAATCCTACTAGATCTAGTAACACTGTCTACGGATGTAGGCTATTACATTATTTCAGAAAATTAGTTAGATTACACTGTATATAGATTTGTTAAATACAACACATAGAAGGCCGTTTTATAAGAGAATATTTTAAAACCTTTAAAAATGTAATACATAGTGGCATCAATTGGCCCTTCGGTGGCTCTAAAGGCCCATTTGGGTACCGGCCCACCGGGCATTTGCCCGAATGCCCATATAGCCAGTCCGCCCCTGGTCACTAGAGGGTTGTTGGGGGGGTGAAGTCCGCACATGGTGACACCCGTTTGAGGGCGACATTCAAGTGAAAAAAATGCACTTTTGGAAAAACTGACAATTAGGCAAAGAGATGGTTGCTAATTATTGAAACATATTATTCATAATTCAAATACACTTATAAAAAAATTTTCGACTGAATATAATTTAATTTTTTAAAATGAAGTTCTACAAATAGTTCAAAACGTTACATTATACTTTATATCAAAAGCAGATGGGAAACCTTACTTTCATCTGTAGTACAGCTGCATGTATATAAACGCAGCTTTGATTTTTTAACAACTTTACTTGAAATTGTAGCTACTAGCATCGTAATCTCAGGATGCAAACCCATAGTCACTGTTTAACAAATGACATTCTTCGGGCATAAACTATTATTGAAAAGGACATCTTCAGAATGATGCAAAGAAATTATAAGCTAGTTTCATAAATCACGGAGCTCACAAATAAATATATTATTCCGCCAAAGGGGGATAACAATAATAAAAGGGAAATCCCATAAAGGGAAATAACAAATAGTAATAAGTAAGAAGATGATACAGGTAGAGTTCACCAGTCACGGTAAATAGTTATTACATACATTGCTTGGATAAACGAGAGGAGAACAGTACCGGGAAAAAGAAGAAGAGGCAGACAGAGAAAGCGATGGGAGGACAACATAAAAGAATGGACAGGCCTACCATTGAAGGAGGTTTTGGACAGGGCAAAAGATAGGGAGGAATGGAGAAAGACGGTCAACAAGTCTTGCTTGGTGCCCCAACAGTCCAACAGACTAAGAGATAGGTAAGGTAAGGTATATCGATCAGTATCGGATGAGATTAGAATTAGTTTCCGCTTTCCAGTCTAGATGTAATATATAAGTCTATGGTCCAGATATTGTATGTTATCATATGGTACGATCAGAAATTACTTACCTAAGTTTGTTTTCGTTGAACAGTTAAACACTACGGAAGTTTGTTTTCG
>JADKLZ010071522.1:15799703-15821293 GCA_021533235.1 Biomphalaria straminea
CCACTAGACACAGACTGAACACTAGACGCACTTCATTCTCGTTAGGTTCATGATTTTTTTTTTGGCCCCTAATACTTTTCAATACTCGCAGGCATTCCAGGACACTTATGTTATTTTCTCTCATATGATTGAATTAATGATTCAGAGCTTGGGTCCCGGGATCGAATCCTGGTGAAGACTGGGATTTTTTTTTCGGGATCCTCTCGCGCCTCTGAGTCCACCCAGCTCTAATGGGTACCTGACATTAGTTGGGGAAAGTAAAGGCGGTTGGTCGTTGTGCTGGCCACATGACACCCTCGTACCGTAGGCCACTGAATCAGATGGCCTTTATATTGTTGTAAACCTACCCTGCACCATTGCATTTGGTGCGCACTAGCGCACTAGTGAACAAGAAAGACAGAATGTTGACAGAATGAGAGGACCGGTTTCCGCCCAAGACTAGGAGGCAGGAAGCAAGAGTGCATCAGTGATTGAAGAGACTCTACAGTGTTGACAATTAGAAGCCAACGTTTATGCTACCTGAAGGTTGTGAAAGGGACCTGGAGCGAGACTGGGATAGCTCTCGTTGGTCCACGTTCAGGTTGCTGGTGAGAGGACTGTTATAGATCTAATTACTAGATAGACTCTTGGAAGGCTGATGCCTGTTATATGTTTCCCTGTTAATAAAGACCTAGTTTATTGTTAACTACTGCCTAGTGTTGGGTGCCTACTTTAGAGTGCCTACCAAAAAATATAACAATATCATCTGCCCTATAGACCACATGGTCTGAAAGGGAACTTTACTTTTTTAGCGGCCCCCGTAAGGGGAAAAGCCGCTATTAGGTTTGTGCAAAATGTCCGTCTGTCCGTCTGTCACACTCAGGGCGCCAAAACTAGAAGAGATACGAAAAATATTTTTTTCACCATTAAATGCGGCTTGAAAAGTTTAGGTGCAACGGCTACTTTTAGTTTTCTAAAAGCAAACCGTGTAATTTATAAAATTAATTATGCAAGCGATTTTTTAATAACAAAACACCAATTCAGAAACAATTACGTAAATGTAAGGGAGGAAATGTTACTAGAAAAAATGCTCTAGGCATGTAGATATCACGCACATTTTTTAAAATGAATTTCTGTCTGTCTGTCCGACTGTCAGACTCAGAGCGCCAAAACTAGGAGAGATACGAAAAATATTGTAATGACTCTGACTTGCGCACCATCATTCAGGCTAGTGCACAGGTGCGCACCTCTAGTGAACGGACTAGAACAGGATATTGACATTGTGATAATAACGACTTCCGCCCACGTTGAGAGTCAAGATGGAGAAACAGTGCTAAATGAAGTGGTTGTTTTGTGTTACTGTGATGTCATGTAAATAAACATCTATGTCACGTTGAGTTGCCTTCCCTGAAGTTATTACAATATTATATCACCATCAAATGCGGCTTGAAAAGTTTAGGTGCAACGGCTACTTTTAGTTTTCTAAAAGCAAACCGTTTAATTTATAAAATTAATTATGCAAGCGGTTTTGTAATAACAAAACACCAATTCTAAAACTACGTAAATGTAAGGGAGGAATTGTTACTATAAGAAATACATTTTGCATATAGATATCACGCACATTTTTTAAAATTAACTTTTAGCAGCGGCTTTCGTGTACTAGCGTAAAGCCAGGAAATGACATGATTCTAAACTAATTTCTTAAATTTAAAAAAAAAAATCAGATTAAAAAAAAAATTGTTTAGTGACCCCATTAGAATGAAAGAAGCATATTTGTGTGCGTTTTGTCTGTTGGTTGGTCTGTCCGTCACGGTTAGAAAAAAAAACATTAAAGGCTTTTGAAAATATGATTTAACCTTTACTGTTATTTCAGAAATATTGCGATAGTTTAAGGATGGGAGCATACAGGAATTGAGCCAGGGACCAACGATAAATCCGAACTAAAGTCTAGTGCGGAAACATCAAGATAAGGCAAGTTTATACCCAGCTCGCCATCCTCCGTCGTCCAGCGATAAGTTAATTATTTTCAACTTAGAAGGAACATCCGAAACATCTTGCGAATTGGCGGATCTGACAGGGATCCGACTCCGACGGGGGCCGCCTCTGAGTTTGTGTATCACACAAACTCTGTTTGTAATCTTGTTTTATTCTTAACTCTTAGTTACTGAAAAAAACATTTTAATGCAACACTAAATAAAGCAACTGATCTAAATTTAAAAATCGTTTATATCTCTGTCATTTTTAAAACTCCGTTTGCTGCGGATGTGTCAAGTGCCCCGACATATCTGCAACTGGAACTGACTGATTTACAAAGCCAGGCATATCTGCTTCGACAAATTTCAAGTGATGCAGAGTATTGACTCCGTGTTACCTGCAGAAACTTTTCCAAATCTTCGAAATCAAGCGCTAGGGATGGTCACAATGTTTTCAAGCACTTATTTGTGTGAACAAACTTTCTCAATAATGAAATGGGCTAAATCATGTTAGTAATCGCCTCACGGATGAACATCTAGATTCAGTTCTTCAACTTGGTGATTTCTCTATGCAGTCAGCTATTCAAAAGATTGTTTTGTATTAACCTCATGCATCACTTTAATTTATGTAAGTAGGTCCACAAATGAGACTATTAAAAATAGCTTATTGTATTTTTTTTTCTTTTTGGTAATATGGCCCGCGACACGAATGCCGAAAATTAAAATGGCCCGCAGACCAAAAAATGTTGGGCATCACAGTATTACATAATGATTTAAGACTCCCATTGTTCCATTCTACATACAGGCCCATAGACAAACTAGGCAGTCACCTAAGACCTCTAATTGGCGGAAGCGTCAGACATTATGTCAAACAATCTATTTAGAGAAAAAATAGAATCTATCAATATATATTGTTGTAACCCTGCCTTACACCAGTGCTTGTGGTGCGCCAGAGCGCACTAGTGAACGAAAGACAGGAAGAAGAAGTGTTGTGGATCCAGCTAAAGTCAGAGTCTAAATAGTCTGTGGCTGAGTTCTGTCCTATGTGTTACACGAAGAACTGTTTGTGAGGAAGTGTGTCAGTGGTCTGTTCTGTGTTCTGGTAGGGAGAAGGACTTAAGACTTTAGACTCATTGGTTCCTGTGACTTGATAGATGAAGTCCTTGCCTGATAGCCTGTTAGTTTTGTAGAGTAAATAAACGCCTAGTTAATTGTTACCTACTGCCTAGTGTTGAGTGCCTACCTAAATTATTACAATATATATGCCGCCGGTCGATTAGTCTTCTATCTATATATATTTCTCAAAAGACAAGTTCAAAAGTTCCGCCGAGTAAGCAACAACAAGTAAATGGCAAGATCCCATGGCGAAGCACGGTGTGAATGGAAATTGGTGCATCCCAATCCGAACTATTTTGTGAATGAAAGTGTTGTTAATATAATTCTCTTTTTCTTTTAATATTATGACAAACTAGAATAAGTATTTCCAGATTATTGTGTCGTAAGACTATTAAAACTAGAACAACAATACACAGATAGAGTCAACTCTCAAGTTTGACTTTAGAAGTACTTTAATTAATATCATAAATTACGCATATTCGTTCATTAGACATGATTACGAAAGGTAACTCATCTCTCTATTACTAGATCTAGATCTATTCTTACGACACAATAATAATAATCTGGAAATACTTTTAATATTATGACAAATTGAGAAGAAGAGAATTATATACACCCGCCCATCAGGTTGGGACCTTTTTACTGTCGCATTAATACTGTGCCTTTTTGGTGTGGCGGGAGTATATTAAAGTAGGCCTACTTCAAAAGTCAAACCTGAGAGTAGTATCTATCTGTGTATTGTCGTTCTAGTTTCAAGAGTCTTACGACACAATATAATCTCTTCCGGCTTCCACTTTTTTAACCTCCCTTCCATTCACTACACAAATTCATAAGAGAGTTTTATGAAACAAAAACGTGTGCATTGCAATTGTGTGTACTTTATTTTATGTATATAAATTGTGTTTAATCTCTAAGACTGAAGATCATGCAATCTTTAAATTTTTCATAATTTGGAAATCCGAATTCAATATTAGATATAGATCTACATGTTTTCAAGTTACATGACGTTGCTTCCTTTTTCCAGTCTATATTTATTTATGTCTATGCTATTTTGTGAATGAAAACAGTGCGGATTGGGGTGCACCATTTTCCATTCACGCCATGCTGCGCCATGGGACCTTCCCATTTACTTGTTGCTTGTTTGACCTTTTACTTTGAGGATTATATATTTTAGCTTTAGCACATGAACATACTAATTATAGTCCATTCATTTCATATTTTAATCAAATTAACATTCAAATTGGTTTTTCTAAAGCATTTTTACATGAGTGCAACTCTATTCTTAATATCGCGTAAATTATGTCCATTAGCCATCTTTAGCTCCATTCATAGAATTTTTTATTCATGAAGTCACGCATTCGCTTTACTTATAACAATTAAATGGGAAGATCCCATGGCGCAGCATGGTATGAATGGGAAATAATATATCCAAATCCGCACTATTTCAGGAGATTTCCAAGGGGCTCCTGATAAATCAAGAGGCCGCGGGAAATATGTTATGTGTTATAAAATGGTTCAATTTAATAATTTATACACCTAAAATTTAGCACGGGTCCAAAGAAAGTGCGGGACCCACTGTGGTCGCATATGTTGCAGTGCCTAAGGCCTACACTGCAAAATAGCGGCGTATGCTATGCCGCCGGTCGACTAGTATATATAATTCTCAAAGTCGAGAGAACCGCACTCATTCTCAGCTAACAGTCTCACGTCCAGGAGATAAGTCTCTTCAATTTCAAATGGAAGATGTTTTCCTTTTGACAGCTCAGATGTAGAGTGGGTTGACTGACATTCATTTATACTAATTTCAATGATGACATCAGAAGTACACATGCCCTGTTGATGGTTTTCTTGGCACCTCAATTCTATGTGTGATGCGCCGCACGTACAGTTCATGTTAAACCTCTGGATACAATTGTCAAACTTCGACTTTCCCTCGTTAGCACTGCATATATGTAGAGGTCCTTAAGGTCTACAGCAACAGGCTTAGACGCAGACCCAAGTTTGTCTTCATCTGACCGGGTCATTGGGGTACTGGTATCAATGAGCCGGACAGACCAAGAAAACGTTGGGTCTGCGTCCAAGCCTGTTGCTATGGACCATAAGGACCTCTTCCTATCTGACTGTACCTCAATGAGCTTGGACGTGAGACTGTTAGCTGATGATGAATGCAGCATATCGGACTTTGTTTGCAACGTGGCTGCACGTGAACCTGCAACTTCCGTGTGAGGCGTCTGTAGGGAGGTTCTGCTGAAACAGTGTGTCCGATCAAATTGATAACTCTGAAATTTTAAATAGCAATTATTAAATTTTTTGAAAAGATGGGATATAGTTATCATGGAGAAATTCTTTTAGCTATAAAAAAATACTCTTACAACAGAAGAAATTACCTTACCTAACTTAAAAAAAAATATAGAATCTACATTATGTAAAATTAATACCACCTCAACATCCCTAATAATAGGTGTCACGTAAACATGTTTTTATTCTGCACAAGTCAAGGTCAACAAAAAAAAAACAAGAGTTATTTTTAGCTTGCCGGAACATCAGTCACATGACATGGAGACGTCTATGTGATTGGTTGAGAGGGATGAATTCAGAACGAGTCAGCTGGCAACTTGCGCCCAGAGAGCTAGCTCAAGTCAGTTGGAGCCTAAATTTTGTGGAGATCAGTCGCATGCAATTTTGTAGATCTAGAATATTTAAGAAAGTATGCCTTTGTCGATTTGCAAGCTCTATTTATGTTTATTTGTACATAGCTGTTGAGTTTAAATAAAAGTTCCAATATTTATTTATCAAGGAATTTACTCAGTTGAATCCTAGATCGTCGTTGTTCTATATTATTGTTCAATCCCCGGCGACACAAGACTTCTCTCCTAACAGCTAGCGACATCTAACAACACCACAAGAACAGATCGTGACGTCGAGCATTAGAGAGAGGATATTGTGACAATAGGCAGTATTAAAGTATATATGCAAGAACTATGCAATTAGTGAACTATAAACCCTAACCGCAAGGTTGTCATTGTCGGAAGTGGTAATGGAAATAAGTACTCCTCTACCTATAAATGCTTCTTAATGGCATGCGTCTCAAATAGCCTCTGACAACCAGTCCAACTCCTGGCCTTCACGTGTGGCTCAGATATTGAGTCCGGCGGAACTGTTCTCAGTAACAGAAAAAGGGACAAAGGCGAGTTACTAGCTCCTTAGCCAGTAAGCTTCGGACAGAAGAGGCTCGTTAGCCATGGCTAGCTACCACCTAGGAGAAGGAAAACTCATTCAAACCTCTGTTGCCTTGCAAAAAAAAAGTTCCCCTTTCAGACCTAGTGGTCTATAGGGCAGATGATGTAAAGGTCATCTGATTCTGTGGCCCACGGTTAACGAGGGTGTCATGTGGCCAGCACAACGACCAACCGTCTTACTTTTCCCCAACTAATGTCAGGTACCCATTAGAGCTGGGTGGACTCAAGGGCGCCCGAAAATCCCGAAATAAAAATCCCAGCCTTCACCAGGATTTGAACCCGGGACCTCCAGTACGGAAGCCAAGCGCTTTACCGCTCAGCCACCGCGCCCTCCTGTTGCCTTGCAGCTATACCCAATCATGCGAAAGGCTTCGGGAGTCAATCCTGAGGAAAACTCAGGAGCTGGCGACCCTAAAGCAGTTTGCAGCACCCAGTGCTACAAGGAGGCAGAACCAACCTACATCGCTGCTGACTTCAAACTGTATGTTAAATAAATATTATAAAAACAAACGCATCTGAAATAAGATCTTTGTATACAAGTTTATTTATTTTTTTTTTGTTCAAATCAAGGCACATTTCTCAAACAAACTACATGTCAACCATTCTTCAACCAAATTGGGAAAAAAAAAGTCTGTGGAAACTGAAATGGGCGATATGATTGTTAGAAAAACAAAAATTACACCAAGTAATTCAAACATATTTGTGAAACAAAAGAATATCATGACTTGACATCAATACATTATCAAGCAATGACATTAGAAATAAAACAAAATTATTCACAGTTTGAATTATATAAAATAAAAAAAAACTAGTGATTACCTTTCTTGCTATAGTTAGAAGAAACAACACTACTTATACTGATTCTGTTGGATGACATGTTTCATTTTAAATTAGACAAGTGCAGGGCAGACATTGAAAAAGAAGGAATGGAGCTATTTAAAAAAATATATTCAACTTGATACAATATGTTTAAGCAGTAACAAAAAGTTACATTTTGAAATCAAATGCAATTTTTTGTGGAAACGCTTTAAGGACAAATTAAATACAATAAAAAAATTATTATAGTGTTTGCTAACATGTTGACTACTGTAGCTATAATGAACTAGGTAATTAATCATCACATCTAATACAAAAAAATAATTGGCGCCCATATTAAAACATAATACACAATAAAATAAAAATTTAAAAAATTGATACATTTCTTTTTCCTATAAGACTAATGGAAGAAAACAATATGTAGGTACTTTGGACATGTGAGCACATATCTTGAATGTAATTTTCTTTTAGTAACCAAATAAAAAAAATATTTCTTGCAACCGATGAAATGATCATTGAATGTGTATTATAGAATCATCAGACTCAAGTGGACAGATTGTGTATTGGAGTGGAAATTACAACCAGAAATACAAAAGGAAAAGAAAACATAAAATTGAAACAAACCAGCATAAGACAATATCCTCATAATGTACAAGTCAAAACTTGATTTGATCAAGATGCATATAAATATGTATCAGACCTAGATTGTGCTCAACGCCCATGTCATATGCCTCTGTCAATACTAAATCAATAAGCCAAAAATCATGTTTCAAAAATAGTCAAGTTTCCTTCAAAATTCAAAACTTTTTTACTTAATCTAATAAAATAAAGATAATACTAAGCACTAGATTAATTAATTTATTAATATTTTATATTAAGTTAAATATTTTAAAATTGGACGCAACAGTAAAAATGCTTTCTGGTACAATGCAAATAATTTAGAATAGTAATTTTTATTTTCAGTGACCTTTAGATGTAAGGGTGCTTTTTTTTTTTTTTAATTCTCTCATCAACATATAAAAAAAGGTGAGATCTAATGAGTCCAATAATGGACACTACAATCAGCATTTCAAAAAGAACTGGACTTTTCAATAGTTCATCACACAGAAATCAATTGATAACAAACAACTGAAAAATCATTCAGATGTTTCAAGAAATGTTTTGGCCAAATTCTAGATAGGTCAGTGATTATTAAAAACAAGTTTGATTAAATAGTAAGTACAATAATGTAAAAAAAAAAAAGGTAAAAGTAATAGTTAAAAATGTTTAGTTGTGTGGGAGAGGGTGTGGTATTAAAATATTTAATAGAAATACTTTTATAAATTGTATTTTGATTACATTAAAAATGATATAAAGTTTTCAATGTTTAGACCTATTCATTAGTTGTTTATCAGATGTAGCCATAAAGTCAGTAGATTCTTTGCCTTCTGCTAATTGCAAATGCCAGCATGAATAAAAAAAAAGTCAACAACATGAAATTCACAGCATGTAATGATGATGTCATTTGATCAAGATTAAGTACAGCCAATTTATACAGAAGTTGTATATGTTAATATGATACACACCAACTTGAACATACTATGTATAAATATCTATGTATAATCATCATACCAATTTCTTGTCTTTTGTTAATTGGTATTTAAAAATCTTATTATTTTGTGTTTGAAAACAAAGAGCATAATTAAATATTTACAAAGCGAAAAAAACACAACAAAAAAAAAATGTCCGAAGCAGGCGGACAAAGTGTTTGTTAAGTATATAACAACAAAATAAAAAGGTCATTGCCAAATGAACACATATTTTATGCTTCAGTCAAAAGCTAGACAATACTGTGATTCAAGTCAACAATAGGGCACAGAATGGTATCGAAACATTGTTTATTTTTCAAATGCATTTTAAAAAGTTGTTTTTATTTTTAAATGATAACATTATCAACAAAACAAAACATGAAACTACAAATTTGATCCATCAATTTGTCCTTCATGTGTTGCAATATTTCTTATTTAAAGATTATTATATATTGTATATATATATTTATATCTTTTTTATTTTATTTACACATTCCTGGTAATTTAAAAAAATACTTTTCTTCTACCAGAGTTTGTACTTAAAAAAGATTTGAAACAAAATATTTTGGATCAACCAAAAATCAGGAGCACAGAAAATGTAGGGCTTTAATATATACAGACATCACATTCTCAAACGGAAAGGCCAAATAAATGAAGCTTTTTGATTGTTTTGTTTTTTAATGATTTCAGATAAAATTTAGATATTTACTAGTATAAACAAATATTTCCTTAAAAAAAAAGCTAAAGATGAAATGTAGGCTAACCACTCTTTCTCCAAAAATTTATTCATAAAGAAATGAACTAAATTGGAAAAAAAAATAATTCATAAATAAATTTTGATTCGACTAATCCCAAATGCTCATATTGTTTTCTTTCATTGACATTATAACCAAATGTTACTGATCACAGTGCATTGACATTTTCTCTAATAATCCCTCTTCACAGATTTAAAAAAAATGTTTTAAAAATAGACAATCTGGTGGCACTACAGTAGATGATGTCAACAAGCAAGTCTGTATTTGACAAAATGGGTATCATTGTAAATTAAAATAAACTTAAATTCCTTTGTTCAAGTTTTGCTTTGATCTTGAAAATCCAAACCTTTAAAATTACTTTAATCAAATCAAGCATTCAAACATAAAGACAACAACCTAGCATGTATCAAAAACATTATATTTACTTTAAAGTACTGCTTATATCTAGCAGCTAATATTTCAAAATATTAATATAATTTGACAATATTCTCTTGACCACATGAACACGGCAGTTATATCAACATCTTTGCAGCTATACATTTTATGCTAATAGCTGATAATCATTATTAAAAACAAAAGCATTAAATTATTTATTCCTGTTAATGACTACTCTGGCATCAATTTAAGCATTAAACTGTGTCTATAAACAAAATACTAAAATGAGTTGAACACAGTGGGAGTTGAATACTAGAGATTCATGGGTAAATAAAGGCAAACGAGATATTGTAAGTTTTTCAAAAGTATATAAAAGGACTAAAAAATACAGTTTAAATGCATTGACATTCTTTAAAAAAAAAACTACTTAGAAGAACAATAATTTTTTATTCAAGAGATTCTTTGAAGCAATTTAGTGTTTAGCTTTTTTATATAAAATAAAAAACAATGAAAAAAAAATTATCATGCTACAAATTGTCAGAACTGCCAATGTAATTATTCAATTTACTTTCAAATATAAAACCTAATGCCATCAAAGTACTTGTTCAAGGCAGCATTGTTATAAAGAAACAAACACATAGGCACTTAAGTTTAGCTGTACTGTAGTACACTGTGTTTCAAATAGAGTAAGCCAGTCTAAGTCACCAAGAAAAAAATAGTAAAATAATAAAAAGTTTTTTTTTGCAATTATTATTATCTGACAATGTTTTGTAAAAATCATAAAAAAAAACAAAGGGATGATCTTGAATAACTTTATCAATAATTTCTTTTCTATTTGATAATTAGGTCAAGTTGATTTCTTAATGGATGGAGCAAAACATTAGGTTATAGAAAATGAAACCTCTAATATTTATTTCAAAACTTTCTTAGCTCTAGTAATAGCAGAATTATTATTTCTTTTAAAGAAAAATCTAAATGAGAATTTAAAATGCCACTGAAATAGATAAGAATGCTGTGGTTTTGGATAAATACACTCCACATCCGAAAATAGCACCTAGTCTTGACAAACAAAATAAAAAAATATCATCTGAACACAGAGAATGCTGAAAGTATTTGTCAGTAATTGCCAGTTCCATACATATGTGCTGCTGGTTGATTTGAAGGTGGCGCTTTACAGAGAGAAGCAATGTGTTTTTAATATAAAAAGTAAACACTGATCAGTTTATTACAACCGACATCTGTAGAAATTTAAGAATCTAATACGTTGAGGAATTAATATTGAAAGGTACATACAATTATATATATGTAGTTCAATAATTTGCTTTGATATCCTTGGGTAGGGTAGCTTGGAGGTGATAAAAGGGGTTCAATAAAAGAAGAGAACCATTTATTATTTCCACTAAGACATCATATTAAATGCTCCTGCATAATAATATTTAATTAGTTAAAAGAATATAATTTTTTATTCTTTTTTTCGCTGTTCAAAAAATAAAAAAATTTTTGCACTGAAATTCTCGTTTGTTAAAATAAAGTTCATTCATAAACATTAGAAGAAATACTTTGTATTAATTGCTACAGACTACTGCAAAAAAAAAAAAAAAAAAAGCATCCAGATAATACAAAGACAAATGTTTTTAAAACCAGTTGTTTCAACTACCCTTCACTAACTTCTGTTCAACTTTTATTCATTAGTTGTATATGTATATTTGGGCGCGATGGTCGAATGGTTAAGGGCTTGGCTTCCGAACCTGAGGTCCTGGGTTCGAATCCCGGTGAAGACTGGGATTTTGAATTTCGGAATTAGGGCGCCCCTGAGTCCACCCAACTCCAATGGGTACCTGATTTAGTTGGGGAAAGTAAAGGCTATTGGTCGTTGTGCTGGCCACATAACACCCTGCTCGTTAACCGCTGGCCAAAGAAACAGACAACCTTAACATCATCTGCCCCATTGATCGCAAGGTCTGAAAGGGAAACTTTACTTACTAACTTTACTTTTTATGTATATAAATCAAGTCACTTTTGATGGGCATGGTTCCCACAGTTGCCTTGTCTGAAGATTCTAAATGTACTTGATGATGTACTAAATGAAAGCAATGTTTTCTTTCCACCTCTCCCCCAGTATCGAAGGATTACATTTAACATTATCTTCAAATCCTCTAGCGCCACCTACCGGACGTTTTACTTTTCCTTGAGACAAAATGAACTTGAATAGTAGTAAATACATTAATCTCAAGACATTTCAAGAAATGCCTCTGAACACATTCCACACCCTAATACTACAAACTGGAATATATATCTATATCTGTGAAATGTTACTGAAATTTTATACTTAATTTTGTTTTTTCTTTCAGTACAGAAGCAAGGCAGTAGAAAGCATGATGCAGAATAAAATATTATCATTATACAAAAAATATATAATGATTACAAAAGTAAATGCCATTATAGTTGATATATAACAAATGAACACAAGGTGGTAGAATGCCTAATTAATAGACATTTATAGTGCATGAGCTAATTAATGAAATTTAAAGAAAAAAACAAACAAAACAAAACATACATGGAATAAAAATAAAAGATAAAGATTACATAGAAATAAACACAGTTGTCTGCTCTTAACTTAGAAAAAGTTGTTGTCTCCCTTTGACCATCTACTAGTCTAGAGGCCTATTCAATTCTATTTCTGAAGATATTAAAATAAAAAAAATTCTCACTTACATAATCAACATTATCTAACAGAAATTGTTTTATTTTTTTTTTAATTTAAAATAGGGACAAATGCATTTTTTTCCTATGTGGTCTCAAACATATCAATTATGTCATTGTAAGAGACCTTGGCTAAACTGACCTACTTATAAAGACTTGCTACTAAAATATAGCAGGAATAAAAAAAAATGGTAATGTAATTTGTATAGTAATCTTCTGTTGAATTACAGAAATAGCTTACAAGTTCAGGCAAGTTTAATTTAGAATGACTTTAGCTCGAAGGACAAAATGTGCAATTCTACAAGATGGCTTTCAGGCTTAAAACCTACAAGCAGTTTATTGTTATTTTTTTAACCTTTTAATCAGAGAGATTTAACCTTACCAAAGAATTCACAACTGTATTTTTAAGCTGACCCAAATTAGTTTTGACTTTTTACATTTCTGTATTATACCTATTTTACTTTTCTATGTCTTCTATCAAGTAAATACTCAAAGCCTATGTGGAAAAAAAACTATAACTGATCTTTAAAAAACATTCAGGGAAATGACACCGAGATACTGTTTGTTAAGTTAATCTATTAGAATCTAGAGTAAATGTATAAGACTTAGAATAGATATGAGGCTTGTTGAACACTCGAGTTGTTGTTTTTTTCTCTTTAAGAGACATGTGTTGTTGTTTTTTTTTAATCATGTGGCATTTACAAAAAACTGACATGCCAGTGAAACATTTTCAAGCAAAACCTACTTTTAAGAAAAAAGTGGAAAAAAAAAAACACACACACAAAAACAGAAGTTGTTAATTAGCAACTTATTTGGGCATAAGGCATGTTTGTTGCTGGACTACATGAAAATACTTTTTTTTTACATCATTGTAGTACAAGCTGTGTGCGCAATGATTAACAATAACATCAAGAGTTTTCAAATTTACACAAATTAAAATCACTCTTTCAAAAATTTGTTTAAAAAAAAAATTAATGTAAAAAAAATGTAAAATTGTGTGCAAGTTCAGAGCAGTGAATTCTTGCAAGTCCAATTGAACACAATCCTCTTTGAAAGATCAAAGTCCACCACAAACTAGATGTCGCAACGAAATGACCAGGCTCCGAAATAAATCCTCCGCAGTGGAACATGGCACTTGCCAGAGCGCGTTCCCAAGAACTGAAAGGAAAATGTCACGTTTTCTCCACAACACAGTTCACAAGTTCAACAAGGTCAAAGGTCAGAAAAACAAAAAACATCAAAACATCAAAACAAATTGTTATTCAAATGTTAATATTTTTTTACACACTTATTTTTATTTTTTTTATACAAAGTTTGAAAGTAGCTGAGCAGAGTGTAAGGCTTAGTTCTTGGAGGGTCTTGAAAAGTTTTGAAAAGTCTCCCACATGTGCAGCCTAATCGTAATCTTTGGTTGCTTTCTTTTTTGCTTTACTCGTCGTCTTTGTCCTTTTGGGGTTTGATCTCGCACACTTCAAACAACTCCTCTGGCGTGTAGCCAAGCAAGTTGTGCAGGTCACAGACAAATCTGTAGACGTAACGCTTGCCAGCTGTCTTATGTATGATGTTCTTGTCATAGTAGTATCTGTCAGACAGAAGACAAAATGGTTTTATATACATGTCAGACAGAAGACATAATGGTTTTATATACAGATGACATTTGGAAGTTTTACTACCCATGTTTACCCCACCCTCAGTTTTTTGTTTTTTTTTTGGTTTATCTTAAATGAAAATAAATTATTTTTAAAAAATATCTAAAAATTATCTAATATAAAAAAAGTAATACCAACTTTAAAAAAAAAAAAATTTCTTTTTAAAATTATTTTTGTACATCACATAAATTCTGCTACAACATGCTCAGTGAGCTATCACCCAATCACTTCTGTGGTCCAATGGGGAGGGAAAGGGTGTGCCTGGGAGAACATTTCTCCTTTTAGGTACTATCTAATACTACTCAGCTCAAATCAAGATTCAAACTCTAGCCCCCTGACAGATAACTAAGTGGTCTATGCTAACCAGGGAAACATCTTCAATATTAATGAGTTATAGAAACCTCAGATTTTGTGCTCAATTGCTTAAAATAAGCTCAGATTTTGTGCTCAATTGCTTTAAATAGTCAAACAAAGTCCCCTAATTGCATGCATTATGTAAAAATGCATATATGTGAAAAAAAAATGTGAAAAAAAATCAAAGGTTTAATGTAAAGGACAAGCTATCTAGTTTTTAAAAAAAAATGACGCTTAGAAAGAAATGTACCTACCTTAAGCCTCTACTAAGCTTCTCATAATTCATTTTTGGCTTGTTTTTTCTGATGCCCCACCTCCTGGCCACTTCATCTGGGTCAGAGAGCTTGAACTCCCAGCCATCTCCAGTCCAGCTAATGAAATGCTGGCAAGATTTGTCTGTTAGCTGCTCCAGCAGAAACTGCCACAATTGGATAGGACCACTTCCTGTAACACATAGAGTCAATAGAATTACTTGAAAGTTTAAAAAAAAATAGTTCTGGCAATTTTATTGTTTTTAATCTGGAAAAAAATTATATCACAACAGGTATAAAATCTATAGCTATAAAATACAAAATCCGCATTTTCAAAATGAAGTCTAAAATATCCAGGATCAAAATTTAGACTTGATAAGGCCCCAAGCTATTTAAGATATAGCGCTCCTTGTAATCAAAATAAGGTAATTATATCCTTTGATTTTTCTTCACAAATTGCTATTAGGGCTCCCAGATAAGCCATTGCTCAGAGCCCTCACTTATGTTGCCTATAAGTTAACCCAGCACTGAAAATATTGCATATTCCTAGTGCAAATGGGTGAAGTATGTAATTAAAATTCATGAACAATTCAATGCCTTTCTAAATCAACATTACTGAAACAAATCAAGTTTTTTTTAAAATTTACAATGGAATCATTAAGCTGCTCAGAACAATAGGAAAACCAAAAAGAAAAAAACAACAACAGTTTATGTGGCAAAAAAAAAAGAGACTAAAGCAAATTGTTTGTTTTCCTTTTAATGACTATCAAATCTAGCCAGCGTCAGAGAATTTGAACCCCCTTTGAAATACAATGACTAAGAATGAACAATACAGCCATGCAGAGTGATGTTAGCACACAATAATAGCCTACAGACATGCCTTGGAAACAAACGTATGCATTGAGGTGGCGTGCAGTTAGTCTATAGATCAGTGGTCTTCAACCTTTTTTGGCCTACCGCCCCCTTTTCGTATTTTTTCTTTTAAAAAATCTGCCAGCGCCCCCCTCTAAAAAAACAAAAACACTTATAAAGAAGCGTGAGAAGGCAAATTTGAACGAAATGTCATTTATTTATTAATTAATCTATTTATTAATTTTTATTTTGTAAATAACACTTATCCCGCATGGGAGAAGACTACATGAAAAGGTTATTTTCTTTGTTGAGCTCAGAGTAGGAATGAGTTACAGAGGTGCCCCCATAAGCGCTATAAAGATCCACTTAGGCGCCATTTCGCCCTCACTGGCATAGAGTAAAGTACCTGGCAGCATTCTCTGGCAGCAGATGACACCTGAGAGAGGACACTTGGAGAGTTCGCACAAAAGCTGCTGGACAAACATTTGAGACTCAAAGAAAAGCCACTATTGAAGAAGGCGCAAAAGACGGAAAGAAAACTTAAATAGAACACCAGCAGACAACGGCTTTGTTTGCATAAAATTCGGGAAAATAAGTAGGTCGCAGCTGGGTTTGCGTAGTTGTGTGAAACACTGCACTTAGACGTAATCTTCGGAATCGAATGCAAAAAACAGCCAATATTATCACTCTACAAAAAAAATTGTCACATGATTTACTGTGATTACACAAAACTTAATCTCATAGTCATGACTTTCTTTCAAATCCTAAGAATAGACTGCTTTAAAATTATTGAATATTAGGGCCCTATTGTTTTAGCTTAAATTGTAAATATAGCCTAGTTTTATTTTTACAATAAAAATTACTATTGCTGAATTCACTACAAAATGAAATAAAGCTAATGAGAATCTTGTGCCTCCTGCAGACTGACAATATTAGAAATTTCAATCTTTAAAGTAGCCAAAGTAAGGCGATGGTCTCCTCTAGTGGCTACATCCAGTCTTTTTCTTTGCTTATTCATTAAGTTTGTTACGCACTAAATCTAGTTTAACTATGTATGTTGATGGAAAAGCTAAAACATTATTCCATTTTCGACCATGGTTTTGGAATTTTACTGAAACATTCAAATTCAGCCACCTCTCTGTTGTGCCTCCAGGGGCGTAGCCAGGAATTTTCCATCGATTAGGGGCCAGAGGGGGGCCCTACATTTTGCGTAATATTTCATCAAGAAAAAAAATCATCGTTTGGGTCTTCCTCAAGTGGGAGCTCGGGGAATTTTCAAATTGCCCCCTCCTCCCCCACCCTGTGTAAGCCACTGTGTGCCTCCTATGTTAACATTCTTTCAATGATGACATAATTTTGTAAATCTATTTTTTTTTCCATGCAACTCAATTTGAACATTTGTAATAGTTGTTTAATAATTGTCATTTATATTTATTTTATTTTTTTATTTTAGAAACGAATTGTAATTTCTTCATAGAGCATTCTTATGTGAATTGCATAGATATCGGTGTCCCTGTGCAGTAATTAATTTGTCAACAAACAAGTTATGTGAGATTGTATCTCGATAAAAGAGAAAATGATATAATCAATGAAAGTAATTTTTTTTTCCCAAGCAGTCGGAGGTTGGTTTTATTCATTTCCATTAGATGCCTACCTAGGTGAAACATTTTTTTAGCCTGCTTTAAGTCATCGCCAACCATTGAATCGACCTGTTTTTCAAAAATAAAATTATATTTAGTCCTAAGAGCTTAACAAAACCAGCTATATATAACAAACCCATGTCACAATCCAACGAAATTAAGTTTAAAAGAGTATAACATCTTTTTATTTACATTTTTTTTTAAATTCGATTTAAATAGAAATGAAATTGAGGGCTAAAATTTTCTGAGATGTTGCCTGTGTATCATAACTCACAAGGTGAAGAGTGGATAGATCTGTTCTTCATTCTATATTGCTCTTGAAGTTATTGTAGCGTCCAACCACTGATGATTCCCTATATGTCGTAACAACCTACAAAACTAGACAATTTTGAATTAATATTTCTCCCAGAACAGAACAAAATGTCTTTTTGTGTTACATATGTTTAATTTTTTTATAGTTTCAATCAATTTTCAAACACTATTATCATAAGACTTTAAAAAAAAACGACACATTTTTCTAAGAGGCCACTATTTTTTTAATAGTAGATTTTGTATAATTGTTCATGAATATTCATTTAAAAAGTTGGATATTGCTATATGTTCGTGATGCCGATATGGTTTTATAACATCATCTGAAGATGCCGTCATTTAAAGTAGAACATTGAAATATCTAGTGGAAATTCACAACTCTAAGCAAAATTCCATTACATACCAGTGAGTTTTCGTAATAACACTTTGTTATTGCTTTTTGTTTAAAAAAAAGGTCAAATTACTCGATTTGAATGTTAGATTTAACCTGTTTTTTTCAATTAACATTTATATATCAATATATTAACATACATAGTTAAATAGACTAAAATATAAAAGGCGTACTACCTAGTTTGTTTATCAAAACATAAACGTTTATGCGCTCAAAATCTAAGTACACTTGTACCCTCCTATTGCTGAAAAAAAGGGTAAGAATTTAAAAATAGAAAATGGGATTCCCGAATTCAACTTCTAACGTTGTTTCTGTTCTTAAATTAGAAGCATGCTAACTATAATTAAATTTGTCTACATTTAGTTTGCCAGCTCTAATGTTGAAGATTTTTATGTTTTTTTGTGGAACTTTAGTTTCTTCTTTCCCCATATACGCCCAGCGCCCCCTTACCGCCCCTTTTTGTGCCCAGCGCCCCCGTAACGCCCCTTTGGCTCCCAGCGCCCCCCAAAATCTCAAAAACGCCCCCAAGGGGGCGATATCGCCCCCGTTGAAGAACACTGCTATAGATGAATACAAAACCAAGGTACTGTAAGGTAATGAAAATACAAAGTGCACAGAATATTTAGATTTCTTGTAGACAAGCTAGTACGAGTGTATCACGAGGTTTGATGCTGTACAACACTGTCAAATAAACGTGCACAAGATTACTCAATAATGGAAATTGGCGTCATCAAATGCTTTAGTGCTCTTTTCCTTTCATAATATATCAGCATATAGAGGACACACATACGCGCACTTTTATATACTTCACGAGTGAAGGTAATTACTGTTTTTCAAAACTTAACTTATAAAAATAACACCAAAACTTGGTGGAAGAGAGTATGAAAGAAAACTCGGACACAAAAGAAAACATACAACTAGAACACTGCACTTATATAGGTCAGACACAGAAATCTAGTTTACGATGCTGCTAGTACAAAGACAAAAACACACGTAGACTCTGCATAATGCTTGACAAAACCTTACATGCAGTCGAGGCAGCTGTATCAAGTGTATATTAGTGTATTCTAAATGAAATGTCTATATTCGTTTCTAATTACTTGAACAAGCAAGATAATGTACAGTTTTGTAATAGCAAACATTGCTTGAAATAACTTTAAAAATAAATAAAGCGTTCCAATGAAAGAAATCTGAATTCAGAAGGAAAAAAAAACTGTGCACAACATAATAAGAACATGCAAAAATAAAAATTGCAAAGTTTCAATGTGGACAGTGGAACAAGTTCCTACGTGGTAGGTGACTTTTAAACAAACTCACCTAAACCACGCCCATCAGGACCCCTTAATATGGAGCAGTCTGCAATATTTGTTATTAATCAGATATAATGAAAATAATAATTAAAAAAAAAAAACAGCGCGTATTTATACAGAAATAATTATAAACGAGCCATGGCAATAATACAATGTATGCCTACATTATTTTATTGTCGCGACACTGGCTGTGTCAAGCCAATGCTGTCAGGGGCCCCACAAATTACATTTAACATATCACTATCAGTCATAGTTATTATCAAACGCTGGTAAAGGTGTTTGACTTTTAAAAATATTATACGACTGACGTAATTTTAATCTACCCACAGGCATCTATTGCGTTAGAGTTGCTTCCTAAGTACGATGTATAATATATTTTGACACAATCCAATTAATAGTAATAGTTTTTTTATTGTAACAACACTATAGAAGAGGGGCCCCGCAATTCGTTAGGCCGGCCCTGTGTCAAGCAATGGTTGCTATGACAGAAACAGCAAATGGTTACATTTGTAATGTCTGGTAATGGCCCCACTATTTCGTATTTTCACTATTAAACACTCCACATCTGTTTTTTTCTAGTTCAAATTGCCATTATTTTTCATAAGCTGATTATTTATTAGTTCAAATGCTATATAATCTCATTATCTTATTCAGATCATAAGTCAGTTAATTAATATGCTTGCACGTTTCTCCTTTTGTCAACTCTAAGCTTATTAAAATTCATTTTTATGGTAATAAAACTTTTTTTTTTTTTGCAAAGGGCAAACAGGCAATGAGTCATGTGCTTGCTTGAATGTCAGGTTACAAAGAAAAGTTTAACCAAAAAAAAAAATGATTTGGCTCTTACTTGGCAGAAGTAAGATGGAACATAAAGAAAGTTAAGTGTTCTAGCTTTTAGAGCGCTCCATAGCCACGGGGCAACTGGTTTCAAACGCCATTGTTTTTAATCATTTTTACCATGCGCCACGGAGTTTTAACGTTTAGCCTAAAAGGTTTACAAATTGGCAAGTGTTATAAAAATCTGGTTACAGTTTGTTAGTTGGCTATTAACCGGTATTTAGTCTTTTTTTGTTTTTCCCCAACCACTGAATAAATTCAATTTTTACGACTAGAAAGATTTTGAGCCCCGGAGAAAGTAAAGTCTGGTACGGTTTGTTAACGGTGTCAGAGGCGGGATTGGGATCATAAAACAATAATTATTTCACGAGAGAAATCAAATGCTGATTGCGTTAGTTGTAACGGTATTCGTTTATCAATAGCTAGGGGAGGGAGGCGACTGTGCCCCTCCTACGTCCTTCTATACAAGAATGAACTCTTAACACCTAGGTGACCGTGGGTCAAACGTAGTCTCGCGACACCTGTCTAGGAAGAGGTTAACTTCCGGGTCAGGATAAGCTCCACCCGTCCGTCTCCCCCCCATCCCAGTGCCACAGCTGACACGAGCTAAGCAGACGATTGTTGCCAGAGATAGTTTTAGAACGCGACACTTGGTTCTGATTCTTGGCAAAGTTAAAAATTAAAGCAACAACAAAGCGAATTAAAAAAAATCTCCTTTAAGGAATGAAAGTCAAAGACGTATAATTAGTGAATAACAAAATGAATAATTTTTGGTGCAGAGCTGCTGAAGTGGATCAAGCCAGTGGATCTCGAAAGGATCAGTGTATCTGGACGTTTCTATCTGGCAAGCAGTTTTTAAACAGATGTTCAAATATTTGATTACAGTTCAAAGTACTTCCAAACCAACATAATATGTAATATAGAAAAATGGGCTGATATTGACAATGTTTATTTCGAGAACTATCTCTCCACCACCCCCACTCCCTCCTTAGTGGTTAGCCTTGTTCCATCCGAGGGAAGCGTCTCCCAGGTTGAGAATAGTTGCCCAGTAAATCATTAAGTCATCGCTAATTTTCTTCATGTTAAGGATTAAAAAGTGGACTAGTCTCTGTCATCTTTGTCTCCCTTTGTAATCTTTTATTTTATGAGGATTTTCTTTCTCTCCCTTTCTGAGTCCGCGAGTGTATCAGATAAACTTCAAGCTAGCTCTCTTGTGTCTGTGTTTAGTTTTGTAGAGTTCAAATCTCATTACATCTCAACTAGATAGTTTTTTGTTTCAAGTGGGTGTGGGATGGGATACAACTTGTCCCACAATTTATTTAAGATATTTTAGCCTGATAGCCTTCAACATGTATACAGGATATTCATTAATTTTGTAGAAAAATTGCAATAAAAAATAAAATTATGATTGGAACAAAGTACGTGCAAGTGAATGTCTGTTGTGTAAGTGAATGTCTGTTGTGTAAGTGAATG
>JADKLZ010071522.1:15824682-15835672 GCA_021533235.1 Biomphalaria straminea
CAACTGTACAAACACATACAAATGTCAGTTATACCTTATCACACACATTAACTTACGCCACAACTGACACGCCACTAACATCAGAACCATCTCCAATGATAAAACAACCATTTTCTCAAATAAATCACCAAGCAATCGTATAAAACATGGCGTCTATGATCTCCACATACAAATAAACAAAACACGAGCCCCCCTTCCCCCTGCATATCAGAAGCCCCTTTAGAAAGAAGCATGCAGAGAATTACTCCCTTTGAACGCGAAAATAAATCGGTCCATTGGTCTTAAGGTCGCCTCGTCCCCAGTACAAGAACAGCCTCGTTGGTGAACACAGACCAGGTCTTGGTCATCTTGTTGTGCAGAAGGCGACTTTCTTAAAGAAATTGATCTACTGTCTCCAAACGCGACATTCACAAAGAATATGGCCTACTGTCTACCATTAGACGCCCGGATGCCCTTCCCAGACATACCTGTAGGGCGGGATCCGCCTAGATGAGGGTGGGATGTGCTGAAGAAACTGTTGTTGTTGCTGAGATCTGACAGGCAGTAGCCGCTGCTGGCGTTGCTGCCGGCGCTGTTGGGTGTGCCCAAGCCACTGCTGTCAGTGTTGGCGCTGCTTGGGCCGTTGTCCGACACTAGATCGGCCAGACTTTGGACGGGCTCTGGTGAGGTGTAGCCTCCAGGAGAAACTAAAAGACACAACAAATTTTGATGTTTGGAGATTATCAAAACACAGTTATTGCTTTAGTTTATTTAGTAAATGTTTAATTCATCTAGTAACTGTTTGTTGAAAAATGACACGTCAATAGATGTTAATATAACTACAAAAACAATAACCGAAACAAACGAATCCATTCTATTAACCACAAATAAAACTAATGATTCCTGGGAATGGAGAAATCTAAACACAGGTATTAGTACTTTAAAGCTGGGTGGTTTTATTATAGTGATAGGAACTGTGCTCAACCTTGATGCATTTCTATATGAGCTTACAGAGCTCCAGAGTACTTCAGAGCTCCAGAGTACTTCAGAGCTCCAAACCGCATAATAATTGTCTGATATTTCCTTCATCTTTGTAGCCTCAGATGTACAGCGGAATGCTGGTCTTTTTATGTACTTCTAGTTTATAGCCCAGACTTACGGACTAACAGGCTGACACTACAATTTAAACCTAAAGACAAATGATGCAAGTCCCGACTTTGCGAGGGACGTAATCCACTGCAAGGTGCTGTCTTGCCGGTAGAGTTGTCCTTCCCGTCACAGAGAACAGATGACATGTTTCCTGCCACGCAGAACAAGACTTTAAACCTCATTTATTTCCCTTGTAGGTTTACAGCATAATACATTCATTCCCAAAAGCCAAAAAAAAAAAAAAAATCTCTTAAAAGTTTGCATCTGTACGTGTTCTATGCAACGCGCGGACTTCTGGGACAAACCTGCCACCGTGACCTTCAGAAGGAGATAACGCAGAAAACAAGGAGCACTATGTTGTATGGTTTTAGTTCAAGGCAATTGTTTACAGCGTCATGTAAATGTAACGGAAGGACAAAAACCTCTTTAAGTCTCTGGACAGAGCTGCAGATAGTAAAAACAATGTAGTACGCGCCTAGACTTGACAATTTATTAGTACGCAAAGGCTGTCAGAAGTCCTAGGCTCTAACATTTCGCTGCTGGACTTTGGTTTATTTCTATTGAAACTGTTAGGAACTGTACCCAACTTTGGTGCATTTCTATATGAGCATATAGAGCAAGTAGACTCTGGCCTGTCTTCTGGTGCTGTCTGGACCACAGTTTCAAACAAGCGACTGTTATGGATTTTGAACATTTTTGGACTGGGCGGTGATGGTGGTGGGGTGTGGCCTCTAATATCCATAACAATTCTTTGTAGAAACTCCATAGAGATTTTTAGCTAAAAAGCCAAATCTTCAGACCAAATCTTTAAATGTTCAGACCAAATCTTCAGACCAAAATCTGGGCGTATAATGAAGATGGTGAAGTTATACCATAACCCTATACCATTTCAAGAGATAAATCTTCATTATGACTTTTTTAAGAGGGTGTGCCAAAAATTAATAAAGAAATCGCCCCCAAAAAGATTCCAACGCATCTTTAATTCCAAGATGTGCCGGAGCTAATAATAGCCTTTTCCCCAACTACTTGTCATTCAGAAAGTCACGTGTTTGCACTACCAGTTAATGGTTAGAAATACGAAAAACAACAACAAATAATAATAATTATAAGAAGAAATGAATGGAAGAGAATGCTCATACCTTCCAAAAAGGAATTGCAACTATTGGTTGTCATTGCAACACTTTGATCAGATGTTGTAGAAAAACCTGAAAGAAACGCAATTTACAAGATATTACCTTACCAAATTGCGAGATGTAGCTATGAATCGGGGAAACTCAATGAACATACATATTGAATAATCTACAGCTATTAAGTCATCGCTGACCATAAAGAGAAAAAAAAAAAAAGGTCCCTCAGTCAAGGGAAGTTCTGTAGTTTGACTTACTTCTTTGGAAACCATCTGTCAGGTCTTGGTCACAGATGGTCTCGGACAAGTTGGACGGAGCGTTACACAGTCTGCTTCTGTCTTGGCACTCTACAGACAGAAAGACATAGGTATTTTAAGACATGGGTATTATAAGACATGGGTATAAGAAAGACATATGTATAAGAAAGACATAGGTATTATAAGACACAAATAGGAAAACGACTAAGAGCTAATAGGGATTTAGAAAAAAAGAAACTAGCATGTGAAAAAAAAAGGAGATAGGCAGAGAAAGAGAGAAAGAGAGAGAGAGAGAGAGAAAGAGTGACAAAGGCAGAGATATGGAAAAGGAGACACAGAAAGTTAGGAAAACAGAGAGAGAGAGATGTGAGGATAGTGTGTGTGTGTGTGTGTGAGAGAGAGAGAGAGAGAGAGAGATATGGAGAGGGGGAAAAGATAGAAGTTTGCAATAGTCTGCTAGATGTCCCCAACCTTTTTTCATTTCATCCAGGTGTTCCCAGATGATGTCGCCCACATAAGGTGGACACAACTCCAGAAAATCTTTCTTGCCCATGCTGCACAAGGCCTGGCCGTCGATATCAAAGTTGTTCATCCGGATGCCCTCCAGAGAGAACTCTTGTGAGAACCACTGCAGCCACAGGTGGACGTGTGCCCTAGACCACTGGCTAGGATCTGTGGAGAAGACATTGGAATAGGGTAAGGCTAAGCGAGGTGGTCAAGCGGTAAAGCACTTGGCTTCCAAACCGAAGGACCTCGGGTTTGAACCTCATTCATGAGTGCGATTTTGAATTTCGGAGATTGTCTCTTAATTCTAATGGGTACCTGGGAGGCGCGGTGGCTTCTGGACCGGGGGTCCCAGTTCGAATTCTGGTGAAGACTGGGATTTTTCATTTCGGGACCATCGGGCGCCTCTGAGTCCACCCAGCTCTAATGGGTACCTGACGTTAGTTGGGAAAAAGTAAAGGCGGTTGGTCGGTGTGCTGGCCACATGACACTCATCAACCGTAGGCCACAGAAACAGATGACTTTTACATCATTTCCCCTAAAGACAACAAGGTCTGAAATGGAAACTTTACTTTTTTTAATGGGTACCTGACTTTGGTTGGGGAAAATTAAAGGCGTGTGATCGTTATGCTTGTCATAAAAACATCTTTGTTAACAGTTAGAGAAATAGATGACCTTTACATCATCGGCCCAATAGATCACTTGGACTGAAGAGGGTACTTATATATTTGTATCAATCATCATCGAACGACATCAAAGAATCACGGCGTCATTAATTCAATAATAATTCCCCCCCCCCCTTTTTTTTTCCTTTTTGAAAATATTTTTTTTTGTTCAAATATCTTCTCTGTCTTTGGATAAAACTAGACTAGGTTTCTTAAAAGTTTTCAGACGCGTTACAAAACGTCTACATGACAATAAATATTTTAAATTGCGTCGTCTTTCAAATAAAAGAACTCTCTGATTGAATGAAACAAAAAAAAAAAAAAAAAGGTTCCGCAGGCGGAAGTAATTGAAACAGAAGCAGACGACTTCAGCTTGAAACAAGATTTCAAGTAAACAAAATGGAGAGAGAGAATAAAAAATTGCGTTCCCAGCAAACCGAATCCAAGGTTTAAGGGGGAAAAAAAAGATATAAATATATATTTGAGAGGCTATCATTCATCTGTGCTAACTTAACGGAGTGTGTGTGTGTGTGTGAGAGAGAGAGAGAGAGAGAGCGTATGTGTGTGTGAGTGTGAGCGTATGTGTGTGTGTGTGTGAGTGTATGTGCTTTAGGGGTGGGGACGTCAGGACAGAAAGCAGTATTTTAAATGTTTAAAGAGGAGGGAAAAAAGATGTCTTATTAAATTTTGAAGATTTTCGTTTAGATTAATCTCCCCTGATTTTTTTTTCTCGGCGTCTTGGCCTAGAAACTTTTTTTAAACAGTTTCTTGAAATGTCGTCAGTGAGTAAATTGAGCCGCCATGTTTAGCCTAGCAGGTGACGTTTGGCGTCAAAATGAGCCTTATTCACGTGTGAATTCTTCGGGGACAGATGTATACAATTAAAATAGAGGCCGAAACAAAGGATTATGTAACAATTTTTTTTTTAATTTAAAGTTGACAGTAAGCTAAACTAGACCTTGGGAACAGTTCGTGCTTCTTGGTGGTGAAAAAACAAAACAGTGGCAGTTTAGAAAATAACTTTGGGATTGTTTTTATCCACATGCACTTTCGTTTTAACTGCATGCAATAAAATAACTTGAAAATTAATTATGGTAGAGACTAGAGAGCGTTTGTATATATGTGTGTGTGGTTTAAAAAAAAAAAAAGGGGAGAGCGGGCAATGCATTTCAGCAGCCACCAATTATGTTACTAACAAATTGAAATCAAAAGTGTACCACGCTATACAAGTAGTGTGGAGGTAATATGTAGGTCACCATATCAGACGAATATTCACATTTGATTAAAATAACACTTCAAGTAAAATCAAGAAACCCTTCAGGATAGAAAACTTATAAAGTAGCAATTATACATAAAACATTAAACCATAATCTTCAAATACAAAACAAAACATTATAAAATACTCAGACACAAAGAGAAGGGTATATTATTGTTCGTTCCATATGCTAGGACAATTTTGTACAAATGTTGCTTCTTCATTAGTGCTTTTAGAGCATGGGATGGGTTGCCTCAGGCTGCCGGAAAACCCAGTGAATTCAAGTCATTGGTTAATGTCACATATGCCATTCTGGGTTGATAACACGAGAGTTATTTTTAGCTTTTCTTTGTCTTGATAGTAATTAAAATCTATTGGCTAGAAGTTGCATCAGTCGGATGCATCAGTCACATGACTACTTCCGCCCAGGGTCTGTAATTGCGTGAGATTTTCAGTCTGTGCTTGAATGTTTTACTGAGAGGTTGTGTATTCTAAGATCTCTAAGTTTTATTAAGAAAGAAGCCTTTGTTATGTTATATTATTTCATCTTCTTGATCTACTATTGTACATAAGCTGTACTTACGTTTTATTCAAATAAAGTTCCAGAGTTTCATTTTCTACAAAGAATCTTTTGCAGTGAATTCTAGTTCGACATTAATTCAATTATTTTAATAGAAGATTTGAATCCCCGGCATCACAAGGACATTACATCATTCAACATTAAATTGACCTTGTGACAGTTAATATGCATGACTAGATTGACCTAGAAACACTCATAGGACGTAATAATCTTATTTTTTGAAGAAACGTCCGTATTTTATAAGATAAGAAGAGGGTCATATTCTGTTCGTGACGTAGAGCTTTCAGGCCCTTAAAAAACTTCGGCCACAGTGCTTTATAAATTAGATATATAGCACCATGGACAACGGGCATCAATAGTTAATTATCTATAGGCTCTGTGCCTTTGGGGGGGGGCATTTTGTGTAACAATTAAAAAAACAATTTTAAAGCCAGCAAGTTTTGATACTTCTCTTGGAATGGAATTGGGAGTGTAAAAATTTTTTTTTCAAATTCCAGGCCATAGTGTCCAAAATAAATGTTCTTATGTAGTTGATTATGTGGTCAATCGTTAGGACCAGGTGACCTGCACAAAGACTTAGTTAATGAGCTGCTTTAATATAGATCAATTACGATTAACCGATAGGCTAAGAAAGGAGTTGGGGGAGGAATCTTTTACTTTTTATTGTGGTCTACTCTGGAAATATGACAATCAAATATCAAACCCACCTTAGGTTCAAGATTCTTTTCAGTCAAATGTATGAAAAGGGAAATTACTCTAAACTTATTCAAAGCAGAAGTGATATTTATTTCCGATTTTGTTACAAGTTCCAGAGATACTAAGTTATCCATTAAATGGTATTCGTAATGAATTATTCATGGGTTGGCTTAGTGATCAAACAGAGCGCCACCTGCAGTTAGTTTGCACTGATGCTCTTTCTAACTGAAATACGAACAAGGCGACATTGTGGAGGTGTCGCATGGCGCGGGGAAGTCGACGCCATGGGTGTGAGTAGCCAACGAGCTCCTCGATTAACAGAGATGAAGAGTGGTCGAAAAAGGAGACGGTAATAATAACCCCCCCCCCAGGCCCCACCAACGAAAACAAAAAGATATTTTCCGCATGCTAATTTTCTCCAAAAATCAAATAACAGTTGAAGATCAAAAGGTTATCAATGATAAGTTCCCGAGGTCACTTGATTACATAATGTGAATTTAAAATATGATTGGGGGAAAATTAGAGGAATTGGCATTTTTCGCGTGTTAGCAGACCCAGCTATGACCTACATATTTTGTCAGAAGGTGACGAGAAATCAAGAAAAATCTATTAGGGATTTACAGATGAATTTGTTGTACAATAAGGGTTGGCTTTGGAGGTTTAGCATGCGGACCTGAAAGCTGTTGGTCTCAGTCTTCAAAAAAGACCTATATTCTGTTGGTCAGTCTTTTAAAATGACCTGTACTCTGTTGGTCAGTCTTTTAAAATGACCTGTACTCTGTTGGTCAGTCTTTTAAAGCGACCTATTCTCTGTTGGTCGGTCTTCTAAAATTATCTATACGCTGTAGGACATAGTCTTCTAAAATGGCCTATACGCCTATCATGTTAACAAGTTTCAGTTGGTTTTCAGCGGCTCTGGTTCGACTTCAAATTAGTTTTGACACTGGCCTCCAGAAATAGAATGTTTAGAAACATGGAGTGTGTAACAAACTAATTAGTTACAAAACTAAATAACAACCTTTTTTTTATATAGCAAGCATTCCGGCGACTTAAAACAAATATACAACGTTCTCTGTTTTTTTTTTTTTTTTTGGTGTTTTTTTTTTTAAAGAGTGAAGCAACAGAAGAGGAGAGAATGAAGAGGAGGATAAAATGATAGGACAGGAGAAATAGAGAAAACATAACAGAAAAAGAAGAAAAGGATAGAGAGAGAAAGAGAGAAAGAGAGAAAAAGAGAAAGAAAGATAGAATTAGAGAAATAGTAGGACAAAGATAAAGAGAGAGAGAGAGAGAGAGAGAGTGAAAACACAAAATGAGGAAAAAAATAAAAGATAGAGACATACATAAAACAAAAAGAGAATTAGAGAGAAATAAAGTAGAGAAATAAAGTAGAGAAATAAAGTAGAGAAATGCAAAGAATTAGAAAAGAAGACAGAAAAAAAAATAAAAAGATATGCAGTGAAATAGTGAGCGAGAGAGAAAGAGAGAGAAAGAGAGAGAGAGAGAGAGAGAGAGAGAGAGAGAGAACAGAAAAGACCGAGAGAGAGTATCGCATTATCCCCAGATCTCGCTAAGATCTCGTGATAGTGTTAAAAACTCCTCGGAAGCCCAGCACGTGATGGGACCGCGTGGAGCTTCCAAACTTCAAACACCATGTTCCTCCCAGCGGGACAACATCTTTCTGGAGCGACTAGCTGCTCGAACTATTAACATACTCCCTCACTATGACACTACAGCTGGTAATGGGGGCGGGCGAGTGGCTGGGAGCTCTCCTTGTACTAACTTACTTTTTTTTTTTTTTTTGGTTTCATAAATAACGGTACAGTTATTGAAACGTAAACCTTCACGGACGCACGTGCTGGTGTGCGCGCATGCGTTCGTTGCAGGAGACGTGGATCTCTGACCAGTTGTAGACTGACCAGTTTGAGCAGTAGAAGCGCAACGCGGGGGGGCCCCCCGGGGGAGATGTGAGCGGGCACTTCAGAGTAAGAGAAAAAAAAACATCCCAGAAATGGATTAGAAAGTGAAAGTAACTTCGTTCTTACGACGAACAGTTAGAATGACCAGAACTTTAAAGTTTTAAAGATCATTAGTCTTAGACTTGAAGGACCTTCAATTAACGTCACAAAAAGAAACAGGGGGGGGGGGGAAAGCCGAAAACTTTTTTTTTTTTTTTGTGCGGAATGTGGCGGGGAACGGGAGTATTAACGTCGCCCAGTTAAGCGGCGCCCCTATCATTGTTTTAACGTATTGACGGGAGCGCTTCTCAAACTGCCATCACTGCCTCCTCTAACTTAACACTTCAAGAGGAAAATCTCCGTACATGTCAGTGTGTGAACCGTTGGACTTAGCGTTCTTGTCTTGCGGTCTCATACCGGAATGTCAGTCTTACAACATCCGTCACAGTATGGAGATGCCTATCTTGTTAAAACAACTGGAGCCTTAGTGGCCCCCGGGGGGAATACATAGACATTTTTACGGAGACTAACATTGAGGCGCAGTGGGGCGCCGACACTCAATCTCAAATGGAAGCCTGGGACACTTGCATCCCTTGGGAACGTTCATAAGAAAACAAAAAAAATACAGAAAAAAGAAAAGAAAAAAAAAAGGGGGGGGGGAGGACTGCATTAGCAGATGCGTTGATAGAATACTGTGCCAACTATCGCAGCAATGGATCTTAAACCTTTTTCTTGAGAAAAAGACCCTTGTCACAGGTCAAACAGTGACATTATAAACTGTTACATTTTACGTTGGAAATATAGCAAGAAGGGAGTGAACTGTTGTGAGCAGAAATCACATGACCGGAAGTTGAGGGTTTGAGTAAAAAATGAAATCTGCCACCATGCAGCTTTAGATAAGTTACCTTGTAGTATCGCAAGAGACAAGGCTGTGTATTGCCCATTTTTGAAATGTTTTTTGAAGAAAACATTCAGTGCTACGTTGAGATAGTGTTAGGATTCAAGAGACGTAATTAGATCAGAGAGGGCGCGGTGGCTGAGCGGTAAAGCGCTTGGCTTCCGAACTGGAGGTCCCGGGTTCGAATCCTGGTGAAGATTTTTCTTTCGGGATTTTCGGGCGCCCTTGAGTCAACCCAGCTCTAATGGGTACCTGACATTAGTTGGGAGAAAAGTAAAAGCGGTTGGTCGTTGTGCTGGCCACATGACACCCTCGTTAACCGTAGGCCACAGAATCAGATGACCTTTACATCATCTGCCCTATAGACCACAAGGTCTGAAAGGGGAACTTTACTTCTGCCAACTCTTATGATCTACATTGAGATGGAACTCAAAGAGGACGAAATTATTTGTTTGGATTATTTCTAAAGAAACCCTGAGTGTCAGCGACAAGACGAAAGCATCCAAGAATACACAAAAAACAAATATGTTCATACAGTTCAACAGACTAAAGGAAAGGTGGAGGTCCAAGAAACGGATAAGCTATTAAGTTTATATGCAGGTTGGATAAACGAGGAAATACAAATTGGGGGAGGGGTGAAACACTGACACTCCTAAATAATAAGAATACATTTTAATTTCAGTAACTATCCATTGTCAACCGTTTTCTAGATTTTACGACGATGCACGACCCCAAAAGAATGTCGTGCAAATATCCACAAGAATGCACAACACACAGACAACGAGATTACGGCAGAGTGTCTTATCCTTGCAACGTTATGGGGGGAGTTGTTCTCAACAAAGAGATGGAGCCTACAAGTTTGTGTCTCAAGTCTACTGGAAACAAGATGGATTTATTCTTTCTTATCTTTACCTTGTATTCAATAACTCTGTACATAAGTGTTTTAATTTGTTTCATAAAATATAGAGGACAAAGGAAGTCTGTGATGACAAGGGATGGGGGGGGGGGCCAACCCAACCCTCCACAAAAGGGGGGGGATACATTGTATAAACATCAAACTGTTCAGTTATCACAAATTGTTCTCTCTCCCTTACCTTTTTTTTTTTCTTCATTTTTTTTTATTCTTAGAATTTAAAAAAAAAAAAGTGTACAAGGGGGCAAGGATGGAGAACTTAAAAAAAAAATGATGTGAAATAAATTACCCATAAGTCTGCACGAGCAATTAATGTTCAAAGAGGTTCCCCTTCCATTCCGTCCTGTGCCGCCTTCTGCCTAGCGATCCCACAGGTTATGCCTGGGAGTGCTTTGAGCTCTCGTGTCGCTGGGTTCAACAGCGCATTAAATTAGGGGGGGGAGGCGACTTTTTTTTTGTAAGGGGTAGATCATTCATCAAACTAAAATACTTCACCGTTTATGTCCCCCCTTTTTTATTTAAAAAAACTTCAGTTTTAACAAGTGCAATTAATTTTGGATATGAAGAAAGAATGCTACAGGCTTTGTCTTGAGAGAGTAGTTCGTTTCATTTCAACGTGATCGTAGTTCAATTCATTTCAACGTGATCTTATTCGCTGCTTTCATTTCATTCATTTCAGCGTGAACATATTTCAATTCATTCATTTCACAGTGATATTATTTCAATTCATTCATCTGAGCGTGATCCGATTTGAATTCATTCATTTCACCGTGATCTTATTTCAATTCATTCATTTGAGCGTGGTCCGATTTGAATTCATTCATTTCACCGTGATCTTATTTCAATTCATTCATTTGAGCGTGGTCTCATCCACTGCTCTCATTTCATCATGATCGAATTTCAATTCATTCGTTTCAGCGTAATCTTATTTCACTTCATTTATTTCAGCGTGATCCTATGCCACTTAATCATTTAGCATGATCCTATGTTATTTAATCATTTAGCATGA
>JADKLZ010071522.1:15886416-15899861 GCA_021533235.1 Biomphalaria straminea
CATCACAGACCTGTAGAAATTTAGTCTGGGCATCACAGACCTGTAGAAATTTAGTCTGGGCATCACAGACCTGTAGATATTTAGTCTGGACATACCAGATTTATAAGTATGTAGCCTGGACATCATATATTTATCGGTTATTAGTCTGCACAGCATAATCTCAACATTTTATGTAAATGCAGATTTTAAATTTGTGAAGTAACTATCAAAAGTAAAACTAAAATAATTGTTGTTTTTTTTTTTTATAAAGATATAGCCTACACTAGTTAACATAAGTAACTATTTAAATATTAGAATTTTCTTTTCTTTTACAAAAGAGCAGAACATAATAGTTAATACTGACAGACAGGACGTATGAACTTGTTTTAGCTTGTGTGTCTATTTATTTGATTATTTTTGCTTCTGTAGAGTGCATCATTAATGCTCCATGAGATCTGGACCAATTTCTTTTGTGGGCATGTGCTGCCCATTTTCAAGCAAAACTTATGAGATTAACACCGAATTATGCAAATAAGCAAAACTTGTTTTAATAAGAAAACAATTACACTAATATTCTCTATATAAATCATGTTTTTTATTGAGGTACTGGAATTTTCACTTAGTTACAAGTGTTCCTTTTTTCCTATGTAAACTTCACAATGGTGAACGTGCCAAAGCAACGTAGAACTTTTTGCAAACGCAAAAAACATACCGTACACAAAGTTACTCAGTATAAGGCTGGCAAGGCTTCCTTGTATGCCCAAGGTAAAAGGCGTTACGACAGAAAACAGAGTGGTTATGGTGGTCAGTCCAAACCAGTTTTTAGGAAGAAGGCCAAGACCACCAGAAAGATAGTTTTGCGTATGGAGTGCACATAATGCAAGCACAGAAAACAGTTACGAATTAAAAGATTCAATCAAGCACTTCGAACTTGGTGGTGATAAGAAGAGAAAGGGACAGATGGTTATGTTTTAGAGGGTGTACATTAATAAACATTGTTCTAGTAAAAAACAAACAAACAACTAGTTACAAGTGTTATTCATATTCCGCATTATGCAATCACGTGATCTTCAGTCACGTGACAATGTAAGCAAAGATGAGTCTTTAGAAGAGCTGAACACGAAAGTCACTACGACTTCTGTGTCCGCTAGCAAAGAGCCAGGAAGGGGGGAGGAGTATCACTAGCCATGCATGACAACGAAGAGCGCACACACACACACACAATGTCCTTGACATTGTCGAACCAGAAGTCAGGCTGACAAAAGAAAGAGTGGGAGGAAGGAAAGGAGACTTTTTTTTTGCGGGGGTGGACAACAACAAGGAGGCGAACAAATAAAACAACCGGCACACGTCACTTCCGGATTTTTTTTCTCCATTTCTGTCTTTTTTTTTTTCTTAAAAAAAAAATTGACAAAAAAAAAAAAAAACCTGAAAAAAATTGGAAGAAAAAAAAAAGTAAAGAAGGCACTGGCTAACAGAATACAATTTAAAATAAAATCATAATGTGCTTCTCCCCCCTTTTTTTTTTGGTTTTGGGGGGGGGGGTCTTATTTTCGGATACCGGAAGTGACATGTAGCACTTTTCTATGCAAACACTCGCTCGTGCCTTTATCCGCGCGCGCCAGTTGGTCATACACACGTGCGCCTTGAACTAGCATTCATAGACACACACTCATGCACAGAAGTGAAGATCAATGATAAGCTCATGTATATTCAAAGTATATCTTCAACATAAAGCACAAACTAAGGTGTATGCATGTATGTATACATGTCCCGCATAGAAATCCAAACCGTTGGACCATTCTTTATAAAACTTGGCATAGGTCAAGGAAGAGACCGTAGAGTAAGTTAAATGTCCCATACCCACAACCGGTAGTCCCTAAATATAAATTAAAATCATCATCATCATCGTTCCATTGTGTTCCTTGTGGAACATAGGGCCTCGACAAAAACACACCACTCTCCACGGTCTCTTGCAAGTTTTTTGATGGCTTCCCAGCTCTTTCCGGTCCTCTCGGCTTCCTCCACGTCTTGTTCCCTGGGGGTTCCACTCTAAGGCCTGCCTAGTTGCTGGTATCTTTTCTAAGGGTGTGATTAATCCATCTCCACTTCCTCTCCAAGATCTGCATCTCTATATTTTTCTGCCCACTCATCTCACAGTTTGGTATTTTCTACTTTGTCGTGCCATTTTAAAAATAAATTAAAATACCTAAATATATCTCTATTAAAACATTAAAACAAAATCGGGTAAAACCGTTTACACTGTATTATATTTGATATCAATATGTCGGCTAAACTGTTCTAAACCTTTTCACACTCTACTTTCATTTTAGTGGCAATATAAGGATACATAATAGTATGTCCTCTGTGTATATAACCACTAAGCAGTACATCTCTGAAATTGGATTGGTTATAAGAAAGGTATATAAATATGATCATGAGAACGCAAAAGAAGACGACGATAAATATATGTTTGTAATTTTGTAACAGATGTTTATATTTTAATATATGTTAATGTCAATAATAAAGAATTAATATAAGTTGATGTGTCTTAAATGTTAACTGGTTGGAGCGATTATGATTCAGGGCAGGCTAGCTAAGGGAGGCAATCAATTATATTACAATCGTCATTAGTACAATCGCTAATCATCTCCCCTATACCAGATTGCCAAAAGTGTGAATATTGAATGAGTTTGTTTCAAAATTAGAAAAACAAAATGAACAAAATGACAGAGCATAACAAAACCCGGGGAGGGGAATTACTTGTTGTTGTTGCACTTAACTCTTCCTTGATATTTAGAAGGGTACATCTCTGAAAGCTTATCAGTGGTAATTGTTTAGATAACTTTATGACGTGTTCCATCTTTCTTCACTGTACCACGGGTTAAACTAAATCAGTGAAAGCTCTCCCTTGCCTGTAAGGCTCAAGCTGAGAATATCTTTCCTATTTCCCACCCCCTCTTAAAAATGTTCAGATCTTAATATTAATATGTCAGCATTGTGGTCTCCGGCTGAAACAATGTAGCCCCGCCCCCTCCCCCCTAATACCTATCCCCCGCTCCTCCATGCAAGGTGCGCCCTAAGGGGCAAGCAAGAGTTTTGTTATGAAATAATAGTCATAAACTCGTGCGCCAACCCGTGCCTGGCACTGGATGGCACCCACTGCAAAGTCTGCCGATGACAGGAGCCTGTTGTGTTTACGCTTATGGAAAGGAAAGGAACTTGTTTGTCTTGCGGAAGACGATGAGGCTGGAGAAGTTGTCCAACAAGGAGCGTGTCTGTTTTCTTTTGTCTTGGCAGCCTTTTTAGTTTTTTTTTTTTGTTTTTTTTTTGTTTTCGCAAGGAGGTAAGACGAAACTTATTTATTTTTAGGTCTTGGCAGAGGCGGAACCGAGAGGGATGAACACATTTTGGGGTGGGGTTGGGGATTTCCTTTTCACTTTAACCCCTAAACCTAAAATAACAGTTCATTGAAAGCAAAGGATAGAATCATGTCGAAGTAGCTTAAGTTTCTGAAATATTTAACGCTTTGGGGAGGTGGAGGGGATGCTATCGGACATCAAATTGTGACAATACCAAATTAGTTTAAAAATTAGGATATGTAGCACGCTCGCACACACACATACACACATGTTAGGTAGTGACGTCATTGTAGTTTGTGATGGGCGGTTTGTGAGATGTTGGGAAGGGTGGTGATGGTTGTGGTGGTAGAGGGAGGGACGATGAAGGGGGGGGGGGTAGTTCAAGACCACTGGTCAAGTGGAGAGTGGCTAAATATACTCTCCCCAAGTGGAGATTGTTATCTCAAGAGTAGAGATGGTGGCGGTGGACCTTCCAGAGTGAGCCAACACAACGAATAGGGTCCAGCACACGGCAGCGTATAGATACAGCTACAACAAAACCAAGCCAATGAAATGTGTAGACGTTGTCAAAGTTTGTTGCCACTCAGAGTGGTAGCTGGGACAGTAGTAGTTGATTCATTTTTTTTTCACTCATTATTTACAAAACTTATATCAAAACTCACAAAGTCAGTCCGTCCGTCTGTCTGTCCGTCTGTCTGTCACATTTTGTTTACGTCGTTTCTTCCCACTTCTTCACGTTCTCGGATCAAGTTGAAATTTGACAGTTATTTATTGTCCCTAACAAAACACGAATCCATTTTTTTAAATTGACTAATTAACCAGTGGTAATTAATTTTGTTTGATATCGACAAGGTAAATAAGATATATACATTGATATAAATGTACCGTTCTTCCCTTTTTAAAAGTATTTTAAAAAATATTCTTCTAGTTTGTTTACACTTGTTTCTCTCTTAGTCCTTCTCTCTGTTTCTCTTTGTTCTCTCTTCATTTTCTCTCTGTCTCACCTATTTTTTGGTCTATCCCATGTCTCTCCCCCCTCCCAACTTTTTCTCATAAGCAACCACGTCGCTCTCTCTCTCTCTCTCTCTCTGTCTCTCTCTCCCTGTCTCTCTCTCTCTCTGCTTCTCTCTCTCTCTGTCTCTCCGTCTCTCTCTCTCTTACATAATGAACGTTATGTCACATTGACGAACCCTACCAAGCCATTACTTATGAATCCGTTGGAACATAGCCCTGACACCAGACTCAATTCACTTAGGACAGAATGCTGGCTATATCAAGGGACACACTTAAAACGTTTCATTTCTATTATTTCTGTTAACATAGTGTTCCAAAGAGCTGAAATCATTTTCAAACTTTTTATTCACTAATGAGACAGAGCTACCTAAACAAAAAGCCTTCTTGTCTAATTCTTATTCTTGTAACAACCATCCCATTCCCTACCTGAAACCATGCTACTTAATAAAAAATTAAGATATCAGACCGAGATGATATAAAAATATAAATGGACAAAGCAAAGAGTACATTCTTAAGTAGAGACGTTACATACAAGGTCCGTAAGAGACTCGACTGTAATAGTGGAATTTCTCGGTACCAAGTTCTGATACTGTAACCATTTTAAACACGACACATTCATTAGCAAAGATAGACGTGTCCGGGGGGGGGGAGAGGTAAGAGGTGAGTGGTTAGACGATGATACGTCTAGAGCTTAATTCTTAGCGTCCTGTAGATTCAACTGTCCATCGTCCACTACTTACAGAGTTTGATGAATTGACAACAAGTTTAATGACTGAGTGGCTAAACAGTCTGCTAAATAACTAAAGGGTAGGGCTGTGAAGTCTAGTTACGAATACAAATATTAAACCTTTTTTTTTTAACTATCATCACACAATCATGTTGATATTTCCCCTAGCTATAAGAGATTATTAATAAGAACTTTAGTATCATTTACAATTGCAGCTCTAATTAGTACGCGAGTGAATATAGCCTATATAAAATGAATACATGGAGACAAAAAAGAATGGTAATAAAATGTACTTTAATCTGCAGTCTATAGTATTCTAGTATTTACAAAAGCGTACAATTTTATTGTTTTTCCCTTCCTTCTTGAGGCAGGGGAAGCAACTCAATATTTAAACTGACTATTTAAATTTCAAAATATTTTTTTGTTTACCTCCCCTTGACACACTTCAAATTATTTTTTGTTTTAAATCTTAAATTAAATACGACGTGATCATCACGCACTCATATTTATATTTTCCCTAACAATAAGAGATTATTGATAGACTTTTAGTATTATGAGACATCGAAGCTCTTAATTAGTATGCGAGTGAATATACATAAAATGAAATAATTTAAAAACAGATGGAATTTGAAAATTTAAATTCAGGCACTTGAACACAGGCCACTCAACTAGGTAAGAGGTAAGAACAAATAATTACCTATGCTGTCAATATTTGACCAAAATCTAGAAAGGTAATAAGCGGCATGACATGATAATGGCAGAACTAACGGAGGGTATAAAAGAAGATACATGAACTAAACTGAATATAAACTAGTAGTTTCTTATAAATTACTTAATAAAGAAAGAAGATTATAATGCCGTCATGGAGCCAACTACTGTGGCACCGTCTAGCCATTACAACGACTCCGTCGCATTAGCTTCCCCCAGGAAGTTAAACTGTAATAAGTGGTTAGACTTAAAATTTGAGCTCACATTCTGATCCATACGTCTAGATTTAAAACACTTTAAAATCCGTTAGACAGTGGAGATTGTTATAATTCATTCTACATTTCATAATAATAAAGACACGAATAATATTTGAGATCTACATGATTTAAAATTGGTTTGTATTATTTTCTTTTAATTATCTAAATGTGATTCTCTAAAAATTCCTCACAGTAATTAGTTTTTTTTTATGTGGGATTGTTTAAAACCTGCAGCTAAAAAGTCCCTTAGTATTTATTTCATTCATGCCTGCCGTGGCACATTTTATAAATGAAAAACTGTTAGTGATGTCAAGGTCACTGGCATGACCCACCGAGGTTTTTTTCTCTCTCCTTAACTTGTGTTATTTTTATTCTATCAGGGGTCGCCTCTCTCTCTCTCTCTCTCTCCCTCACCTTGTTCCGCCACCTTTACCTAAGGCTACTTCAACTCAGATTACCGACATAGCGGTGCAGCTGCGCTCTGGGCGCGTAGCATGCAGTCTGGTGGTTTGTTTACACACTCGAGGGGACGCTATATATACACACATTCACTCCGTGATATCTACATACATAGGTACACACACATACCAACACACACACACTGAACGCGCAAACTTAAAAAAAAATGTAGGTGAGCGCGCTGCTGTTTTTTTTTATTTAGAGGAAAACAAAAGAACAAAGGGAGGTAAGGATTAAAGATTTCAAAAAGTGTCAGTTGCTGACCACAGGGACCACATAGGGGATGCAGACCACACGGACTACCCAGAAGTGTGGGCTGCGGGTCATAGGAACCACTCAAGGGTGTGGGCTGCAATCCAGAGACCCTATCTGCTGACCACATAAAGATCTCAGCTGCTGTCATCACGGACTGCACATGGATGTGGAATGCTTCCCACAGGGATCCCCCTAAGGATGCCTGATGCTGGTCCAAAGTGTTGTGCCTATACAGACCAGTTCTGTTTAAGTCTCATGGTAGCAGTACTGGACAGACACAAACAAACCAAAAAATGATGCAATAAATTTAACTTGGTACCTTCCAGCGAATGAAATTTTCACACGACATGGTCACAAAATGTCTTTAACAGTTTTGTGGATTTGTTTTTATCTCGAAGTTCCATAGTACACTGCAACTTTAAAAAATACCATTCCCTCCTGACAAAAGAAAATAATTAGATTTCATTAACTAATAATGTTCCCGCCATGGAATAAAATCAAATTCCTTTTAGTCAGTCAAAGCAAGAACAATCGTTATAGAAGTCCAGACCATTGACATGCAACGTCACAACCTGTGGGTAGTTTAGACCGATAGCTTGTTGTCACGTTGTACAGGCCTGTGATGGTTGGTCGCGGTCTAAACGTTAACAATGACATACTTTTAAAATGTCATTTTCAATGCGTTTTGGCTTGCTGATAAAATATTTGTGGGTCCCGAAATATTTATTGATTGGGCGCATTTTAAAATTAACTTATAAATGATGACTGGAACAAAGAAGAGAAAAGATGACCTACTCTGACCTAAACAAAAAAATAACATAAAAAGCACTTTTTTTTGACGCACGTTTTTTTTTAATATTTAAAATATTGTAGTTGGCAGTTCACCCGTATTCATGATGATATGATCCCACAGTGGTAAAGAAAATGCGGCTGAGGTCAAAACATACATAAGAATCGTGACAAACTAGTTAATCTTTCTTCAAAAGGTGCATTGACCTCAAGCTAGCTAAACAGGGTTCCTTAAACTATGCTCTAAGCGTTATCGTTATACCCCCCCCCCCCCTTTTTTTTTTTTGCTGCCAAATTATCAAAACTGAAACATAGTTTAGTAAACAAAACAAAAACGTAAGGCCAATTTTCCCAGAGACAGGAGTCGATGTAATAGCTTGAGAACCTTCAAGTTGTTATAATATCAATGGTTCTGAGAGTTGATCTCTTTATCGGCTAGAGTCATAATAGCAACTCTTTTCTTATGACGCATTTACAACAATTTAAAAAAGGAAAAAAGAAGGTACAGAAATCGTTGACAGACACATAGGCCCCGCCCGACTGAGTGCAGTTCAAAGTCAAAGGTCATGAACAAGACGAGCATCGATCCTCCAACAGTTTAAACTTCCACGGACCTGGAGGGAATCTAAAGTACACTTCTGCATCTTCATTTTAACTTTCGATGACTTGAGACAACCCAGTCCTGGATCTTTGATGAAAAGAACACTGAAAACCAATTGTACTAAACATTATGCTATGCCCACACTAGAATCTACGGCACGCGGGCCAAATCCTGCCCGTCCCGCGGTGCTCTCCACTCCATAGAAACTTAGCATATGAATCCGAAGAGGTTCGGGTTTCATAGGAATCCACAATTTTTTGCGTTGAAGCACTGCTTTACCCATGCCTAAGACATTTAATTGAACCGGAGTATTGAAAGGGGTAAACAACCCTTCAAGGCATAAACCAATGTCCCACCCTGCACGCCAAGATATATACCTGTTACCTGTTACCTATCCCTTAGTCTGGTGGACAGTTGGGGCACCAAGCAAGACTTGTGGACCATCTTCCTCCATTCTTCTCTATCCTTTGCCCTGATTAAAACCTCATTCTTTGATGTTGTCTTCCCACCACTCTCTCTGCCTGCCTCTCTTTCTTTTTCCTGGTACTGTTCCCTGGAGGAAGGTCTTTGCGAGTCCCGAAGATATATATATTCTACAAAGTCAATGGCTCCGCTGGTCGTGACTGGGGCTGAGATTCTCTGATAATTGTCAGACTAATTACGCCATGTCCCTGGATATCTGATTCTATATTTGTACACTTGTTTTAGTCTCCACGGGGAGACAACGAACATAAGACACTAACCCCCCCCCCACACACACACACACACACGCACGCTGGCACGCGGGAGGCATGTAATCTTGTATGTAATGATTGCTCCCCCCCCCCCCAATCGATTTCTTCAAGGACTTTACGGCTCAAGAATAGCTGAACACGAGACACAAACACAAAATAAAATGTATGCAATGCACAATTTTCAAGAATCAGAAGATTCCTGCCATCATCAACCCCCCCCTCCCCCCACCGGCCTCCTCCCTAGTATGACCTTGTTACAGAACTAGGTCACAGATTACAATCACATAGCTGTAGTCTTGAGAAGTCACGTGACTCGTAGGAATAACATAAGAGCTCGGCGGTTCACGTCATTGATAACCTCTAGCTATGAATGATCTTCGACACCCCCCTAACTCCTCAACCGCCAAACTCCCATTCTACCCCCCCCTCAACTCATTCCTCTCTTTTCCAGCCGTTTAGACACTCCCCTACAGATCCAGCCATCATCAAACTCTTGTCATATTTTTTTTTGTACAACGGTTCTAAAACTGTACACTTTAGCCTACAACCAAAAAAAAAAAATCATTTTTATAGCAATATTGAACCAGTCTTACTTTCAGTACAAAAGGAAGGTGACATTGTTGAGAACTACAAGCCGATATAGACATATTTTGTGAGGGGACCGGGCTATTTGTGGTGTAGAAATATTTCGACCTCTAGATTCTATTAGTGTTGCTTTTCTGTTTCAAAACCAGTGCTGGATGTAACTATAAGGTAATAGAAGCTGGAGCTCAGGGCCACCTTATTGTTGGGGAGGGGGGCCCAAACAAATTGTTCCGGGGGATACTTTCAACCATTTTGAAGAAAGAGCATAGGAAAAAGGGCCTTACGTTGATAACAAGCCCAATATTTCAAATAGTTTAACTCTTTCTCTCCGTAATTATATATCATATTCTGGTGGAATTAACGTTGGTATCGTCAGTTCGGAGAGAAAGAGTTAAGGCCTTTACCAAGTAGAAATCAGGTCCTGTTAAAAACTCTAAGTGGACACAAAGGCTGTGGGGTTTGAGAATGACTTTTATCTTCATAACCTTTTGAGTATTTCAATTATCAGGTACTCGCCTGTGTGTGTGTGTGCACAAGTTGTAACTGATGATATGTGTAAATGTCTACACACTAGTCTGTGTGTCTGCTTTAATGTGTGTGTTTGTGTGTGTGTGTGTGTGTGTTAAAGAGGGGTGATATCTACTGGCGATAAATAGAGGGGAAAAAAATGTCACCTCTCTGAGGGTGGTAAAGATTATAAAACTGACTACTCTCTACATCACCTCTTTAAATTACAACTCTAACTTGTCCAAAAGGTAGATAGTTTTAAGGTGACTGCTGTATGACTACACTACAGATAGTATAGCTGGCGACTCCAAGTCTTTAGAATGTACTATACAGAACACTGCAGTGAAGGCAGCAAGGGTTTCAAAGCTTAACCTTCATGCATATATATATATATATATATATATATATATAATTTCATTAAAATACAAAAATTGAAAGAGGGAGATTCAAAATTTAAAGAGGGCGATTCAAAATTGTTTAATCTGTTGGCGTGCCACTAACACAACGCGAGTCACAAGTTGCCAATAGGCAGTACCTAATACTTTTATTTGTGATCTTTGCTAATGTTTGAATGACAGTTTTGTGTTATCTCAGTACTTACAGTCGTTCTCGCTGGAGCTCGGACTAAGGATGTTCGGCACTTTCCGGTCATCTTTGTTGCTGTCGTAAGAGTTTGGGTAGGAGCCATTGAAGTCTTGGATCGGACTCTCGGAGAGATCCTGCTGGGGAACCTGTGTTGGAAGACAAATTGAACAGAGTTTGAATAGACATGTTGGCAGATACATCGAGGTTTAAGCTTCGTCTTCCTATCATGTACATCCAGCTCAGCAGGAGGACAGCAAAGAAAAAGGTTCACACACGTGAAACGACCTGTTTAAAAAGAGGCTAAACACACGGAATGCTTCCGAATAGACAGTTGCATTGGAAAGTTATTTGAAACTTCTTCTGACTATTAAAGTAATTAGAAATGTATGCTAGAATGCTTCGATTTTTTAAAACTGTGTATGAATTCGCAAAGCCCAACCATTAATTGTCTTGTATAGTGTGAACTTGTTAGTTTAATCTATAATAAACAAAAATAAAAAAAATTGAAAAAAAAAATCGGATTTTTTTTTTTTGAAAAAAAAAGTGTCGGGAAAATTTCAGATTTTTTAGCTAGAAAATCGGATCAGTAGAAATTTTCTGAATTCCGAAAATTTTCGGAAAATTCCAATCGCTGCAAAAATAAACAAAAACTTGATATGGATATATTTAAAAAAATGTATTAGACTCGTTAGTGTCGTTTCTCATACGATTCAGATGAGACCTATAAAAGGGCACTAATTCAACGTATACCACCACTTCCAATCAATTACAATTTCTTTCCCTTGTATGAGATACTAAACAAAATAATTAATTACCAACAGTGAACTACTTAATAATTTTTAGTAATCGATGATTTTAGGTAAAAGAAGTAATAGTGCAAATTTTTTGCTTGATCGGAGTTAGGGTGTCGGCGAAGTAACGTTTACAAACATGAGTTGATATGGGCTTTGTAAAAATAAACAGAAATCACTCCCCAATAGAGGAATGTTCTGAGAATATGAAAGGGATGCAGAAGTACTATCACCCAACAGATAACGACAATCTTTGCAGATATAGTTAGGTCCTCGAAGATCAATATTATGTTTCAAACCTTCCAAAATTCTATTACTTTTGGAGGCCACTTTATTTTAAAAGATGACATTGGAGAATGAAGGCCAAGTTTTTTTTTTCTTTTTCTGGGGTCCAAATGGTTTGACGTAGGTGATTGACAGGTCTGTTGGTCACAGCTAAATCGCTAGTCACCTGGTTCGCTAGTCACAGGTGGTCCGTTTCATCCGGTGTGAAATGTGCTGATGCGTTACGTTTCTCGGAAAAGGTTGATGGAGAGGTCTTTGGGGGAGCCGGAGATATACGAAGCAACAGATCCAGGCTCGGGTTTATATTTAGCGTTTCATCACGCAGTGTTCCGCCTGACTGATTTGATTCTACGACAGACAGGTGTGTCTGTGTGTTTATGTGTGTGTGTGTGTGTGTTTGTGTGTGTGCGAGCGTGCGTCTGCCTGTGTGCCATCTTACCGAGCTACTGAGTACATCTTAAAATAAGTGTCGTCTTTAAGAAAAAAGATTACTAAATGAAATATTGCTAATCATTTTATTTCACACAAACACGCACTTAAGTGCACAACTTTATCCAACTTTATAAGCCATGGATGGTTTGGCCATTAGAAATTTGTCACTTATTGCGTCATCACTACAGATGTATATATATGGCTCCTTCTGTCTCGGAAGACAATGGATGCGCCGAGATGAGTCTACAGATGTACCAGGGGAATATCTCTTATAAATAATGTTTCTCTTTGTCAGAGCTCTGAAATTATTGATGTCTTAAGTTTGCTGGTGGCAAAACAGCAAATAAAAAATTGATTTACCTGTATATGCTTCTTTAAAAATGAGAAGAGAGACAATTTTTAAAAAGCACCCATAGAACAGGAATAAATGCTTGCTGTTCTAATACGGTCTAGATGACTGGGGATACAAAGAGATCCTCACGGTGCCATCAAAGTCTACAAGCCAGTAATCTAGTTGTTATGCTTACTTTTCTTGACAAGTTACTAAAGTAATGACAATCTGAGCATTAAAAAAAATAATAAAAAATTATGAAATTGTATATGCTACCAAATCTAGTAATATCATAGGCAACAAACAAACCACACTTATCTAGTTGAGAAACACGTTGATGAGAAAACTTTAAAAAAATCTGAGCATACAAAATCACTTCTTCGTGATTTTAACCTTCTACAATCACTAAGAAGATATAAGACATATATCACAAAAACAAATTGACACATTAACTCCTTTGTTCTTTAGGAAATTCGACCGTTCAACAAAATGTAACTTTTGCAAATTAAAGAGAACACTGGGGTATGAGCATATCGTACACATTGCTTGCTCTAATTATGTATTGCTATTTTTTTGGTAGGCTATTTGTAATGCACAACTGTGAAACAATTGTCCTCATGTCCTCACGGGCTTTAATTATTATTATTTTGGTGTTAAACTAACTATTAAAGCCATGACACCTGCTCAGGTATTTATGGTCTTTTATTGACGTGATACAAGCAGCGCCCTCACTAAATTTTGTTTAGTTGACATCTTACACATACCTCTCAAAACTTAAGTGTAAGGTGGTTGTCTATGACATCTTACATACACCTCTCAAAACAATGGTGTAAGGTGGTTGTCTAGTTTATGACATCTTACACATACCTCTCAAAACAATGGTGTAAAGTGGTTGTCTAGTTTATGACATCTTACACATACCTCTCAAAACAATGGTGTAAGGTGGTTGTCTAGTTTATGACATCTTACACTTACCTCTCAAAAATAAGGTGTAAGATGGTTGTCTAGTTTATGACATCTTACACTTACCTCTCAAAACTAAAG
>JADKLZ010071522.1:15941978-15955204 GCA_021533235.1 Biomphalaria straminea
GGTTTACTGGGCGTTAGGGTTAGGGTTTGGAAAAAAAATCGCCCCCCCACTCCAAAGTTCTGGATCCGCCAATGGGTGGGGGTCGCGGCAGAGTTGTGGGGGTTGTAAAAAGGGGTCGCCGAGCTAAAAAGGTTGAGAACCTTTAGAACCTGCAATAGACCAACCTGTTAGTTCACTATAATCACTAATGTCCATACGAGAAAAAAAAATGCAAGCCCCTAACAAGGCATGACCTACTAACCTCATGGTGACACATCCAAGAAGTAACATAGGGACGAGATACAAATAATTATGTCCTTATGTTGATGCTGGGATCAATCCGGCCTAGGAGTAAAGCGCTTGGCTTTGGAACCGTACATCCCTGGGTTCGAATCCTGGTGAAGTCTGGGATTTTTATATTCGGGTTCTTTAGGGCACCTATGAGTTCAACCATCTCTAATGGGTACCCGACATTAGTTGGGGAAAAAGTAAAGACGGTTGCTGTGCTGGTCATAGAAACAGAAACCACAGAAACAGATGACCGTTACATCATCTTTTAGGTCTGAAAGAGAAACCTTACTATGTTCAGGCTAGCCAGTGATGATCACTCAGAATTCCCATCTTTCATTTCGATACATTCAGTTCATCATTTTCTCTCATTACAAAATTCCAAGGCTGTCATAATGTATGTAGCAATGATAGGGGATTTCCCTACTTAAGCTAATCACAGTAATATAAATACTTATAAATACAAAAAAAAAAAAATTAAAAAAAAATCAAAGCGATACGGAGAAATGTGGTGGCGATATAATGGAACCTTACGAAAAAAGTAAAAACAAAAATAAAAAGAGAAAGAGTGGTAAAGAGTTTGAAAAAAAAAAGAAGAAAAAAAAAAAAGCTAGAAGATAACCAAAGTCAAGAAAAAATGTGTGCTTCAAGCGAATTTATTATAAGCTTTGAAATATATATAAATAAAATGTATCAATACTTCCATATCGTCTATTAATATTACCTGATCTGATTAATGAACCCAACGGCCTTATACAAACAAAAGGACATTCTTGATCATGTATTTGTTCTAGGTTACATCTATATGAACTTTCAACCGACATGCAGGGCCCATGTTTCTTCCCTAAGTCAAAGCTAAATGACAGTTCTCATGTTGCTGAAATTGGCAGGGAGGTGAGGGGGGGGAGTAATGATGTTTTAAAATCATATTTGCTGTACATGGAGTGCTGACCTATTAAAACACAAGGGCGCCGCTTCACAGATGCATTGTCCTGCCACCGAGTTCACACCCTCGGTCTGGGGCTCAATGAAAGACTTCAGCACCTCGACCTGTAGCCGCGCCCGTCTTGGATCTATTTCTTTAAGAGTCTTTTTTTTTTAATGTAAATTCTGAGAGGGGGAGGCAAATCAAATAAGCGGACGACGGAGGACAAAACAATTATATCGAGGGCGGGGGGGGGGCTCTTCGGCCAGGTCGAAGAAAGAGAACTGAAGGCAGATTTACACATCGGCAAAATGGTTATTACCCTTTCAGCAAGCGTCTTGGGCTGAGCACAGAAAAAAAAAAAGGGGGGGGGGGACACAAGAGATCCTCGGGTGACTTTTTTTTTTAAACAGCTAAAAGTCGTGGAGGTGAATAACAAAACAGATAGCCGTGCGTGGAGGGGGGAGGGGGAGAAGGCTTTGGGCAGAGAGGGTTGGAGAGGAATACTAATACTTGTGAAGAGTACCTGGGGAGAAGGGGAGGAGCAGTTGTCCGGAAGAATGGAAGGACGCTACCTGAGAAGTGTGGGAGAAGTGACCAGACTTCTGGAGATGGACAACACAAAAAATGTTTGGGAAAAAATCTTTGGACCGTAAAATTTTAAACTTTTTGTTCAATGGTGTGGACAAAAAAAAAAAAAAAAAGAAAACCGTTGACGTATGAAAAAGGTTAAAGTAAATGTTAAATCTTGATCTGCATCAGCTTACATTTGAAATCCCCCATTTAATTTTAAATAGTGCTGTCTGTCTGTCGCTCCGTCTGTCAATATGGCTTACATGTTGCGCTTTCCTCAATCGTCTTCATCATCATCTCGCTCTCTTTCAACTTTGACCTTTTCTCTTCGGTCTCTCTCTCACCCCCCCCCCCCGTGTCTTTTTGATACGTTCATATCTCTCACTCTGCATTGTGTGTGTGTGTGCAAATGCGAGTGTAACTATGTGCCAGGCTAGCACACCAACCAGCACTGTTGTGTACCCAATTCTCTCTGCAGCAGGTGTGTTTTGTTTTATTCAGAGAGAGAACAGAGGGGGGGGAGGTGGCGATAACGAAAGGATGGGCAGACACCACTGAAGGCGAGCAAAGAGTACATCAAATATATATGATATATATAAATATATATATAACAGATAGAAAATCAGGGTCGGATAGGCAGAGCGTTTTGTGTCCCAAATTAATGCTTATACAGCGGTGTTTATAAACACTATGACATTCTGTCAAGTTTTCCAAGCTCCGCCCATGTTAGGGAGTCCACAGAGCAGTTTTGTGTTTTCTACTGTACACCGTAAACACGCTCGGGAAAGATGTGTACCAAATAGAGAGAGAGAGAGAGAGGAGAGAAGTCAGAGTTAAAAGAGGATACAGATAAAGAGTAAGAGGGAGAAGAGAGAAAGAGGACACAGAGAGTAGAGAGGGAAATGGGCGAGAAATGGTGGAGGAAGAATCAAAAGAGGACAGAGATAAGAGAGAGAGAGAGTAGAGAGGGAGACAGAGAGGAAGAGAGAAAACGAGAGAAGGAGAATTCCGACTTTTCCAAGATAGCCAGACACAAAATAGGAAAGAGAGTGATGACTTTTTGAAGATTCCGACAGGTGTCTCCGGGGACAGGGTTAGGGTGGACAAAAGGGGCGAACCAGTCATTTAAGGAAACGGGAGAGAGCAAAGAGGAGGAGGGGGGCGCCCAACACATTGTCAATTTCTAGAGTCTAGAGACATCGGTCCTGCAGTAAGACCCCATAAAAAAAAAAGCTGAGAGACTTAGAATAAAATAAACACAGGGGTTAAAGGTCAAACATGGATATGGTTACACCAGGTCGTTAGAGCACATGTACAGTCCGCTAGAGGCTTGATGGTTATCATTGTGTCAGCATCATTACAAACCGGCTAAAGCCCAGTGCTTCAATCTCAATAAACTTTTTATTTTGTATACACTATTCGCGGTAAGATGTTTAAAATATGGCAAAACACATTTGTAACACACTGATTAATGGTTAATGATATGTAATTATTACAGTACTTTGTAAAATTCTTTACTGACAATAATTTAATCCTACGACCAATAACTGATAGATTACCAAGGCATTAATTCCTAGTTGTTTTTATACCAAAAATTACCTTACTATATCCCGAAAATTTGTGACTACAAACTCTAGTTGGTGATCAAGTTTGTGAATATGTGTAAATGTTAACATATTTTAACACATAGACGCTTGTGTGTGGGCATGGGTGCACTGCTGCAACGGGAGATGTGTGAGTTCATAATTGACCAGAGATTGTATTGATCTAGGTCTAGAGTTTCTTGCATAACACTGTGGCGTACTTATGGATGGAGGAACTGTTACTTTCCGTTAAATGTCTGACAAACTGAAATAATATAGACTGCAATTGCGCAGTCGAGAACTACTGGTCTTAGAAAGAGGTATTTATATATATATTAAAAAATAAATCTCTGAAAAGATCACGAAACGAGTTTATAAAAAAGTCAATTACTAAAGCTCTTATGAATTGTTATTTAGGTCAAACCCAGAACTCTAACAAAACGCCTACATGGCGTAATATTTTAAAATTTAATGTAAAAAATTTCGGACACTCCATTCCAGTGGAATTTTCAAATTTCCCCTTTCCTCCCCCACCCTAGATACGCCACTGCATCAAGGAAAATTTTACTGCAATATTTAAAAATAACAAAAAAAAAAATAAATAAAATACCTACATTAAAACCCCAATAGGCTTAGCGCACACGCGATAAGTCGGCACTGTTATGAGATAAGGGAGAGAGAAAAACAAGGAAACAATAGCCCACCCAGTGTTACACAGTGGAGATGTGTGTCTTGTACTTTTTTTTTTGTGAATGAAAAGTAGATATGAATGAGGAAAAGTAGAGAGGGGGGGGGGAGGGTGTTGTAGTGTGACTGTCAACCAGACACTGCCACCTACAGTGTGACGAATTGCAAGGTTTCATGTCTTCTTTCAGTGCATCTAATCTTTTATATCCATATTCGTCCCAGCCCACCCCCCACTCATCACCATTCTCTCTCTCTCTCTCCTCTCTCTCTTTCGTGTGTGTGTGTGTGTGTTTCATTCATTCTCCCAGATAAAAAGTCGGTTGCAGAAACAGGTTGGGCCCCCCCCCCCCCCCGCCTGTTTTGTTTCACCTCCCCGAGTCATTCTTCTTTCTGCACTCTATGAGACATGTCAAATATATCCTAACCAAGTTGAGTTATCACGTGACTACACGTCACATCTTGCAAGCTACCTTGACTGCAATTTGGTGACTACACGATTAGAGCAGTGACAAGACTTAAGGAACTCGTTTCCAGACCAAAACAACAAAAAATGAGTTTGTATCCACAAATCACTCACTAGACTAAATGATTCGTACCTATATAAGAGTATAAGCACTTTAAAAGTCGAATAGCTCTTTCGTTCACGTATGTATAGTTACTGAACATTTAAAAGTCGAATAGCCCTTTCGTTCACCTATGTATAGTTACTGAACATTTAAAAGTCGAATAGCTCTTTCGTTCACGTATGTATAGCTTCTGAACATTTATAAGTCGAATAGCTCTTTCATTCACGTATGTATAATTACTGAACATTTATAAGTCGAATAGCTCTTTCGTTCAAGTATGTATAATTACTGAACAAAAAATGAACTGAGAGAGTATCGCAGACTACCACCAAACCGATTACCAAACAACGATACCGGTACTCGATTTGCCTATACTATCACCAAAATGTCGCAATGTCAGCTGCAAGAAGCCTTGCATTCAGAAATAGCATATCGGTGTTCGGAAGTTAATAATCATAGGCACACATACTCATGAATGGCATATATGCAGCACACATACTCATGAATGGCATATATGCTCATACATGGCACACACGCACACTCATGAATGGGACACACACACACACTTATGCATGGCACACTCACACTCATGCACATACATATTCCGTGTGCACGACGTGAAAGAAGACTTACGTAAGTGAGCCGTGTCGGCACTGCTGCAAAAAAGACCTGCTTGGCCTTGGACATGTTGTAGCTGCTGCTGAAGTTGGTGGCTGGCTCTCCGAAGAAGTCGATGTTGTCCAGGTAATAATCTGGGTGGTAAGGATCAAGTTCCATAGTCCTGGAGAGAATGGGTCCATGAAACACATGTTATCAATTACAATATTTATAATAAAATTTATATGACATAATAATGGTGAGAGAAGTTTGCAAATATAAGGTAGGAGGGGGATAGTAAGGCTGTAGGGAGGAAAAACGGATAATGGTCTGGATAACTGTTTACTAGAGGGAGAAGGGGAAGTGTCAAGGTAATATTTCACATTCGTTAGGGTTTATTTTCAAGTTTTCATTGTCTGGTCAGGTGACTTTGATTAGTGTAAGTGACACGTCATGACAGACGAGCAGGAACAACTAAACATGGTCTCAATGGCGCCCCCAGTGCTGCCAACTATAGAAGTGAAAGCATTCAAGTAGCGCGTGTGACAATATCTAGTACGTCTACCAGGCAGAACAGCATTACGAACTCACTGACCTAGATATCCACTTCATAACATTTATAAAACGTACAAAGGCGCATAACTCCTCTCATTTTAAATGGACACTGGGCTAGGCATATCAATGGACCTCATTCGCCAATCGTAAACGAACAACATTTAGCCACGTGATTCTATATATCTTCTATACAAATTATGTAATCCATAAAGGCTGCCACGTATTTTTCAATTTTTTTTTAAATCAATATTATGGCGTGGCTAAATGTGTTTATTTATGAATGGTGAATGAGGTCCATTCCTTTTGTGTACATAAAAATATCTACACAATGTCCAATACTCAAGACTAAGACGACGCCTTACACGCGAGTTGAGTGTGTAGCACGGCATATAGTGAAGTTCTTTGTTGTAAACCCTGATCCTGGCAGGCTCCTATACAACAGAAGTGGGAATATGATTACAAGACGCTTAGAGCTAATTGCGGAAAGATACTTCGTGACCGTGTGGAAACTAGTTGACAAGATCAGTTCCCATTAGGCCAGAACAAAGACAAACACTGAATGGAATATGACATAGATATTTAACGACAGTAGGCAGTTATATTTCTTCTAACAGCCTGGAAATAACTCAAGATTTACTTTAATTGTCACATTTTAATTGCACAGGAATATTATTCAAGGACAATCAAATATAAACACTAACAGATAGAGTTCTTTGGCTATGGTTATCCGATGATAGAAATAAATCGTAATCCAAGCATTATAATTAATATGGTGGGGGGGGGGGCCCCCCTAATAGTAATTTGGTATTACATAAAAAAAATAGAAAAAAAAATTGAAGTGGTAAGTGTTAAGTGCAGTAAGTAGTTTTGCAATGCCCTTGAAAAAAATGTCTTGTGTATTTCAGCTTCTATGGATATTATTGAAAACTTCCTTGGACTTTTCAGCTTGTATGTACATTACAAGAAATATTTTGCAAGACCTAACCCTAACCGCCTCATTTCCTATTCTGAAAAGTTTTAAAGTAATATGTTAAACGATACAAATATTAAGCGGTTTCATAAAATAAGCCAAATAATCTCACAGAATACATAGTTTTCCCTTTCAGACTGTGTGCTTATAGGGCAGATGTTTATGTGGCCTATTGTTAACGAATGTGTTATGTGACCAGCACAAGGACCCTACGCCTTTAATTTTCTCCAACTTAAGTCATATACCCATTAGAGCTGGGTGAACTCAAAAGGCGCCCAAAGATCCCGAAATTAAAGATCACAATCTTCACCTGCATTCAAACCCGGGACTGGGACACAGGATACATAGATCTATAAATAACTGGTTAGAAATGGTGTTTTTTTAAAAAAAAAGTATATCTAGAAATATTGTAATAAACATAACAATACTCATTCAACAAGAATGGAAAAACTCATTTTTTGTTCTCAAACTCTATTTCTATAGCATGTTTAGTGCGATATGGTTCAGTTTCTTTTGTGGACCTAGAAGGGAAGGGTAGCTGCAGCCTCGAGTCTGGATGCAAACTCAAGCCCCCTTGTACATTAACATGATGTTAAGGCCATTTGATTCTGAAGCCCACCGTTAACGAGGGTATCACAAGGCCCTCATAACGACAATCTTTTACTTTTCCCTAACCAATGTCAGGTATCCTTTAGAGGTGGGTGGATTCAGAGGCACCCTAGCATGCCCTAGAAATCCCGAAATCTCAAGTCTTCACCAGGATTCAAACCCTGGACCCCTCGATTCGGATGCCAAGCTCTTACCACTCAGCCAGCGAGACTCCTGATTTGTGTTAGCCAATTGTTATACCTTACTCAGCAAATATCCCACAAAACATGTATACACATTCATTCGCATACATCCCTCGTGTGATAACATCAAGTCGATATTTCTGGAGAAACTCAAACCACTAATCAGAACGATGTCTACCAGCAGAAAAGTGCTTCAACTTTATAACAAAAGTTCAACAAGTTTTCATGATAGATTATTAAAACATAGGCGGCGCATACGTCTTAAGTGCAAAGGGCGTGCCGTAAAAGAATTCATACAAAATTACGAGAGTCTGAAGTGAGATATTCTGAGCAATGCATTGTTTCTTATGCAATCCAAGTTCAATCCTTTTATAAAGTAAGAAACAGACACCCCCCCCCCTTTTTCCAATATTCCTCCCTGAACCGCCGCCTCTGCATTAAGTCTTATCTAGCGCTACTTGAAAAGGCTACAGGTAAAAAAAAAAAGGGGGAGGGGAGTAACAATAATAATAAATTTACAGCAATGGCATTTTAGCTGTGCGATGTTATCATCGAATGGAAGCTCAGGTAATAGGCAAGGCTTCAACTAGCCTCTACAATATAATATAGATTAAACGCTACCCTGAATTCATTTATTATTATATAAATATTAAAAAAAAAAGGATTATCGTCTATACTTATTTTGTTTAAATTAAAATCGTCCTATAATCCAATAAATAGTTTTTATTTTTTTATTTATAGTTAGGATTGCAAGGATTCTTATGATCCCTGCTACTCAAGGATTTCGATAATCCCGAATGTTTAAGGATTCTAATGATCCCAGCTGCTCAAAGATTCTGGGGTCATAGCTGTTCAGTAATTATGATGATCCCAGCTTCTAAAGGATTCTGGTGATTCCAGCTTCCAAAGGATTCTGATGATCCCAGCTGCTAAAAGATTCTGATGATCACAGCTGTTCAATAATTATAATGATCTCAGCTGCTCAAGGATTCTGATTATCCACGATGTTCGATGATTCTGATAATTCCAGCTGCTCTAGAATTCCAGCTGATCCCGGCTGTTTACAAGTGTCGGTGTCATTCAAAGCCTTCCTCGTTTCTAGCGTTGCACTCAGCATTTCTTTTATCAGGGGATCAGAATGTTCATGAGATACGGAACCAGCAGAACAAGGCCGAGGTGTGCAAAGGCCGATGTGTGTTAAGGCCGAGGTGTGTTAAGGCCGAGGTGTGCTAAGGCCGATGTGTGCTAAGGCCGAGGTGTGCTAAGGTCGAGGTGTGCTAAGGCCGAGGTGTGGGAACTGAACCGTAACTGTCAGGACAATTCTCACAAGTGTTAATTTAAACTAATTTTTTTTTTGTTTACAAGCGAAACAACAACAAAAAAAAAAATACATTCCCATACACAAACACGCCACCCCCAGTCACGAGCTACATATCACTCTCACACACACACAAAAAAGCTTGAAAAAAAAAAGATCTATTTCTACTTTATGTAAAAATTAAAAAAAGTATGAGATCGAATAGGATAAGATCTGGTCGACATTGAAAATAAAAGGAAATGGAGACTAAAACCAAACATGTAAAAAAAAAATTAAGATTATAGATCTAGTAAGAATTAGACAAAAAAAAAAAAAGAAAGATAACTGAAGAGATCACGACCCTTTCGTTATTTTTCAATTACGATCCCTTCAGGAGTCTATCACGTTGTAGTTTGCAATTTAAGATTGAGATACCCGCTTAATTTGTTTTGACATTTTATATGGAGTGTTCAGATGACCAGCATGGGCTATCTCATTGTGTTTTTTTTTTATTCCTTGGCGATTACGTTATGTAAAAATAAGGACAAGACGGGGATATTTAAAGGGTTTCTCTTTAAAATCATTGTGTACTATTTTAATAGTAAATAAACAAATAAATAAAAAGTGTGTTTGAGCGTAAATAAATAAAATATTTCCATGCTTTTAAACAGGTTTTCATCTTGATGTATGACATTTCGCTTTCTGAACTATTTCTTTTCCCAAATGAAAAGAAGCATACATATAAACTTTCTAGTAAACCTAGTGAATGAATTAGTCTATTTTCAAACTTATATCAAATGTCTGTCTTTATGGTAAATGTTTGTACTTGGCGACATAAATCTTTTAATTAACATGGCATCCTTAACATAATTAGTCTTCTTAATCATCATCTTAAAAAGGTCTTAAAAATCAAAGTACAAACAAAGGAAAATGACCTGGATTACTTTGTAGTCTGAACATTACCAAGATCTTAGCATTGTTTTTTTTTTTGTATGCGCTAATGCCTAATTATTTATTATGAACTGCCTCGATTTTGCATGTTTCTAAATTTAAATGACCTTCACGTCAGGTTATGCAAAATTCCAAAATCTTAAGACCACAAATTATTTCTAATCCTGTTGTCCTGAACCAAAGTTGTCAACTAATCATGAGAGACCTTGGCTAAAAAAAAAAAAAAAAGAGAATGGGTCAAAACAACTGCTGCAGTAGCATCCACTGAGACTAGATAATTAAGGTTGAAAAACACAAGTGAAACAAAACAAAAAATCTGCACTAGAGTGAACAAAGTTCAAGGTCAGAGGAAGTAGAAAACGTTAGTAAGTTATTCTTCTCTTAAAGAGAGTTACTTTGACCTAATTGTTTTCTAAAGAGTCCATCTCTTATTCAAAGCCTCAAGGAAGAAAAAAAAAAAACATTTCCGTCAAAAAAAAACATTTAATTAAAAATCTTTCGTTCTGCGCTAAAAGAGATGTCCTGTCGCATTTCATACTGATAATATAAAAAAACAACTACTTAATTGTTCTTTTAAATTTTGTTCCACTTGTATGCATAGTAAAAAAAGTAAACTTTTTTGTGTGTAAATTTAGTAGTTAATATGACAGAACTTAACTTAGCAATAAATTAGTAAATGTAAAAATATTTTTTTTTTTACAAAAAATCTAAATCCGTTTGCACAAATGTGTTTAAAATATGGTCAATAGTCGTCTCCCTTACTAAAAAAAAAAAGCATCCCGTGTTACATACTATTAATAGTGAATAGTTGTAAAATAAAAATAAAACTGTTCGCTTTTTGAAAAAAAAAAAGAAGTAGCCGTTGCATCAGAACTTTGAAAGGTCTCAAATATCACGATGTCGGATTTTCAACTTTTCTAGTTTACGAGATCTAAACGGGACGGACGGACGGACAGACCACACAAAACTAATAGCGTCTATTTCCCTCTTTCGGGGGAACATGGGGCCACTAAAACGTTCCAGCTTATGTGAAAAAAATCAAAATTCCAAGAGACCCACACAGTAGCGCAGAACCAGGTTTAGTAGAAGACTTGAATAGGGTCGAGCCAGATGCTTAAGAAAGAACGTAATTCAAAGAGACTTGTGTTTGAGGCTCAAATCTGATCTTAATAAATCTCAATCTATATGTATACTAAATGATAATCGTGCTTCCATACATTTGTACTATAAAAACCTGTGAATTCTTATCTCGATTATTAGCCTTAGTCGAATGATTAAGCGCTTGGCTTCCGAACCTGAAGTCCTGGGTTCAAATCCCGGTGAAGACGGATTTTGAATTTCGGTATTTTTAGGGCACCCCTGAGGCCACCCAACCCCAAATGGGTACCTGACTTCAGTTGGGGAAAGTAAAGGCGGTTGGTTGTTATGCTGGCCACATAACACCCTGCTGTTAACCGTTGGCCATAGAAACAGATGACCTTAACATCATCTGCCCCCATAGATCGCAAGGTCTGAAAGGGACACTTTACTATACTCTTTTTCATAAAGTGTCTAAAATTTATTTTATCTTATTTTTTATACGGAAGAGACAGTTTTCAGAGGAAAAAAAGAACTATTGTACGTTTGTATTTGTCCTATATTTAAAAAAAAAAAAAAACAAGTCTTAGGAAGAAAAAAAAAAAAAAAAGGTCCAATAAGGGGACAATCACTCCAAGGTTGTTGTTTTTTATTTGGTGAAAGTGCTTAGTTGTCCCAATTACAAAGTTATGTAAATATTTCGTGTTTTTTTATTACCAACTAACAGGGGCGTAGCTACAAATTTCCCATTGTTTGGGGGCCCGGGGGGAGGGCTTGCCTCTTCGGGGGCCCCTCACTTGCTTAATATTAAATTTTCAATTTAAAAAAAAAAAATTGGGGACCCCCCTCAAGTGGGGGACCGGGGGGATTTTGAAATTCTCTCCCCTCCCCCCCCCCAGCTACGCCACTGCCAACTAATGTGACAAATAGTGGTCAGTCAGTGAGTCAGGGTTTTGACTTGTGTGTGTGAGAGAGAGAGAGAGAGAGAAAGATAGAGAGAGAGAGAGAGAGAGAGAGAAAGATAGAGAGAGAAAGATAGAGAGAGAGAGAGAGAGAAACGAAAAGAAAAATTATATAGTATATTTTATCGCAAGCTGAAGACAGGCCTCCTACATTCAGCAGAGATTGCTAGTTCCATTCAAGAAACTGATTACATGAGACTTAGTGCCACTCCTTCATTCGAGTTTTCATATTTTACATGGCACACAGAGACGTGTAGCTAAGCCAACAGGTGCCTTCTGGAGAGAGTAGAGCCCCGTCAGACCTAACAGTATGTCTTGAACACCTGGTCGGAGCACTGACCGTCCCAACTTTTTAAAACTTTACAAAAAACTTTCACGCCCTCCTTAATTTAGTACTTTTTTTTTTTATTCGTAATATTTTACTGTGTTTTTTTGTTTGTTTGTTTTCCATCTTATCTTGTAGATCTAAATCATTTGACTAATTTAAGAACGGCTCCTTATTAAGCTCATCTTATATGATACAGACGTTACTTCAAGAAAAAATAAAAGAAAGGTATGAAAAATAAAAGATGATTATGTCCTACGCGTCATGAGATGCAGAGATCTAGTTTATCCACCAGAAGCTAGATGGATCTAATGAAGATCTAGAAGACAACGCAATTTTAATGTAGAAAGATACACTGAATATATGTTGGATTGCCAGTACTTATGGTGTAGCAATGAAGACCATAAATATACTTTGATTAGCATACTCTTTGTAAGGTCATGAGTGTTGAAGATGAAGTAATCTAAAAGATTCCAGTGTGTAGGTGAATTGATCTTTTAAAATGTACATTATTTAGATCTATATCTAGATCGACATTGTAGCCAGTTACAGATACAAACAATCCAGATCTAGATTTAAGATTAGATAGGTTAACTGTGAAAGGTATGACATTTAACAGGTAGATCAAGATTAGATCTAGGCTTCTCTTGATTATGTCCTATGGGATGATCTATATGAATATTTTTATTGATCAAGGTAACAGGCTTTGACTTAGTCTACCTTATGTAAATTAGTTATGGTCTAGATCTATATAGATCTAGATCTACGAGACTCGAGGTCACATATAAAGTGGAGACTCTTCTACAAGTCTACTAAATCAGGACTACAATACAGCAACTTGATCTAGATCTAGATTATATAGATTTGTAGATGTTTTTTATTGGTAGATTCCAGATCTAGATATTTAAGATCTATATTCTATAGAATATATAATTATAAAGTCAATGTAGATGTAGAATCCTTGTATAGTTTTAGATCTAGAGCCCCATTATAAATTATATAGAGATCTAGATCTACTCATTTAGATCTTTTCTTTTTAATCATTTATATATATAGATAGATTAGATTATATATATATATATATTTTTATCTATCTATAT
>JADKLZ010071522.1:15959039-15970868 GCA_021533235.1 Biomphalaria straminea
GAGAGACAGAGAGGAGAGAGAGACAGAGAGGAGAGAGAGACAGAGAGTCACCTACTTGGGAGGGGAGAGGGATTGAAAAGTAGAAGACAAAAAAAAAGGACAGAAAGAGTGAGAGTATAATTTTACCTTGCTCTTAGTTGTCTTTTTTTTTTTTTTTTTTTGAGGTTTCCTTCCGTCCACTGCCCCCCTCCCCATCTCAACCTATCTACACCCCCATCTCTCTCCACACCTGCACCGGTGCACACAATGTCTGCGCGTGTCAGTGTGTGCCAGAACGAGGCTCCCACTGGGCGATGCACAAGTTGACACGTTCATTATGTCCCATTAACAAGCACTTTCATTAAGAGAATGTTTTCCTTGATGTACGTAGAGACAACAAAAAAAAAAAAAAGATATCCACCTTCACTAAAGGGTTACATACGCGCACATACACATACACACACATTTTCCAAAGAAAAACAACTCCATATTTGGTAGAGTTAATAAATTTATTTGAAATCGGACGCTTGTGACGTAAGACAGACACAGCTCTGAAATGTGCCCTTCTTTATTCATATATATGGCCACCGTCAGTCGCGAAGTGACTATGGATCATCTCATTTCCATGAGATGAATGCCTGGGCATAAGCTGTGGTCGGAACGATGTCGCCCACACATCAGTTCCCCCCTCTCCACGCACCTGATGTATCCAAAGGAACGGCAGTGCCGATACAGTTTGGGGTCAGCAGCGTCGCAGGTTCTGCCAGACTGTAGCACTGGGTGCTGCAAACTGCCTTAGGGTCGCCAGCTCCTGATTTTTCCCCAGGGTTGACTCCCAAAGCCTTTCCCTTGATTGGGTATAGCTGCAAGGCAGCAGAGGTTTGAATTCAGAGTTTTCCTTCTCCTAGATGGGTAGCCAGCCATGGCTAACGAGCCCCTCCTGCCCGATTCATATAGTATTAAGAGAAAGACGCTGGATTTTAACCGACCAGAGTAACTCTTTATTGACCTAAAACAAAATTTTACAATAGTTATTTACATGGCGGTACCATTCTCAGAATGTAAAAAAAACTTAGAGTGGAACCCCGAGGCCTTACTGTGGAACCCCTAGGCCTTAGAGTGGAACCCCCAGGCCTTAGAGTGTGGAATCCCCAGGCCTTAGAGTGGAACCCCCAGGCCTTAGAGTGGAACCCCCAGGCCTTAGACTGGAACCCCCATTGATTAGAATGGTACCCACAGGCAGTAGAGTGGAACCCCCGGGCCTTAGAGTGGAACCCCCGATGGAACAAGACGTAGGGGAAGACCAAAAAGAACGCTGCGATGCAGTGTATAAGATGAAGCAGAGAGGACAGTAGGTTGCAGGAGGTGCGGTTAGAGGGTGACATCCAACTGAAATAAAAATTTCCTTTTTTTTAAATCTATATCATACAAAATTTATAAATCTGTTACCACTAACTAATGAACTAATTGGTTAAATTTGTTATTGATTCACGAACTGACTTGGACAATTAGTAATTGTGGCAAAGTTTCAATTTGATCCGAGAATGGAAAGTGTGAGAAATAACGTGTACGTGTACCAGACAGACAGACAGACAGACAGACAGACGACGTGAGTTGATATAAGCGTCGTATTAATACAGGAACTATAAACGCTTAGTTTATTTTGTTCCAGTTATTGCACTCAGTGGGACAATCCCTTTGTTCCGCAATAGCAGAAAAAAAATCTGAATATTTCAACTGGCTATTTATAGACTATGGCAAGACACAAGATTTTGGTAGTTTTATACTGGGGAAAGGTTTTCGAGTAAAACTTTTCAATATATGATCAATACACAAATGTTACCGCGTCAACTGCCCTTCTCTTAAGATATACAGTCATGAAACGTCCAACAGTAGATGACCATTGCAAAACACAGTTCACAGTCAAGGTAGGACGATGTCCAGTTTAGAAGTTCGTTAAATAAACTTGTGGGATGTGTGGCCGATCGGCATTAAGCATTTGACTTCCCAATGGGATTTAGTTCGAATCTCGACGTGAACTAGATGCGAATTGAAGATTTGTCTCAAATTGCATTTGCTGAGCGCCTGAAGGCAACATGGAATTTTTTTTCCCAGATACACTTCTACCCAAAGTCCAAACAGGTGAATGGATCTAAGCGTTCTATAGTAACATGGAATATGCGCCATGCAAAAAAAAATAGTACTAATAAACATTATGACTGTGGTGGCGTCGCGGGAGATATAACCTTGTATATAATCAGCCAACACAGATGATACAGCCCAGCGTATTGGTAACGGTCAACCCTGACTATTGAGGAAAGCCAACGCTTCAAGAAGGTACTGTAATCTGAACAGTCCACGTGCAAATCAATAGTGATCTAGTTTTCTGAGCGTCTAGAAATAATCGTTTGATGTTTTCGATAAGGCCTTCAGGTAACCTATGTAAAGAGCGAAGTGTCCGAGTCAAGACGATTCAGTAAGTACAGTGATTCCAGTGTGAAGTCGGTTCAGTACGGTGGAGTCCAATACAAGTCCAGGAAATCAGAGAGACCAGAGTTTGGTAAAGCAGTACGGTTATCTTTAGTGAAGCATTTCTACAGCCCGTGTTTCATGTTGCCAATACTGGCTGTCAATTTATTACGCAATAGAGAATCATTATGTCCAAAGCCCGATTGTCAAGTTTATGAGTTGGTTGCATTATGTTGTGCAATGTTTGCAGACAGCCTGATTGAGAGCCGTAGCAACTGGATTCAGAAGCAAAATCTCCTATGACTTCTGTGTAATTGCTAGAAGAAATTGAACTAAAATAAATGAAACAAGAGCTCCACGTCAAGGACCGAACTGCTTCGAAAGACACAAAGGAAACTCTAAAAGCACACCTCCGGCAAGCCCTGCTAGCGGAAGATGTGAATAGTAACACCAGCCAATTTGAAGTCTACAGAACAAATGAGAGGTTTTGATTGCCTTGCGAGAAAAGATCGTGAGTAGCAATTAGTCATAATAGTTACGATGCTGAGCGTGTTCGACACACTGTTTCATGCTGGGACATATGGATACAACGATCAAGGAACATTGTATATGAAATAAAAAAGATACATGTTTTTACAATTGCTCCTAAATAGAGCATCGTTCCTACTATTGCCTGCACAGTGCGCCCTGCTACAATCTCTTTTGTGAACTTATTGGGTGAGGGTGGGGGGTCAGGGTTTTCTTTCTGTGTTTTCTTTACGGCAAACACAATTCAACTCGAGTCGGGATTCGAACTTAAATCCCCTTAATTGGTAAGCAAGAAGCTCATACCCCTCAGCCACTCAATTGTTTTTAGGTAAAACTAAGCCAAAAAAAAAAAGGCAAAGAAAAACAAAACTGCTAGTGTGAGTAATCCTAGAATGATGAATGAATGAACAGGAACTTTAGTTGCTCTTTTTTTTCAAGTATGGCTGCCAAAAATCAAACAAATGAAGAGGGGAGAGAACTGCAGATAACAACATCTGCACATTTTTGTTTAAAAGTAAATAAAAACATTTTAAGGTAAACGTGTTATGAATGAAGTAGCGTGGGAAAGGAGCTCTATAGGTAAGAGGCATTCTGACCTCAGTAACGTCTGTCAGATGTTTGTTTCAAGGTAGAATAACCCCAGATCTAGGTACGAGAAAATACCTCGCGCTAAGAATGAATGGAAGACTGCTTCCACAGCTTTGGCTAGGATATATATTTTTTAGCCTACAGACGCACGATACACATTTCTGATCGCTGGTCAGAGAACTTCCTTACATAGCTTTTTAAGTGGTCATTATCCCTTGTGATGCATGTTAATCAGTAACCTAACTCTTCCAAGTCGAATAAAAATGGATCTGTTGTTACATAATAAAAATTAAAAATATACAGTGTTCCTTTTCAGACCTTGCGATCTATTGGGCAAATGATGTATAGGTCTTCTGTTTCCTTGGTCCAACGATATTATGCGAAATTATCTCGAAATTCAAAATTCCAGTCATCACCGAGATTCGAACACAAGACACCAGGTTCAGAAGCAGAGCGCTTAACCACTTGACGATTGTACATAACAGCCTCAGCTACTACATGATGCAAATAATACAATAGAGAATAAGAAGTGAACAAGAATTGAAAAGGAAACCAGAAACATGTGTGTACTCTTTCACCATATCTTTTACTGACAAAAAGCTAATAATAGTAAAAATTACTAATGAATTGTATATCAACAACTATGCGTCATTAAACATTTGGGTATTCATAATCCGAGGTTTACTGAGAGTATCCCTCAATTTCCGCGATATATTGACAGTAAGTAACCCCTGAAAAGCCCAACAAAACGTGAATCAATTTAAAATTAAATCAATTTGCTAGGTAATTATTGGTAATTAATTATTTTGTTTGAAATCAAATAAGGGAAAGAGCTTCTTTATTATTGAGAGATATAGCTGTAAGTGCGGAGTTATTCCTATTCGATAAGCTGTTGTTTTTAAAAGCTATTGTATTTTTTTATTACGCTTGTTCAATTATTTTTAATGCTAACAGCTGATCTACAAGAACGACTAAAGAAAATTTGAATTTTTTAAAATCACAAAACAGGAGAAGGGGGAAGCAAGGTGCATGCACGTTTTCTAATGAATGTTAATTGTGTCTACAAAGGTGTTGCTATATTATATTTTAAATCCACACATAAAATAAAATCAGCACAAACTTGAATTCAAGATGAAAGATTGTCGATATTTTATGGCCGCGTCACGCCGTTAACACTTAAGCTTTGTAGCAAAATCATATTCAACTATTTCTGGAATGTTTCTGAGTGAGGAGAAAGGACACAGGGGCGGAACAATCCTAAACACTGGTGAGCACACAGGGGCGGAACAATCCTAAACACTGGTGGGCACACAGGGGCGGAACAATCCTAAACACTGGTGAGCACACAGGGGCGGAACAATCCTAAACACTGGTGGGCACACAGGGACGGAACAATCCTAAACACTGGTGGGCACACAGGGGCGGAACAATTCTAAACACTGGTGGGCACACAGGGGCGGAACAATTCTAAACAGTGATGACTGGTAAGCACACAGGGGCGGAACAATCTTACACAGTGATGATTGGGGACCACACAATCTTTATGTGCAATAAGGAGAGTGCTTCTGGAATTCTCAATAATCTCAGCGTCCTTGGTTACCTCGAACAGAAATGTTACCAGTAACAGTACCAATTGATTGAAAGATTGTAGATAGCATGGTGCAGCTAGAGTAAGAAGCAAACATCTTTGCTGCTCTGCAACAGACCAAATAGAAAGTAGAAACACGCTGAAATAATATTGTGTTCTTATCTTATTAGGCGCAGACGTTCCTTTAAATCAAGTAGATTATTACAACTGAGCAGTGGCGTAGCTAGGGTGTGGGGGAGGAGGTGGGAGAATTAGAAAATCCCCCGGGCCCCCCACTTGAAGGGGCCCCCAATGAGTATTTTTTACATTGCAAATTAGATAATAAGCAACTGAGGGGGCCCGCAAAGAGCTCAAGCCCCCGGGGCCCCCAAACGATGGAAAATTCCTAGCTATGCCCCTGCAACTGAGAAATTTTGTTTCCCACAAAAAAGTTAATCACAGTAATCTGCTCTTTACTCACACTTTCATTTGTTAACATCCGGTTTACGTTCTCTACGCAATAGAGTTTAGTCATAGAACAAGAAGAGAAAACGATATGAAGAAATGGGAAGGCGATAGAATGAAACACTTAAGGAAAATGAAATGAAAAAGATTTGGGAGACTTAGAAACAAAGGTTAAGTAAGGCAGATCACTTACAAGAAGCAAAATATAAAAAATCACTTTTTTTTTTACAAATCACAGTTTATCTTGGGAAAGAACTCCGCACTTAGAACTATAACTCTCAATAATGTAGAAGCTTATTCCCGTATTTGATTACAAACTAATTAATTAATTAATTATCATTAATTTGTTGACTAAGTGGTTAATTTTTTTTTATTGATTCAATTTTTGTTAGGTACAACAATTAATTATTTAAGGTTTTAACTTGATCCGTGAATGGTTGTGGGTGAAATTACGTGTTCAATAATCTAAGGCGACGAATACTGTGACTATTAAAGGATTACTTTCCCTTGTTGGTTATGAAACAAAATAATTAATTGTATGATTGTAATAATTAATAATTGTTGTTGTTTTTTTACTGAATATTAAAGGTATTATTATGGTATTATCATTATGGTATCATACAAAATAATCACCAGTAATTATTTTATTTTGAAAACTGAATTATTAGTTTCCCTTATTGCTATTTAAAAAAAAATTAATTACCAGCCATTAATTATCTAATTGGGTACTTTTTTTTGTTGATTCATGTCTTGTCTATGCCGATGAACAAATATGTAATGTTTTAACTTTATTCGAGAATTGTCATGGGAGAAATAACGTGTACAAACTTTTTACCAGACAGACAGATAGAGTAGATATAAGCTTTGTTATAGGAAATACCCTGTGCTTCAAACAAAAGAGCTCAGAAATTTAAATCTACAGCGCAGAAATGTGTCCAAAAATTATTTTATGTTTTTTTTTTTCTAACACTTCTTTTTAAAACTGTGTCTATTAAATAGACTGGATTTATAGACTGACCTATATATATCAAAATCTCGAAGTACTTCTTACGTGTTTCATGTATCAACTTGGTCGTTCGTGTTAATTGAACTCTAAGTCTTTGACTATCATTCAGAAATCTTGTTCCATGCTGTAGTGGCACTTAGAAAGAAAAAGTATGTGCCATAGAACAGTGATGTACAAACTACGGCCCGTGGTCCTTATCCAGCCTTGATATCCGGCTTAATCGAAACTGCTTCCCAAATGGATAGTATTATTGTCTAAAATCTTCTTCAAAGTTCAAATGCCGGTTAAAGATAATATTTGATTAAACTTTGCGTCATTGAGTCCACACTAATGAAACTGGTACCAAAGTTCAATTAGGGAAATATCCAGGTGGCGCTGGCGTCACAATACCATCGTGAGAGTCTGACAGAAATGTAAAACTAGAAGACGTTTTATTTAGCAAGTGAAGTCACTGGTCTGAGGAAGTGGCGTAGCTAGGGTGTTTGATGCCCCGTGCGGCCAGCACCACCAGCACATGGCTAGCTACTCCATTGGTCTGAGGTACAGCACAAATGCTATTATTTTTTCTTCTGTACTCCCATTTCTTTACCTGAGGCTTGTGTCACAGACAAAATCATTAAATCATAGTATCCTAGCTTCCGTACCGGAGGTCCCGGGTTCAAATCCTGGTGAAGACTTCGGAAGATTTTCGGGCGCCCTTGAGTCCACCCAGCTGTAATGGGTACCTGACATTAGTTAGCGAAAAGTAAAGGCGGTTAGTCGTTGTGCTGGCCACATGACACCCTCGTTAACTGTGGGCCACAGAATCAGATGACCTTTACATCATCTGCCCTATAGACCACAAGGTCTGAAACGGTAATACCCTAGTGTACTTAAGTGAATTTTGTAAAAACAAAGGTGTATGTGTTACCTGTTACCTGTTACCTATCCCTTAGTCTGGTGGACCGTTGGGGCACCAAGCAAGACTTGAAGACCGTCCTTTTCCATTCCTCTCTATCCTTTGCCCTGATTAGAACTTCTTTCAGTGGTAGGCCCGTCCATTCTTTTATGTTGTCTTCCCAACGCTTTCTCTGTCTACCTCTTCTTCTGTTTCCTGGTGCTGTTCCCTGGAGGAAGGTCTTTGCGAGCCCCGAAGATCTTGTTATATGGCCATAGATTTTTAGCTTTCGTTTTTTCACAGTAGTTAGCAGGTCATCAGTTATCAGCAGCAGACGCCTTGGCTGGCTTGGCCACGTTCGTAGAATGCCAGTAGGTCGACTCCCACAGGATATTCTGTATGACGATCTAATAGAAGGCAGAAAGCCGCTGGTTGACCACTCTTACGTTATACAGATGTATGCAAACGGGACATGAAGCTCTTTAAGATCGACACCAGCAACTGGGAAGAGGTGGCACTAGATAGATCCACATGGAGAGAGATCATAAAGGAGGGGTCTTTGCTGATGCCATACACAACAGAAGAAGAAAGAAGGGTGAAGGTGCAACGGCGCCTGGTGACTACATATGCCCAACCTGCGATCGCAGCTATGTATCAAGGATCAGCCTCTTTAGTCACACTAGAGCTTGCAAGGGGAAAAGATCGTCTCTCGAGACGTAAAATGCCACACAGTAGCAGGTCATCATGGGCTCCGATCGCTGCAGTAACCCTGTCTCTAATCTCTTGGTTTGTGATGCGGTCTTTAAATGTGATGCCTAGGATTATTCTGTAGCATGTGTATGTGTAAATTAGTGTAAATAGTGAGCATGAGTTAGGCATGACGGAAAGTAAGTTCGTAGGAGGGATCAAGAGTTTTAGGAAGTTGAAGAAGTTTAGTCGAAATAAATATTCCTTGTACCTGACTGTCCTGACATCATCATTGGCCTCCTTCAGTCGTAGAACGACTATGGTTCATCTCGCACACTTCCTCGTGTGGCTGTGGAGCCCTATTTTGGAGAGACACTCCCGTCCACAAGTATTGCAGGTAAAGGTGGTCTTCGCTACAGTGGTAGAGGAGTTGGCCAGTTTCCGCGTTGTCCGCTTTTCTTCCAGAGCTGAGGCCCATGCTCTTTCGCTGTCCATAGCCTTCTTGGTCACTGTCTCTCTCCATCTGGTGCGGTCTAGAGCTATGTCTTCCCACTGGTCAGTACTGATGTTCACTGATTTGAGGTCGCGTTTTATAACATCTATGTAACGGAGGTGGGGGCGACCAGTTTTTCTTGAGCCAGACGCAAGTTGTCCGTAGAGGATGACTTTCGGTATGCGATTGTCCTCCATCCGGCGAACATGTCCAAGCCAGCGCAGGCGGCGTTGTCTGAGGGCTGTAAAGATGCTGGGAATACCTGTTCGTGCAAGGATCTCAGTATTGCACACTTTTTCTTTCCATGTGATTTTTAAGATCCTGCGAAGGCATCGCAAATGGAACGAGTTCAGTCTTCGCTCTTGCTTTGCGTAGGTGGTCCATGATTCACTGCCATACAGCAGCGTGCTCATAACGCATGCCTTGTAGACTTCCATTTTGGTCGCTGTAGTTAGCTTCTGGTTTTCCCAAACTCTTGACCTGAGTCTAGCGAAGGTTGATGCAGCCTTCCCTATACGTTTTTTTATCTCCTCATCTAGAGAAAGGTCGTCTTGAATTGTGGATCCCAGATAGCAGAATTCGTTCACGGCATCCAGCTTGTTATCGTCTATGAGAATGGAGGGTGGTGCAGTAGCAGGAGGTCCCATAACATTTGTTTTCTTTGTGCTAATAGTTAAGCCATATTCTTTACAAGCCTGAGAGAAGCGGGACATTAGTAGCTGAAGTTCCTCTTGTGAGTGTGCCACAACCGCTGCGTCGTCCGCGAAGAGCATGTCTCTTATGAGGGTTTTTCTGGTTTTAGTTTTGGCCCTCAGCCTAGCAATATTTAGAAGTTTGCCATCAAATCTGGAATGGAGATATATGCCTTCGATGGAATTATCAAATGCGTGGTGGATTAGCATTGAAAAGAGTATTCCAAAAAGGGTTGGGGCCAGGACACATCCCTGTTTTACTCCGCTGTTTATATTGAAGCTTTCGGAGCAGGCGCCATTGAACTGTACTGTACCCATCATATCTTGGTGGAAAGAGACAATAATATTTAGCAGCTTGGGTGGACAGCCTATTAACTCTAAGATTTTAAAGAGGCCTTCTCTGCTGACAAGGTCAAAGGCCTTGGTCAGGTCGATAAATGCGATGTACAAAGGCATTCTTTGCTCTCTGCACTTTTCCTGAAGTTGACGGATAGAGAAAATCATGTCAATTGTGGATCTCTCGGAGCGAAAGCCGCACTGTGATTCTGGATAGACTCGATCAGCAAGTTTTTGTAGCCTGGGAGTATCACTCGAGCAAAGACTTTGCCTACAATGCTTAGGAGAGAGATTCCCCTGTAGTTGTTGCAGTCACTCCTGTCGCCTTTGTTCTTGTACAGGGTGATGATCTTTGCATCCCGCAGATCCTGTGGCACAGCACCTTCTTGCCAACATTTACAAAGCAGGTCGTGCAGAGGTTGGATAAGTGTAGTCTTACACTGTTTTAAAAGATCCGGGGGAATGCCATCACATCCGGGTGCTTTGCGGGCAGCCATGTTGTCTATGGCTTTGTTGAGATCTAACAGGGTGGGTATTTCATCTAGCTCGTACATTATGGGTAGCTGTATGATAGCCTTAAGAGCTGAGGCAGAGACTGAGCTTGTTGTGGCGTAGAGTTCGGAGTAGTGTTCGACCCATCTATGCATTTGTTGACACTTGTCTGTGATAATTTCCCCAGTGGTTGATTTAAGAGGTGCTGACTTGTTCTGGGAGGGTCCGAGAGCCTTTTTAATTCCTTCATACATCCCTCTTATGTTGCCCACTTGAGCTGCAAGCTGGATATTCTCACTGAGCTCTACCCAGTATTCATTGGCACAGATCCTTGCTGTCCTCTGTACAGTGGCTCTACCTGACTGTCCTGACATGGCATGAATCAATCAAACAAAAATTAACCAACTTTTTAATGACTTCTCTGTACTAAATGATTTCGGCTATTGAAATAAGGAGATGAGACCCTTATTAATAAGTGATGTGGATGCATTCATTCCTCTATATGTTCTGGCACGTTTAGTCTCCCACTTTCAATTCTCGGATCAAGTTGAAAGTTGGCATTATCTAATATATGTAGGGACTGACTCACTAATATATGTAGGGACTGACTCACTACTATATGTAGGGACTGACTCACTAATATATGTATGTATTTACGTGCCGAATAGAAATTGAAACCGATTGACCAATCTTGATAAAACTCGGCTGAAGTGTTCCTTGGGTACTAATTTAGACCACAGTGTGTGTATTGTAGCCCTAGTAAAACAAACTTAAGACCCTAAATAAAATTACACCAACTCTATTACAGCTATAGTATTTTATGTATCTAGTTATTTATAGTTGATGACAACACACACGAGTCAATAAATATAATTAGTTAATCAATGGGTAGTAATTAATTAAATTTTGTATTATTATATTATAGCCTGCAATATTGAGATAAATGACAGTTATAAGCGGTTCTTTCCCTAAGATAAGCTACGATTTTGTTTTCAAAGTATCATTTTTTTTTCTTTTTTTTTTTTACCCCAAGAGCAAGGCGTCCAAGTTTCACATACCTGTCTTTCTTCAAATCTTGAAATAAAAGGCTGCTGGTAATGAGCCTTGTTTGTTTTTTGAACTATTATTTAGTTAGTGCCCCCCCCATTTTTTTTCCTATCCATTTTTTTCTCTCCTCTCCCCTTATTGTGGTAAATTTGTGAAAAAAAAAAAAACAACAAAAAAACAAAAAAACACAGAAATCTAGTGATGAGTACAAAATACAACATCCATCAGATGTCAACGTATTTCTTTCTTTCTTGGTGCTCTCTCTCTCTCTCTCTCTCTTTCTCTCCCTTCTACTTTACATCTCTCAGTCTTTCTCTCTCTTCTCTCACTCATCTTTTGTCGTCCCACTTTTATTTCACTGTCCGTTCTCTCTCTCTCTCTCTCTCTCTTTCTCTCTCTCTCTTTCTCTCTCTCCCTCTGATTTTGAATTCTAGTTCTCTGGTCCACCCACGCTTTCTTTTCTCTCTTTCTAGTTTTCTTGCGCTCTCTCCCTCTCCTCAGTTTCTCTTTGTATCGATTATGTTTATCCTATATCTCTTTACTTTCTCTTCATTGCCTCTTCTCTTTCTCTTCATTGTATCTTCTCTTTCTCTTCACTTTCTA
>JADKLZ010071522.1:15972347-16017436 GCA_021533235.1 Biomphalaria straminea
TAGGCACCCACAAGGGAGTGTTTTTTTTGTCACCCTTTAGCCTAATCGTTTCCTCCTACGATCGTTTCCACCCGGGCGCCATTATAAGGCAGGGTAGCATGCCCGAGTTTGCTGCAGTAAAACTCGGAAAAAAATGCATGGGGCCTTTAGCTGCTGTAAGACTCAGGAAAACGCATTGCGGCCTCTAGCTGCTGTAAGACTCGGGAAAAAGCATTGCGGCCTCTAGATGCTGTAAGACTCAGGAAAACACATTGCGGTCTTTAGCTGCTGTAAGACTCAGGAAAACGCACTGCGGTCTTTAGCTGCTGTAAGACTCAGCAAAACGCATTGCGGTCTTTAACTGCTGTAAGACTCAGGAAAACGCACTGCGGTCTTTAGCTGCTGTAAGACTCAGGAAAACGCATAGCGGCCTCCAGCTGCAGTAAGACTAGAGCGGAACCCAAGTGAGACATTTTCAATTAGTTCTTCTTCGTTCTCAATGTTATGTTGGAGAGTTCAGATGACTAGCTCAATATATGAGATGAACTGCGCAGTAATTTCCAAATCAGGGAGATCTCCATATAGTTTTCTTTCTATTGGGGTGTTTTGGAGCTAGTGTTTTATACGGGCCTCTTGGTAAAGAGCGCAGTGTTGGAGGACGTGAACGGCATTCTCTGTTCACACTCCACATGGGCAGATTTCACTGGTCTGAAAGGGGAACTTTACTTTTTACGTACATAATTACTTTACGAGCCTTGCGTGTAGCGAAGTCATACAGTATATCATTAAAATTCAGTTTCCTACATAGATTGATAGAAATAATTACAAATGTTTCAATCTGCCTTCGATAATTTTTTACCTCAAGTAATTTTTCATTAGCTTAAGACACGAGAAGCTTCATTCACCAGATTCCTTAATTACTGGTATTGCATTATTCCGTTTTCTTTATACGCGCGTAGGATTGGCGTTTTCCATATCGAATGACAACCCAAAATGACAATTATTTGTCTATATATTTCAGGAGATTTCTTGGACTTTTTCGTATATTTTGAAATTTCGGGGGTTTTCCAGGACTTTTCGGAAAATCAGGAGGCCGCGGAAAATCTGTTATAAATTATAAAATGGTTTAATTTCATAAATTACACCTAGAATTAGAGCAGGTCTTATTAAAGTGTGGGACCCACTGCGGTCGCATAGGTTGCAGTGGCCTAAGGCCGGCCCTGCAAAATAGAGGCGTATGTTACGCCTTGGGTCGACTAGTACAATGTCAAGGACGCATACTAAGAGATCACTGTTAGCAACTAAGAAATACTTTTAAAGAATTGTGCAACAAGTGAGGGAACTTAAAAATTTGATTCCATACTTCATGAAAGTGCACAAAAACTCTTCAATGATTTATTGAAATACTTTGCTTATCAATAGTTTCGTATTCTATGTACCGGAAACACCGAAAAGTTCGCTGTTGATGGATATGCATGTCGGGAAAGCCCGCTTTTTGTTATCTGTAGTAAACTGTTTCTGCTGTAATTCCAAACGTAGAAGTGCTAGGCATGCTAGTCATATGGATCGGAAGTGAATTTCGATTTTACTATTAACATGTGTTTGTAGTGTACAATGTGTATATACATACATATATTTATACTTATAATAGATCAGCAGTGCCGTAGCTAGGGTGGGGGAGGAGGGATGAGAATTAGAAAATCCGCCCGGGCCCCCATTTGAGAAGGGTCCCCAAATGAGTGTTTTTTACATTAAAAATTTAATATTTCGCAAAATTCCAGGGGTCCACATAAAGGTCAGGCTTAGTCCACTATATTATTTGATAAAAAGTAAGATTTTATTTTTTAAGGAAAAGAAATATACTTCCTTAAAGCAGCCAATAAGCTGAGGAGTATCATGTAGTTCTACATTTGTATGCGCCTTTTTTTCTCTCCACTATTGCCGTTATTATCTACATATGTATTGTGTGGGTTAAACGCGTTTAAAATGCATATAATTTTTCAAGAATTAAAAAAAGTTATTTATGATGCCTGTTTTTTTTTATCAAGGTCATTTCTTCCTGCCTCCTAGAGCCTAGCTTAAAGCAGAAGTTGACAGAAATGCTTACATGTCGTGTGCGCGTTGAACTGTGAGATGGGCGTTGGAATATAATGTATCCATACGCCTTTCTGTCATGAGAGGATTTTAGAACTTTTTTTTCCCTTTAAGGCTAATACTTCTTGACGTTTTGTTTTTCATTATTTATTTAATTTAACCAGAATGGTTTTAAATTTAATTAATGTGGGCCACAGAAACAGTTGATCTTTACATCATTTGCCTCATATATATAAATGTCTGAAAGAAGTGCTTAAATTTTTTTTAACTTGTTTAAAATGTCAAAACCAAAAAAAAAAAAAAAGAAAACAAAACAAACATCAACTTAAATAACACATTGAACAGAGGCGTAGCTAGGTTAGTGGGGGAGGGGAGAATTCAAAAATCCCCCTAGTCCAGATTTGAGGGGAGGGCAAAAGTGTGTTTATTTACATTAAATATTAAATATTGCAGGGGTTCCCAAAAGAGGTCACCCCCCGGGCCCCCAAATGATGGCAAATTCCGAGCTACGCCACTGTCATTGAATATTCTAACTATTACCCACCCTCATTATTTTATTACTTTTATATAGCTCCTCCTTTCGAGTCAAAAATAAGCACATTTGTCATTTTCTAAAAAAAATAATTAAAGAAGGCTATGGAGTCCAATCCTCACTTTAAAAAGCCGGTCCCATACATGGCTAATCCTCTCCGGATTAATGAACTGGTAACTGTTATATCCAACCTCTCAACTGGTAGTCTAAGGAACTGGGATTAGACTCCATCCCTGCTGAGACATATGCAGTTGGTAGCTTAAAGCTAATAGCTGAACTAACAGAGACCTGTAAGAGACCTACCAGATAATGAGGGAATACTAGAAACTACCACGAGAGTTTAAAGATGCTTCCATCCTTCATCTTTACAAGAGGAAGCCAAAAAAATAAACTGATCTTTGACAACCATCGTAGCATATCCCGCCTGTCCACTTCTGGTAAAATTCTGGCTAAGGTGATGCCAAAGCTTCTCTTGAAAATAAGAAATAAACCAACGTAGAAACACTTAGTGTATTGCGAAGCCTAAATAGGTGTTCCACAAACTAATGGAATAATTAACTATATATATGGCTCCTTCTGTCTCGGAAGACAATGGATGCGTCCAGATGAGTCACTGGCTTTGGTTACGTCTTGAGGCGGAGCAGAATCTGGAGTGGCTGATCAAGCCAATTCCGGAGCGGCAGAGTTTGCCACATTTCGTGCATTTATATTCGTCTGTCCTGGGGCTAGCTGAAAGGGCAGCTTTCTTTTTCTTTCTCTTGGCTGATGCAGCTTCGTTTCTTTTGTAGTTCGACGAAGTTCGTACCAGTACGTACAGTCTGTTTCCATGCTGTCCGGTCTTGTGGTATCTCCTCCCTCATATTTTGGTCGATGCCAGTGGCTTGAAGACATCTCTGTAGATTAGTCTTGGGCGGCCCTTGGGTCTGGCTCCCTCTGCAAGCTCAGCATATAGACTAGGATGTCTTTAAGGATGCTTCCATCTGGCATGCGAGTGACATGACCGAGCCAGCGTAGTCTTCTCTGGCTAGTAGTGCAACAAGTGAAATAATCTCTAATAGGCTTATCCAAGGCTCCCACCCCAATCATGGAGTGCCTTTAGGTTTTCATTTTTTAAGCGTTATAAAGTACTGGATAGTACCGTTGCTTTGCCATTTCAACAAAATTTACTGTCCCACTGGATGAGAATGTCGCTATATAAATCTTAGATCTCGTGAGTCACCTTTTTGCACTTGTGTGTGATGCAGATCCGTATTTCACAAGTACACAGGGCAAAGGTAATAACATAATAAATTGAACTTTAACTCGTTGTAATACGATATTGTAGTAGTTACAATCACTGTTCTGTAGTTACTAAGAATTTAACATAAGATATATATACATTTATTCTCTTACGGTTAGGGTTTGTAAGTATACTTATTTTTATGCGTTTATATCTTTATATATATTTTATATATTTAATGTGTGGTCAAATTAAAAGAAACAAAGTTAACATCCTCCGAAACAAGCCTAAATGACAGAAATTCAATCTTCGGAAATGTAAATTTTGTTGATAAGTACAATTATTATTATTATATTTTTATATTAATATCAGGTGGCCGAGCCTTGCTCGGTTAAATAAATGCCCTGCCCATCCTGACTGTTGGACAATAAGAAGTTCATACCGGCTTTTGCCATCCATCCATCCCAGTGGTGCTACAGCCCGTGGTTTGCTTTTAGTTTTACACATCCCTTCATTCATATCTCTAAACGCGTTCTTGTTTGCAAAGAAATATTTTAGTGTACTACGGTAAGCTTAGTGACGTAAGCAGCGTTTTTCCCGTTTACGCCATGGAAAACTTTCATTCATAAATTATTCAAGCCAAAATTAATTTTACAACGAGACATTTTATATATCGAAATAACGGTCGAACTCGAGTTTTCCCGATGTGGCCAATGAGCTGAGCAGCGGTTCTCAACCTTTTTAGCTCGGCGCGGCGACCCCTTTTACAATCCCTCGCGTAATCGCGATCCCCAACAGTAAATTATTTATGTTTATAAGTATGACGTTACACAATTATAATTGTATGTCTAATGTAAAGATCTGAATTGCATTGCCAAAGCTTAATTGTTTAATCAAGGCACAACATGTCATATGAAATATATATCTCCTTCTTATCCAATGACAATTCAATGAAATAATTTCTTTATGACGTGCACTTATTTACATTTGTATTTCATATTCACATTCGACACACATATGTGACAATTATTTGTATTTAAACTGGATGACAAACAGGCTGTTTCGAGAAATAAATATAGTATTGCAAATGGAAGAAGAAGATACAGCTAATATAAATAGGACTTTTGATCCAGATTTGTGTAGTTAAAGAGAAATGTTTCTACTGTTCAACTATTCCTGTCTCCTAAATATCTTTAGTTAGACTTTCTTTGGATTTTTGGCAAGTGCAATGGGATCATCCCATTTGGGATGTTTAGTAGATTTGGAAAGTAACAGGAAATGTCCATATACATGAGCAAATGTTCTTTCACAGAAATTATCAATATATTATCTGTTTGCCAGGTCCAAAGTCGATTCTCTCATAGAGAGCAGATAAGGTTGGAAGCATGTAAATATTATTTTCATTACAAATGAGAAAGCTTACTGTTTTATTATTATTATTATTTATTCCTGCTTTAACTAATTGGGGTGGCAGAGGTAATAGTGGTGCATATCTTACAATAGATTATAATAGATGCGGGGAGACAATTGAAGGGTCACTTGAACTTCTTGGGGGAGCTATACTTGGAGGAACTACGTTCAGCAACTGAGTTTCCTACCAGAGCAAGAGGCCATGCTTTCCTCCCCTGCTACCATTTAAAGTTCATCCAAGGTTCATGTTATTTAGTTAGTTTAAGATTTCTAAACAAAGTTAACGAATTAAAATTCAAATTTGTGAATGTCTTATTAAGCTTTTTTGAAACGTACATTATTTAGTTCATATATTACGGACCTATGATAGTTCTTTTAATAATAGTCAGAAATTTTAATTTTAATAGTAAGTCATTTAAACAAAATAATTGAAAATGACTCCTGAGCTTGATGACAAAAATCCTGAACTAGCGATACTTAATCCATTAATCCGCATTAATTTAATTCTTTATAATTATATATGTTGCATAATTAAAATGTTGGAAATCTGCATTGATTCAGTTGTCTTACACATCTGCCATTGAATAACAATATATTTAGTCAATTCCAATGAAAAAAACAACTCAATATATGACAAGTTTTACATGTTAGAATGGACACACACAAATTCCGTATTTTTCGAGGACTTGTGACCCCAGACAAATTGCCAATCGACCCCCCGGGGGGGGGGGGGCATCGCAATCCACAGGTTGAGAACCTCTTGCTTAAGGCTCTGAATGTATTTTCGAGGTCAGTAGTGAATATCTCTTCGATTGATTGTGTCTGTTACAATAAATAGCTGCCATATTCGCTTCATCTATATAAGCTTAGATTTTCGTTTTTCAGTTTCAGTTCTCTTTTATTTTGAATTATTATTATTATTATTATATTTTATTATTATTATTATGGTATAACACATCTACAACGCAAATGCTTCAATAGATCCTCCAACTACATCTCTTTTGTCAACATGTACATAAGATATCTCGGATAAGTTTCCGCGATGCCTTTTGGCACCCATCAATCACGACTGAGATCGAAAGGAATCGCAAATTAAACATGCAAAATACAAAATCATTTTTTTAAATACAAAGCTTGTATCAATTGTATTATTTAGTTTGTATTAGTCATGTCATAAAAGTTTGTAACAGATCTAGACGAACAGTAATAAATCAATGCGATTTGAAATATTTTTACCAGTTGTTTTTTTTTTTTCATGCTTTTTCTCTTCTTCCTGGTACTGTTCCTTGAAGGAAGGTCTTTACGAGCCTTGAGTACTTGGTGACGTGACCATAGAGTTTGCGTTTAGATTTTTCGACAGTGCTTAGCAGTTATGCTTTTAACTTTCTCACTTGGCTATGATCCCATAATTAGTCTGGACCAGTTGGAAAGGGGAAGGGGGAGTAAGAATGGGGTATCTGGGTGATCGCTTTTGAAATGTAATTATATAAAACGTAAGTGACCTGGGCATTTTACGTCTACGAAGTGTATCTTTTCCCCTTGCAAGCTCTTGTGTGACTAAAGAGGCCGATCCTTGATACACAGCTGCGATCGCAGGTTGAGCATATGTAGTCACCAGATATAAAAAGTAAGTGGCCGGAATAACGGTGTCACAGATGCTATTATAGATTTATTTGTATTTAAAAGCTTGAAAAGAAAGTATAATTAGAAAATATTTTCCGATTAAGAATTTGGACTTCAGTAAACGGTGTACACATCCATTCAAGTTTCTTTTCTGTTCTTCATTTATTACTGACTGCACTTCTTCATGAATCCTTGACATTGTAGCTGCATTTCCATGTCCCTGAGCTCATCATATCGATACGTTAAGCCCATCTCTTTTCAGTCGTTTTAAATTATCAGAACTGATACACCAGATTTGGCCCACATTAAGAGGAATATCCTACATTTCTGTCATTTCAACATTACCATTGCTACTGTTAATATATCTTACAACTTCAGAGATCTATGTTAGGTGTGCTGTAATACAAGATACCAGAGTAGCTAGCAGCTTTTATGTCTCTCATCTCTGATAAGTATATCCCTGAAGTGGTTTGCTAAAACATATATATATATATTTTTGGTACAAGCTTGGAAAGTAACTTTTTTTTTATCGCTGACATGCGATCGTATAAGTTATTATTTCAGCACTGGCTCATATTTGGATAACGTTTCCACAATCCCGAGAAAAAAAAATTCATTATTCAATGAAAAGTCTTCTTCAGTTCGCCACCATATACCAACTTTTTCTTTGCTAGAAACAATGCGATAGTAAGCAATCTATAATACAAGATGTTCCTCTGTTTTGCCATCTAAACGTCAATCATTGCAATGACGTCCTTGTCAATTTTTTGGAAGCTAAAGTCCTGCTCCCGAAAAGTTCCTAATTTGAAAGCCTGATAAATGTTCTTCAGTCTTCTCTCGAGTTTCTCGTTGTGGACATGTCCACTATTTATCGGAGAACAAAATCTTGCTATTGATGTTTGTTTGTTTGTTTGTTTATGTTTTCCCATTTAGAATATTTTTATTCAACAATTTCTAAGCTTTATGACTTTGCTTCTGTCACATTTTAAAGTTGGTATTTTTAAATTATTTTTTAAAGTGCCTTTTTACACTTGGGTGTCACCCCCTATCGGGTGTCACCCGGTGCGGACCGCACCCCCCGCACCTGCCTAGTGACGCCTCTGCATGTACCATAGTTTATTGTGTGTTACTTAATAATTCATACTCGTCAAGGAAGAAGTTGTGTCTAATCAATTAATAATTTTTGTCTTTACATTATTTTTCCACAGGTGTACCATATCAGTTTTGTTAGCATATGTATTAGTATATCAGTTTTGTTTGAATATGTATTGTTTCAGAATCAAGTACCATAAAGAGAAGTAACTCATTCAAAATTTAATTCATATTTCAATGCATGTTATGCCTTGTAAATTTTTCAGGTCGTTCATGAAAATCACTGTCTCATATTATAATATTTTTCTATTTATGCATTCAACTTTAAGTTTCATATACATATACTTAGAAATTTTTTTAAAAAGTTTTCAATAATTTTGTTCACATGTTTATGGCACTATATTTGAATTTTATTGTCAACAAGTTGTCACATTTTCATATCAAGTTCTCCAGAGCATTGTAATGTATTGCCTTTACCATCCTCTAAGTTTTTTATGTATGGTATTTTCTATGTACAATTTTATATTAATTCTAAACATTTTTTTTCACTACTATGTAAGCATTTATATTACCATACAAATGCTTAAAATGGAGGAGGGGGTAATATGTCACAGATGCTATTATAGATTTATTTGTATTTAAAAGCTTGTATGTAAATTAGAATTAGAAAACCCTAACTGAGCCTCAGGAATTACCCAAAACGTCTAGTCCCTTAACAGAGCCTCAAGTGTAACTCAATGACGTCACAATGATGTCGCAAGTCTATTGGTTGATTCGAAAATAAATATTCTTTTTAAAAGAGTTAGGTCAGCTGATATAGGACGCGACAGAAGTCAGTCTGAAGTTTGCTCTCTAAGCGAGAGGTTCTGTCTCTAGTGTATTCTGAAAATAATATTGAAGAAAGAGCCTTAGTATTGTATTTTCATTTTTAATATATACCTTGTACGTAAGCTGTACTTAAGTTATATTTGAATAAAAGTTTCCAGTGTTTTTATTTCATCGAGGAAGTTATTCAATTGATTCCTAGATCGTCTGTGTTCATAATTGTATCTAATTCAAGTTAGACTCCCCGGCAACACAAGTATACTCTCCTATCGGACAGTAACTTTGTTATTGCATCTCAAAGATAAAGTTAGACTCGCCCGTCATCCACTTCATCAATACATTGTGACATATGGCACCTTGTCGATAGGAAAGGTCTTGTGACAAACGGTAACCACTGTGCCAGGAAGCTGCTTATGAAAATAAGTTTTTAAAGCTATTTATTGGTATTTACAACTTGTTTTGCTAAAAACAATAAAGGGGACTAATTCAACTTAAATCACCTTATCAGACAATGACGATTTCTCTCCCTTGTTCGAGACACCAAACAAAATAAATAATCGCCACTAGTTAACCAATTGGGTAAATTTCTTTATTGATTCTTGTGTTGGCACGTAAAAGAAATAATTGTGCAAAATTTAAGTTTGATCTGAGATTGGGTGTGAGAGAAAAAACGCGTACAAAAGTACTACCAGACAGACAGAGTTCATATTCTGCTTTGTAAAAATTATAGTCTATATGGGGTTCATATCCCAGTACCATCTGTTATGCTATTATAGTTCCGATATGTGATGAGTTAGTTATTTCAAACCAAAAGAGTAGATGGATGGAGTGATAAGATAATTCCCTGAGGAGAAGCTCCGAATCAAAGTTTATTCTTAACACTAACTGGACTACGTCCGCTGACTCCATGAGTGCAATATGCACCTGTTATTCTACGTTAGTCACGTGTACACACGGATGTCTTCGGATGAGTTATATATAACTTGTAATACCTCGTCATGTGATGACCTCACTTAAGGGACTGTTTCATCTGATTTAGCATTTCTAATCCTGAAGAGTTTGAGACTTAATGCATTTCGTTCATGTCAATCAAATACTTTTTTTATTTTAGCGGTCCTCTTTGTTTTATGCTCATTGTCACATATGCCATGCTAGGTTTATCTGTACATCTCATATTTAATAAGAACATGTGCGCAAATATAAATCTGGGTTTTTAACTGTACCTCGGATTTACCCGGTACCTATTTATAGCTTGTCATCAGACATCATGTTTCAAATCTATTGGTTAGTTTAAATATAAAGACATTTTAAAATAGCGGGCAAAAGGAGTGCGCCAAGGCAGTCGATATGAAATCATTCTAGAGAGCAGATGTGTTTTTTAATAGTTATACAATTTAAGAAAGAAGCCTTTGTTCAGCATTCTGTTTTATTGAAATATACTCTGTACATAGCTGTACTTATGTTGAGTTTAAATAAAGTTCCTGTGTTATTAATTCAACGAAGCATTACTCTATTTGAATCCTAGATCGTCTTTGTTCAAATTATATATTATTCAAGTAATAGTCCCCGGCAGCACAAGACTACTCTCCTATCAGCCAGCAACTTCGTTTAGCTCATCAAAGGAAAGCTAATGACATCATCATCCACAACTACGAATCGGTCTTGTGACACTCATATTAAACCTGATCAGAATACGAGGCACATTGCGAGGTCCACCTTGATGACGCTTTAGAGTACATACGCCGGACAAACGTTAAAAATGAGCGCGCCGTTTGAATCAGTGGCTTAGAGAAATGTAGAAATGAATCATATTCATTCACAAGAATCCCACTCTCACATACACACACACACACTCTCTCTCTCACAGACACATAATCGCACTTGATTCCCTTCGCAAAGGTAAACAAACAATCTGTATTCTGCGTGATGTTTGGAATACCAGGCGCCTATTTCAAGGCATAAATAATTCGCTTTTAAACAGTTCAGAAGGAGAAAATACATAAGCATTTGAAATTAAGTACGTACTTAAAAAGACATTTGTCTCGTAAAAAAAATAATTAAAACTTCTAAAAGAAACAATAGCTCCCGAAATCTGCATAGTTATTATGAGCTGATTAAATAACATTGAGTAAAATAGATTGAAAATGACCACGTGTAAACATCCTGCTTACAGTAATACCAAATTTATCTTTATGTGTTTATATAAAAGGCAAAAGCCCAGGCTCACTGGATCATTGTAGTCTTTGTGTTTTTTTTTAGCGGCCACGAGTCAAAGGTCAAAGATGAGTGCGTGTGTAAGATAGAAATACGAAATGATGTAAAGAATTATTTTTTTTTGCGCTGTTTCATGGGAGCATCATTTCAAATGGAGTTTGTTCGTAAGGGCTCATCATAGACATAAATAAATATAGACTGGCCAATAAGACATTATTATGAAGGGAAAATTTGTGATTTGCAAATTAGTGCGCTTTACTATATAGAATGAGCAGTATAAAAGTAAAGTATTCATATCTATTTCAGCCATAACCTATATAAGTATTACAATATTTTTATTAGTGTTTTTTTTTTTAGCGTGACTAATGTCAATTAATCATAATGTTCATTTTTTGTTCTGAAACTGTTTTTTAATTTTAGCTTATTTGGACATTCTGCTGAAAAATCCCTAATTTCACTAATTCAAAGTTAAGGACTGAATCCATTACTTCCTTTTTCCAGTCTATATTTATTTATGCTATCTATGTTATTTTGTGAATGAAAATAGTGCGGATTTGGATACACCATTTTTCTTTCACACCATGCTGCGTAAATGAGGAGGCAGTGAAGTTTTGTTTAATCTCTAAGACTGAAGATCGTGCAACTTGTCAGATTTCGGAAATCCGAATACAATGGATATACATTTTTTCAAGTTACATAAAATTACTTCCTGTTTCCAGTCTATATATGTCTATGGGGCTCATACAATTCTGTTACTCTTCTGGGCGTTAACTTGGATGACGCAAACATTTAAAATTACAAATGGGGGTGGCGAAATAATTGAGACAATTAAAGAGGAAGATTTTAAGAGAATTTGAACTATTGAGACTAAATAATTAACGTTACAGACACCGTATTCAAAGACAAATGTTTCCAACTAAAGAACTTCAATTTTTTTTTTGAAACTGCTACAGGAAAGTAGAAAATAACTACTTTTGGTTTCTTAAAAATACTTTGTTTATCAATATTTCTGAACACTGGAAATAAAGTCTTGCTAATTTATGAATAAATGTATGATACATGAATGTCGTAATAAATATATGTCAGTGTTGTTTGATTTGTATTTTTTACAATTGAAATAGAGTTGTCAAGGGCGTTAAAAATATGCGTGGATTTTGGTTTCAGTAGAAGATACTAATTCTTTCTGGTCTATTCTAGAAGCTAATTTTAGAAATGGCAATACATACAAAAAAGGGGGTTTCGGTGTCTGAGAGATTAATCGCTTGGCTTGCAAACCTGGGGTCCTGAGTTCGAATCTCGGTGCAGATTGGGATTTTGACTTTCGGGATTTTTAGGGCGCCCCTGAGTCCACCCTGACTTTAATTGAGGAAAATTAAAGGTGTTTGGTCGTTGTGCTGGCCAGATGACACCCTGCTCTTTCACCGTCGGCCAAAGAAAGAGATGACTTAAACGCCGTCTGCCCCATAGATCGCTCAATATGCCAGTTTAGACTGCGTATTGCTCTCAAATTCGCTGCAGTACTCTTTAATCTTTATTGTGACATTTCCAAACAATGGACAAAACACACAATGACACAATTGGAACAGAAATATAAAAAGAAGGCAACTATGCTTTTAAAAACAAAAATTGTCCTAGATTCTTGACGGGATCCTGCCCCTCCCAATCCCCCAAAACTTGCATTTAAAAAAAAAGTCTGTCTAAAAACTCCTGTCACAGGCGTACGTCTGACGTGAACAGGAAATAGTGTGACGTCTCTTTTGTTGAGCAACAGAATACATGGGCGTAGCCATTCGGGGGGGGGGGGGGGGTTGGGGGTTAGGTTTTGCTCTATATTGGTTTAACTACCCTCTCCAATAAAAATTCGATGGGATCCAAATAATAAAAGAAATCTATGAGGAAAAAAAAACAAACACAAAACTTTTTGGAAAAAAAAAAGAAGGCTTATATTAAGATAGTTCACCAGCAAAAACCAAAAGGCAGGCGCCCTAAAACAAGAACACGGGTACAGTGGTTTGATGACGTAGAGGCAGATCTGCTACAGCTAAAAGTCCAGGCATGGAAACGTAAAGCATAGGATAGCTCAGAATGGAGAGATGAGCAGGCCAGTGTCCTCCATGGGCTGTAGCGCCACTGGGTTGGACGAATGGATATATTAAAAGTAATTTTTCAATTAGTTTGGATCAGACTTGTAATTAAATTTGTAATATGCCAAGACTTACAGTAATACATTTGTGCGATTAATTATGTTTGTACCGAATGTTTTTGCTTAGCACATATTTATGCCTTTAGCTTTATTAATTTCGCTATGATCCTATCATTGGTCTGGACCAAATGGGTAGGGGAAAGAAGGGCGGTGAATGTTAACGTGATCACTTTTAAGTGCATATTAAACATTTTCGTACCACTTGAATTCGAGCTCAGGGCTTAAGACTCCCTAAGAGAGCTAATTCAACTTATACCAATAAAATGTCGGCTTCTTTGACTTTTTTTCGTCCTCCGTTGCTGTTTTCTTGACTTCACGATGATCATCACATGATTCTGTCTCCCAAGAAAGGCTGGGGGCAGGGTCTTTCTTAAAGGCTTTCAGACACCTAAAGACACTACATAAAATGTCTTTTTAAGCTTCAACCAAAGAAAAAAAGCTAGGCGACGTGGCTCCGCCCTGGACCCGACTGGAACAGCTAACAGCGCTCCCCAAGACCACCTAACTAAGAAGGACTATATATTGTCATTCCAATCACGCGAGAAAGAACCAATTCTTTGGTAAAACAATAGTTGAACGACATATATGTGTGTTTGTTTTAAGTTTGTAAAGAAATTAAAACAAGTAAATTATTACCCCACCCCTAAAAAAAATCATGGCTACGCCTTTTGGCAGTGACGTTAATACACATGGACAACATACTAACGTATTAAGTAACACTAGAACTGGACAAGACTATAGAGCCGATTTTCATCAGAAAGGAATCAAACTGACCTGGCCAACGATATACAAGGAAAAGTCCAGTGGCCGTAAATGTGAAACCATTGGGCCAACGACTATTCAAAAATTAGCGAACAAAAACTGTGTAAAGCGTTCTTTCCTAAAAAAAACGTGATGAGTTAATTCAACTGTCAGGCTTTTAATCCATTGAAATGCATTTTAATAAATTGTTTCTTTAAATATGCCAGACGAGGGGCAATATAACCCGCAAGGTTAATCTGATCTTTGTCAAATATAATTTAGGAGTCAGACTGTTCTCTGAAAAGTCATACTACTATTCCGATATTTAGTATTTCGTTGCGGATAGCCCTCCATGTCTTCAGCCAGCCGTAAGTCTTTTTTTTTTTCATCAGAAAATGGTTTCATTAGATTTAAGGGGGGGGGGAACAGGCGGTGCTACAGCCCCAGGACCTCCACAAGAAAGTGGTTTCCACAAAAGAGACAGAAGTATATCCGTATTTCGACGGGTCAGAAAGTCGAAGTGTGATTTGTTTTTCTAACATTTTATTTTTGCATTTTACGGCTGGCCAAATGTCGTGATCATAGACATAAATAAATATAGAGTGGAAAAAGGAAGTAACTTCATGTAACTTGAAAACATGTATATCTATTGTATTCGGATTTCCGAATTATGAAAAATTAAAAAATTGCATGATCTTCAGTCTTCAGAGATTAAACACAATTTATAGACATAAAATAAAGTACACACAATTGCAATTCACATATTTTTATTTCATAAAACTATCTTATTGGCCAGTCTATATTTATTTATGTCTATGGTCGTGATTAAGAAGTGTATGCATGGAATAATAAGTAAATACATCTACGGATTTACGACAGTGCATCTTCCCAAGGCCTTACCCTCACAAACTAAAAATATACACTTTTTACAACTAAAATATGCGTATTAAATATTTTTTTAAAAAGGAAATTGAGATTACATTCACAAGAACTCGCTTTCTTCTATAATATAGAATGCTCTAAGTTATAAGTATTTTCATTCATATGTGGTTCGAAAAATTGTAGAGGCCTCCACAAAAACCGTACCCCAGGGCCTCCAGAATGCACTCCAGATACTTAATGTAGCCCTTTGTCAATGCATGGTCCTCGTTTTCGCGCACACATTTTAGTTGACGCCAAACCTAAAAGTCTCCGCTTGTCTGGGATAGTGGCTCCCACGTTGAAATTGATCGATCGCTTTCTTGGACAGTAAAAGAAATTTTTTTTTTCTAAATGCTGGATAATAAACTGATATTATCAATGATCTCGTCCGCAGGCCAGACTGTGGCAAAGAACAAAGCAGCAGCCCATTGAAATAGATATTCTTAAGAGCTACTGGCGTCCACACCCATCACAAAATGCATCCAACATTACAAGACAAGCCTTCACCTGAGACCCACAAGGAAAGACAAAGATCTGCCCAGAAGGACATAGTGTCGAGATTTAGATGCAGATGCCGAGCAGACGTGGGAAACGGTTGGAGAGACTCGCCCACAGTAGCGGCCTTAGGGGGTGGCAAGTGGGGCGGCCGCCCAGGCCCCGCGCTTGAGGGGGCCCCGCGATCGGGTATTTTATTGTCACAAACTTTATCACCACACATGTTCCTAATAAAATCCGATTGGATGTCGATGTTAATATACAAAATAAAATATTTGGATTGGTTGCTTCCGCCTATGTGTTTTTTTTCCCAATAGGCTATGGCCATGGGAGTAATTTTTAAACTTTTTTTAGTTGCAAGAAATTTCTATGTGCAGAACAATTGCAGTATATATATCAATTAGGGCGGCCAATAGTAAGCCAACAATGGCTACGCAATTGTCTATGTTTTGTAACAAAAATAAGGAAAGCCCACAGCGTTAAGGCGAACGTTTTGTTATTGTTACAGCGTTAGAGACGGATTAGCCGGTTAGCGTGATGTGGTACGGTATATATAGTTTATCCTTACTGCTCAGGGCCCCGCACATGCCTCTCGCCCAGGGCCCCGCACATTTCTAAGGACGCCCCTGTCGCCCAGAACCAAGAGATGGGACGATCGACTAAATAGACTTAATTTTAAAATTTCCTTTATTTCTTGAAAATTTTTTAAAGAACTTTTTCATGAAAGATGTCTTTCACAATTCTTAAAGACAACCTCAGCCAATTAAACCACAGTTACATCACACCTGGACGAAGTGGAAATCTTTTATCCGTTAAGGCTAGAAGAGAAAGATTCTTAAAATGTTATATCCCACTTTCAGTCAGAGTGTTTCAAGGCTACTTGTCACCTACAAGTACATAGAAGGCGGCGCAGTCGTGTGTGTGTGTGTATATACATACTGTACATACGTGAAAGTTGTACGTGTTTGCATCTATATGGTTATTGTTGTAGTAATATTGAGGTGGACAAATAGAGTCTACCTAAATTTCCTTTAGTTTGGACCAAAGAAATTATCTTATCTTATCTTAAGTAGTTTATAAAATCAGATCTTGAGGAAAACAGAGGAGTTGGTGAGTGTTCACGAGGAAGAAATCGAGTTATCAATGTCAAATCTCAAATGATGTTTTCATTAAAAAAAAACAAACTTTCTAATTCAAAATAATTTTAAAAAAAGGAACAAAAAAAAAACAAAAACAAAAACAAAAAAAAAAAAAACAAAAAAAAATATCAGTTAAATCAAGAGAAGTGAACTTTGTCCAATACACAAGAGAAAAATTGGTGTCTTAAACAATAAAAATGTGGAGTTGTTTTATATTAAAAGAACAGGAATTTATTTATATCTATTCTTCTTTCAACGTTTAATTCAAACGTCCGTCGCCTGGCTACTACACTCAAATGAGACTACGCCTTCAGGCGGCAGTCATTTTAAGTTTTGTGATTTTAGCAATCTAGTGCGTAAATCTCACCATTAAATCTATGTATTTTGGCGTCTGATGTAGTTTTTTTTTTTTAAATTTTTATTGAGAATGCATAATTTAATATTGGTCTAACCAAGGTTAAATATTATTTTACAACGCTTATACCAACTCTTTCTGTCTGGTAAAAAGTTTGTACATGTTATTGCTCCCACAACTATTCTTGGATCAATTGCACAAATATTTATTAGCATAGACAATGACAAAAAAAAAATGGCATAGACTATTAATTATTTGTAATTAATTATTTTGTTTTATATCAAATAAAGGAAATAATTTCAAAATTATTAATTTCGGCCTTCTTTCCCTTAGATAAGTTTTTTTTTTCTTAAGGATTAAAAAAATATTTTTGTTTGTTTGATTTATAAACATAAAAATATTTAAAATATAAGAAAGCTTTGTGTTTTTGTAAAATTATTACTTTATAACCATTAGAGTGTTACTATAGGTTAATAAAAGTATAAATATTATAACAACTTTGTGTTTTGAATATGTAATCTGTATAACAAATTTACATTGAAAAGTTAAGTTAATGTAATCTTTAATTATTTTTTTTTACTCCTGAGGATATAATTTTTTCGAAGTGAAAGGCATTGTTCAATTTGATTCTCAATACACATCTAGTTTCATCAACATATCTCGTCTCTGCTTCAAGAATTAAACTTGCCTTTGCTGTATTCAAGAATAGAAAAAATATAAAAATCATGAATAAAAAATCATACCACTTTGTTCATTGCCAGTTTCACTAATATAGAAGTAAAATTCAGGTTTGATTTTATATCACATATATTTAGACTTCTCTTCAACATCAGGTGAGACCAAATCTTATGAAGACAGCCTCAACACTAGAGAGTCACTAGCATAAGAGGGTGCATTAACACTAAACAAATCCAACACTGGCATCCAAGTCCAACACTGCGATCTATCCTGGTACTAGGACCTCTATACAACAGTCTGTCAATCTGTTTAAAATCTAAAAGAAGAAACTCTGACGACTCTTGACGTAAAGTGACTTGACACCAAGACAAGAAGAAATACAGAAACAAAACATTCCTTAACAAGGTTACAAAGACGGTTTGTGTGGAAACACATACTTAAAATCGGCCTCCGAAGTGGTCCACCCAGGAAGGTTTCAATATTTTCAGAAAGAACATCCGAATGAAATTATATCAAAGACATTAACAGATAAGAATGAAGATAGAAGGTTGACAGATTTTATGTACTGCCCCAGCGGTCCAGCAGATCAAAGGAAATGTGAAGGTTAATAGTGTAAATCCATTTCAACACTATATTGGCTATGAAGACGAGGAAGAAATTGCAGTTTATAACTTTATTAATTATCTTACATTACGTCCAACTTATAAAGCATACTGAATATATTTTTTTCTCTTATAAAAATTAATAAACATTGTTTGTGTGTAAATATAATACTTTGTATAACATAAGTTACATAACTTAACAATTAAAATATGAAAAAAAAATTAACAATAAAATCTACAACCGTTTGCATATTGTGTTAAATATAAGGTAAATGATAGTCTCCCCTATGTAGAGCACACAGGATTTTGTTACTAAGATTGTATATACTCCTGTGTAGGAATAAAGAAATAAGTGTTATAAAATACATTTCATTACATTATTAATTGTCTTAGATTAGGTCTACTTTGTTATAGGGTTTTTCTCTTTAAAAAAACTGCTTGCATAAGTGATTTTTTAAAATTAGATTTTGAGCTTTTAGAAAAGAAAAAAGTAGCCGTTGCATCAGAACTTTGAATGAGCTAAATTATTGTGATGCTGATTTTTATTTTTTTCTTTTACTTTCTGAGGTCTAAACGGGACGGACGGACGGACAGAAGGACAGACAGACGAACAGACAGGCCACACAAAACAAATAGCGTCTTTTTCACTTTCGGGGGCCGCTAAAAAAACAAAACTTATATTGAGTGTAATTGTATCAATTAGTTTTGTTTTTGTTTAGCTTTTAACTTTCTCATTGCGCTATGATCTTATCACTTATCTAGAACATTTGTGGAAAAAAAGGGGGGGGGGTAGAATGGGGTATCTTTGTAAATGCTTACATGATCGTTTTTTTTTTCAATGCATAAAAAAAAATGTTCATTCATAGCTGTCATGACAATCAGACTGTAAAAATACAAAATGACTTGACACCAAGGCAATAATAAGAAGAAGACAATGTCTTCGATTCCAAAGATTAAAGATGAGGGCAGTATTTCACAAGGCCCAGTTGTGACCCATATATTTTTCCACAACTAACGCAAGTAAAACTTGTATCTGTCATTGGTCTATTAAGTAGGTTACTTTCGTCGTCCACGCCTATCTTCGGCAAGGGCCCTCCTTTGCCCATAATGCAGAACAAATAGTAGATCTAATCTACGCTACATTTTGAAGCACCAAGTGGATCTATACATTCTATACGTATCTCACTCAGCTAAGTTGTTTTTTAAAAGTCCATAATACCAATCAGCAAAACGTATTCCAATGGCTTGCTTCATACAAACCTACAAAACACATGTACTCACAATTTGTTTGGCTTGCTATTTATCGCCAAGTTTCCCAGAACGCCACTTGCTAAGATATTCTTAGCTGCTCGGATAATTGCAACTGCTAAACACTGCTGACGTCAACAGAAGATTATTTAGAACCAATATGCTAATTTGCAACTTGACAGGTGCAGCGCCATCTGCACCTCTACCCCCCCCCTCAAACACACGCTTGGTTCCTCACAATACTGTAGGTGTGGTATTTAATTCACTGCTAACTAATTAGGGGTTTTTTTGATGTTTTTTGCAGGGTTTTTTGGCATTTGTCAAGATTTTCAGTACCATCTCTTTTAAAGGGCGTTCTTAACTCCCCACCCGAGGTCGAGATGTTAGGTCATTTTGACCCTGCATGATGTAACTTTAAAATAAAAAGTATGTTTACCTATTATAATGTAGCTTGTCAGTGCCAGTAACGTGATTTTCTTTTAGTGTAACAACACCAACCCTCTTTCTGATATCAGAACAAGTAATAAGTCTTTTTTTTTTAAACTGATTCGCAAGTTAAGGCCAAATACTATCGTAATATTCAGTGTGTCGTAAACTGGATTTCAAAGTAAATATACGTGTCCAAGGATTGTTTTTGCATAAATAATTATAATTTTCAAATAATTCTAAAATCAATGAAGTGATCTTTTTTTTTTTCTTATTTAATTAGTCATAATTTTGTAACAATCTATATATATATATTGATATTCTCTTCATGGCTCAACTATTCCCATACCAAAAAGTCATGGAAAGATCACTCTTTTATTTCTGTAAGTCGGACTAGAGTTAGCCCACGTAACTTTATCGGCAAAAAAAAAGGGGGGGGGGAAGTAATATAGTCAGTATTCACCCATCACTAAATAGCAGGGCTGGACTTTACCATTGAGGGGCCATTTGCGAAACGGTGCCAAGTTTGGGTAGGGATACGGATAATTAGTGAAAATTAAAAGTTTGTATTAGAAAATACATTTATCTTTGCATTTCATTCATTCATTCATATCACACACAATAGAATGACCAAATGTTTCAATCTATCTCCTAGAATTGTTGACCAAAATAGACCTCAGGACTTTCCAGGACGTTTGCGTATATTTTGCAATTTCAGAAGATTTCCCGCAGCTCCTCTTAAATCTGGAGGCCACGGGAAATCTGTTATAAGCTTTAAAATGGTTTAATTTAATAATTTACACATAGAATTAGCGCGGGTCTTATGAAGGTGTTGGGGCCCACTACGGTCGCATAGATTGCAGTGGCCTGAGGCCGGCCCAGCAAAATAGCGGCGTATGCTACACCGTTGGTCGACTAGTCTGAAATATTTTACTTGTTAATTCACTAAACCTAAGAATCGTACAGAGCATTTTACTCTAAACTTGATGTACCCTCGGGTTTAAAAACATTTTTCTAGTAACGAAATATTGCAAACGTTTGAAAGCACTCATCTCCACGTGTCCTACACCTGCGTTAACCAGCGCTGTGGTACTTCAGAGCTATCTCTGTGCATACAATCCATTGAGATCTTTCTCATCCTTGCATCTGCATCTGAAATCTTGTTTTTTAAATAATTTCTTTTTATTACGAGTTCTTTATATTCGCCAGCATTCTCCTCGTGTGTGGGTGAAAGGAAAATTTTTTGGGGGGGACTTTGGAGGTGTATTACTAAAAAGGTCCAGACGATTTATCTAGAAATTCGACAGTCTATGTAGGAACAATGAACATAATTTTTAGCGGCCCCCGTAAGGGGAAAAAGCCGCAATTAGGTTTGTGCAAAATGTCCGTCTGTCCGTCTGTCCGTCTGTCCGTCTGTCACACTCAGGGCGCCAAAACTAGAAGAGGTACGAAAAATATTTTTTCACCATTAAATGCGGCTTGAAAAGTTTAGGTGCAACGGCTACTTTTAGTTTTCTAAAAGCAAACCGTTTAATTTATAAAAATTATTATGCAAGCGATTTTTTAATAATAAAACACCAATTGTGAAGCAATTAGGTAAATGTAAGGGAGGAAATGTTACTAGAAAAAATGCTCTTGGCATGTAGATATCACGCACATTTTTTGAAATGACTTTCTGTCTGTCTGTCCGTCTGTCCGTCTGTCAGACTCAGAGCGCCAAAACTAGAAGAGATACGAAAAATATTATTTCACCATTAAATGCGGCTTGAAAAGTTTAGGTGCAACGGCTACATTTAGTTTTCTAAAAGCAAACCGTTTAATTTATAAAATTAATTATGCAAGCGATTTTTTAATAACAAAATACCAATTCTAAAACAATTACGTAAATGTAAGGGAGGAAATGTTACTATAAGAAATGCTTCCGGCATGTAGATATCATGCACATTTTTTAAAATGAACTTTTAGTAGCGGCTTTCGTGTACTAGCGTAAAGCCCAGAAATGACATGATTCTAAACTAATTTCTTAATTTTTAAAAAAAATCAGATTTAAAAAAAAAAAAAATTGTTTAGTGCCCCCATTAGAATGAAACAAGCATATTTTTGTGCGTTTTGTCTGTTGGTTTGTCTGTCCGTCACGGTTTGAAAAAAACACTAAAGGCTTTTGAAAATATGATTTAACCTTTACTGTTCTTTCAGAAATATTGCGATAGTTTAAGGATGGGAGCATACAGGAATTGAGCCAGGGACTTAGAAGGAACATCCGAAACATCTTGCGAATAGGCGGATCTGACAGGGATCCGACTCCGACGGGGGCCGCCTCTTGTTTAAGATTACACTATATTCTTTGGGTGGGGGGACTTATAGCTACATGGTGAAAATTCTGTTATGATTGTTAGAATTAAAAAAAAAAATTGATTCATCTCAATCAAATTTAAATTTGGCCTACACCTATTTATTAATGAAAATAATTTGGACAAATCACGTGACAAGGCCACAGCGGGAATTCCCAGACTCGACTCAAATGTTTCTCTGTATTCACTAAGGAGTCCAATCAATACATAGACGTATACCAACATTTTGCGCAACCTGTCATTTAAGTGTAAGCTTCGAGAATAGTTTGAAATATACAAATGTAAAATGTACTAGACTAGCTGACTGGCATGACTCCTTGCAAGCATGAAACATTGCAAGAAACGACTAGAATGGAAAAAAAACGTAGACCATCAACTTTATAAAGTAACAACTGATTTATTTATTTTTTTTTTTTTAATTCTATATCTCTCAAATATTCATATTTATAGCTTACACGTTCGTCATGGTTTGACCATTATTATTTTTCATGATTATTTCATCGTCTTCAAATGAAATGTACCTTCTACCATTACCTGTTATAAATGAAATGTTGTTGTTTTTTTTTAAATCACATCACACGACTTCAGCGGAAATTTCCACCTTTGTTTCACAGACCTCTCTGTTTAAAGACCTTCCAACCAAAGGAAACTCGTTTAATTCAATCGTTACCGTTTTTTTTAAGGCTGCCCCCCCCCCCCCCGACCCATGGAAATGTTTTCCGAGTAGAGTGGTGAGGCCAAGGGCGAGGTGCTCGAGTAACTTTTCACGTGCAGTTTGCCTAGACATGTACCATCTCTGGGGGACCATTGAGAAAGCGGCAATGGCTTAAAATGGAGCTGTGAATACAAGAGTAAGACTATGTTATATTACCGGCACGTGCGATGTTCTCGCTACTGTGTTAAACAATAGAATAATATTTTTTTTTTACAAATGTTAATTGTTCACCTTTCTATTCCTAGTAATGGCTGAACTCAAGAGTGTGCCACGTTCCGGCCTGGAGCTGGAACAGTACAGTGTCTAAATGTACTCTCTCCTCTAGACTAATGGGACCTATATTTATCAGTAATTCTGACTTTATTCAATCTCTCTCTCTCTCTCCCTCTCTCAGACTCTCTCGGGCAAATTTTAATTGAGCAAAGTTGGCCATGTAAAGCTGCCTTGTCGTGCGAAATGCGCTCTGGACTATCGTTTGGTCGTCTCATTAGTCTCTGGTTCATACCTTGCCCGCTGCCATCCCTCGTCTTCCTGCGGGAGGTTTGGACTAAGAAGTGGATTGTCTTCCACTCTGAAGGAACATCCAAAATATGTAAAACAAAGTAAACCAACGATTAAGATTTCTAGACAAAAGTGGATCTTTTAGAAATCAGTTTAACACTACTTAAACTTTTTATGTTATAAGGGAAATAACTCAACATTTTAATTTGTCATAGTAATGCATAGTACCTCCCCTTTTTCAACTTTAATATGTTAGATGTTGATACCCTATTGCTGTGTCAAATACATTTCACATACTCTTGTAACGGGCCGGATTACCCACACAAAAAAAAAAAAAAAAAATTAAAAAAAAAAAAAAAAAAAATAGAATTGAAATCAAGCAGACACCATTTTCAGGGGGTGCGGTGCGGTAGCAGAGTATTTAAGTGCTTGCTTCCGAACATGGGATAGGGCCTACTTGATTTATATTTCGATGAAGACTGGAATGTTCAATTTGAGGATTTTTAGGGCGCCCCTGAGTCCACCCATCACAAATGGGTACCTGACTTTAGTTGGGAAAAAAGTAAAGGCGACTGGATGCTGTGCTAGCCACATGACACCCCGCTCGCTAACCGTTTCCAATGAAACAAATGACATTGACATCATCTATCCTATAGATCACAAGGTCTGAAAGAGGGACCTTACTTTACCAGAAACATGTTTTACAACAGGAAGAAGCAGTGGCGTAGCTAAGGATTGGGGGGCCAGAGGGGGGCTTCACCTCTTTAGAAGCCCCTGCATTTTGACATTCGACATCATGACATGAGATGACGACGTAATATTTAATGTAAAAACAAATTTTGGACACACATTTGGGCTTCCCCCCCCCCCGCCCTCAAATTTTCATATTTGGACCCCCCTGCCCAACCTTGCTACGCCACTGGTAAGAAGTGGATGCGTGAAGTTCCTTTCCATTACCAAACGATTGAATGTCCAAATGAATCGTAGGCATTATTTCAGAGTTTTGATATCTTTAGGCTGAACGTGTAATCAATTTGGAAACAGCTAAAACGAAACAGTTTTCAAATCCAACCATTCGACTTATAACAATCCTATATACACATATAAACTAATCTTCCACTGTTTCTATTATACTGGCGATGCTAATTTGAAATAATAATAATAACTGATAATTTGAAAAAAAAACAAAAACAAAGCTTATATTAAGTCAAATTGCTTCAATTATTTTGAATTAATCATAGGCTATAGGCTAGTTAATTTGTTTTTAAAGTAGACTTACAATATCTATTGTACATATTTGCATTTATTATTTTCGTTCTAAGCAACTTTCATGCTTATAGCATCCTCAGTGCGATAAGGTCTAATCTTTTTTGCTGCGTAATGCCAATGAACTATACGGACGAAGGTATCCATGTTATACTTTTTGAAAGCAAGTTTTAAAATAACTTACTAGAGTCTGAAATCAAACTCGAGCATGCATGTTGTTGTTTTTTTATGCAAATTATATTTATTAAAAATAAAATGGTTGAAAGACCTGAATTCGAACACGAGAGTTCAAGCCAACAAACTAACCACTGTGCCAGGAAAGTGCTAATGAAAATGGAATTTTCAAAATTTAAACCTCGACATATAAAGTAAGCCTATAAATGGGACAACTTCAACTTATACTATTATATCATAACTAATTCACTTGTTTTGATACTAAAAAAAAATCACCAATTGTTAATTAACTAATTGTTTGTTTGTTGTTGGTTTTTGTAGATCAATCCTTATGCGATAAAAGAACAAATTGTGTAGGCCTAATTTCACCTTGATCTGAGATTGGGCGTGTCAGAAATAACATCTACAAACTGTTTACCAGACAGACAGAGTGATTTGGTATACGCCTAAGGCCTAAGCTTCGTAAAAATAGTTTGTTTTGGCGCTAGTTATTTTTTTAATTTTTTAGCGAGAGACCTAATTTTCTACACACGGATTATCTCCCCTTAAACGGAACCTGAAACCTGGACACGGTTTTCGAGAACAGCTTAACTTAAACCATTTTCATATAAATTTGACAGCTGTTGTATATCTTTGGAAAAACAATTACTATCTATTTGGTCGTACTGGTAAAACTGTAGTTTGACTGTTAAAATTTCAAAGTATATACAATAATAATAATTTAAATTAGGCCAGAGGACAATCTGTATCTTGAACAGACTACGTCTTTGGGTATTTTCGCATGTAGGCTGTATTCATTAACGAAATAAATGCTTAGGAACATTTTGCCCAACGCAAAGGATAACACCAACATATCGGGGCGTCGGGTAGGAATCTGAACTTTTATTGCATATTTAACATATTTCGGATGTTTCCACACTGTCAGATAAAAATGATTACCTGTTACCTGTTAACTGTCCCTTAGTCTGTGGACCGTTGGGGCACCAAGCAAGACTTATTGACCGTCTTTTTCCGTTCCTCTTTATCCTTTGCCATGTTTAGAACCTCTTTCAATGGCAGGCCCGTACATTCTTTTATGTTGTTCTCCCACCGCGTTCTCTGTCTGCATCTTCTTCTTTTTCCTGGTACTGTTCCCTGAAGGAAAGTCTTTGCGAGCCCCGAAGATCTTGTAATATAGCCATAGATTTTAAACTTGCGTTTTTTTTTCACAGTAGTTAGCAGGTCATCATGGGGTCCAATCGCTGCAGTAACCCTGTCTCTAATCTCTTGGTTTGTGATGCGGTCTTTGTATGTGATGCCTAGGATCCTTCTGTAGCTCAATTCCACAGCTCTGCAGTGAGCGTCCAAGACTCACAAGCATATAGAAATGTGGCCATGACCAGGGAGCGCATCAGTCTGATTTTGGCGCCGAGGGCTAAGCCTTTGTCTTTCCATATTATTTTACATCCTAACTTAAACCTCTTACCTACAGGATGATGGAGGCATGGAGGATTGCGGATGGCTGGGTTTGAACCCCGTATTATCTAGACAACATGCAACATCACATAGCCTACCTCACGACCAGGCAGCCATCCAAAATAGTTTGCGCTATGCGTTCATGAGTGCCCCAAATCGGATCCGCCAGTACTACTATCATTATAGGTAGAGATGGGTAATGTAATCTGAGAATGGGTAAGAATACGCATATATTAATTATATAAAATTATTAAATATTTTTGAATTAAAAAAAAACATCCTCTTTCCGGGTAGCCTACGCCAGAGTGTATAGATCTAGGTGGTGATTCCAATCTGCATTCAACTTAAGAAAAACTTAAAAAAAAAAAAGACAATACCTTCTTATACATCTTATAGAATACTAGTCGACCGGCGGAATAGCATACGCCGCTATTTACCAGGGCCGGCGACCGCAGTGGGGCCCGCATTTCATAGGACACGCAATTTTATAGGACCCGCTCTAATTTAAAGTGTAAAAATGATTAAATTAAGCAATTTTATTACTTACAACAGATTCCCCGCGCCATCCTGTCGATTTAAATGAGTCCCAGGAGCACTAACACATCTATAATCAAGAAAAGTTTGTATTCGTCATGTTGGAAACATGCAATGCAATTTTTAAATTTTTCATATCATACGCCGCTATTTTGCAGGGCAGGCCTTATAGGCACTGCAACATATGTGACCGCAGTGGGCCCTGCACTTTCTTTGGTCCCGTGCTAATTTTTAGGTGTATAAATTATTAAATTGAACCATTTTATAACATGATATAACAGATTTCCCTCGCTAAAGTCAAACCTGAGGCCTGAGAGTAGTATCTATCTGTGTATTGACTGGTAGTCGTTCTTATCACACAAAACAATCTCTTCCGGCTTCCACTTTTTTAACCTTTCTTCCATTCACTACACAAATTCTGAGTTTTATGAAACAAAAATGTGTGCATTGCAATTGTGTGTAGGCCTACTTTATTTTTATACTTATAAATTGTGTTTAATCTCTAAGACTGAGCATAAAGCAATTTTTACATTTTTCATAATTTGGAAATCCGAATTCAATAGTAGATATATGTGCATGTTTTTACGTTACACTTGAAGTTACTTCCTTTTTCCAGTCTATATTTATTTACGTCTCTGTTATTTTGTTTCATGAATGAAAATAGTGCGGATTGGGATGCACCAATTTCTATTCACACCTCGTGCGTGCGCCATGGGATCTTTCCAATTACTTGTTGCTCGTTTGACCTTGGTCTTTTGAGAAATATATAGATAGATAGATAGATAGATGGATTATTTTAATTTTTGCTATAAAAGGAAACATGGAAAACATTTTACTTTGCCCCCCCCCCCCCACTAGAAAAAATCCTGGTTTACCAATTCTGTAAATATAGCCTACCAACATTCTAATGACAGGCCTTTACTGTAGATGTATAACATTGATTCCCAAAATACGGCCCGCGGGCCATATCCGGTCCGCGACATGGTTCCATTCGGTCCGCCAAAACGTAGGTGCAAAGTGTACAAAATCACTCCCACTTTTTTTTTGTTTTTAAAGTTGAAAATGTATATTTACCTACGTTAGTAGCCTACCATCACGTTTACTATGATAGATTATAGATTATAAAATAAATATGGCGGCCTTCTTGATTTGAATAACAGATTGTTAAATTACGCGTAGAGATTGGAGGATTTATGAGAATATTTACCAAAAAGAGACAAGAAAATTAGTCCTTGAAAGTAGAGCAATGAAGAAATTTTCCGATGCGTAATAAGAAAAAATAAACTCAATGTAAGTGCTATATATCGGATCCCCACGGGTCTCTAATAAAATAGTTTGAAGTCAATATCATCTTATCTTTTGTACCTTTTGTACGCCTACCTATTCGTTAATGCGGCCCCCGCGACACAAGGGTTGGACATTAAAATGGCCCGCAGGTCGAATTAGATTGGGCATCACTGATGTAGGCCTACAACTTAATTAATTAAACCCTTCAATATAGACTCTATGGGGCCTGGGCCTACATGCGAAAATATGCACTCCGAAGTTGTAGCCTATAATTTGGTTTAGATAAAGATTGTCTAGTTCTTTAGCCAAATACAATTATTTTGTATTCCTACTTTAATCAACTTTAATTTTTTTTTTTACTCTTAATAGATCTAGATCCATTGTTAGATTCTTTTAAAAAATCTACAATCCAAAAAATAAGTCTATATTTATTAATAATTCAAATTTATTCATTGTTTTGCTCTTCTGGACATTGATAATGATAAAGCCTACTTTTACTATTACAAAAGTAAAAGCAATCGAGCATTATAATTAGCATAAATAAAGGATAAAATAAAGAGACGCTTCCGTTGTTTGAAAGATACCATTAAAAAATAGGGACAACAAATTGAACAATAGATCTATGCTTAATATAGATCTAGATCCATTAATTCTTTATTGTTTTTTTTTTATCTTATTATCTTAGCTAGCTCTTGAAACGACGAAATCTAGACTAGTATTAGTCTAGTAAAAAATAAGGAAAGTTGTAAACATAAGTTATCGTGTACTGTAAAAGTATAAGTCAATTTTTATAAGATCATGGCTAACCCAGCGGCCGAGCCACAGTCAGTTGAGGATGTGCAGGGAGATGGCCGATGGATGAGTTTGGTAAACAACTTATATACTATAATATAGATCTAATCAATCTAGAAACTCAACTGCAGTGACAATTGAATTAATTGACAATAGCAGATCTACTAAACTTGACTAAAGATCTAAATCTAGAGTCTAGATTACTCTAGATATAACGGTAACTCCCTAGCGGCCCTAATAATTGTAGAGTAGATCTATTTCTTTGTCAACATGTCATTGTCATTGTTAGACTACTGATTAGCCTTAGCAGTGCACTTAGGACTGTCAAATGTTCTAGATCTAGATACATCTAGATCTATATTCTATTCAGGCATTAGACTTAAATTTTATTAGATGTCTAGATTTAAATATTTAGCGACATTTGAATTTCATCAGTTTGAACTACATTTAAATTAAAGAATGTGTTGCAAACCAGGCTCTGGACTGGAAACCATGGGTGTAACTGTAAATGGTGGGAGACCATTTCTTCAAAAGTCAAAAGCAACATGGATGAGATCAGTAAAACAAGAAGATGACTGGATGGACTTGAGGCTGAGCCAACTGTAGGAAATTGCCCAGAGTCTGATGGTCCTTGAATCCTTCATTCACCACTGGGAGTCATTCTAATAAATTGCAATTCTAGATGTAGATCTACTAAAAGTTGACGTTGACCTCACAAAGCTTTATAGATTAAGTTCACTTAAAGTTGAAATCTTTAAAATTGTATGCTGTATAGAAGGCATTGTAAGGACAAAAATTTCAAAGTAAAAATGTTTGTTTGTTATAATGTTTTACATTTCGGATGTTCCTTCAGAGTCGAAGATAATTACTTCCTAGTCCAAACCTCCCGCAGGACGACGGGGATGGAAACAGGCAGGGTTTGAACCCGGGACCATCGATAAATCTGAAAGTCAGTCCAGGGCGCTAACCGCACGATTAGGCAGCCATCCATGACAAGTTGACTTTATAACTATTAGAGACTTAAAGTTTACAAGTTTATGTCTTTGTTTACAATGTCTGGTCACAACTGTATGAAAAATAAGTAGTTAAGGGATAGCAGTTACAAAATGACATATGTATGACATTAATATAATTAATGAAACTTGCATTGGCTTACATTTCCAAATTTATTTTTGTACATTACATGCTATTATGTGTCTACATTTGTTTTGCACTTCAGCACAATTCTTTCCTCCATGATGCTAAAGAGAAAGAGCCAGAAGTGGTTCTCATTGGAGATTCCCTTATAGCACAAATGACCCAGTCAAGGGTAAGTCTTGGCGCTTTCAATACATTTGCACATGTTCAGTCCTCCCAACTGTAATAGATAACTGACATACGTTGATGAAGTAAAGGGGGGCGGGTCAATGTGCTGGCCACATTACACTTTCGTTAACCGTGGGCCATAGAAACAGATGATCTTTACCTCATATATATGTTCCCATGGAGTTGAAGATTTAAAAGGTGTGGTAAAAACTAATTCACATTTAATAAAGCTTTTTTTTAAATTTACCTATTTTGTAATACTCTCCTACTTTTTCATTTTGTTTGTAAAGACATGTTTGCAACACGTTGCTAAAAATGTTCATCGGTTCCTTACATGTGTCTATTTATACATATTTTTGATAGTGCATTATGTTATTCAAAGAATCATTGTTTAAATGATTCTATTTTGCTGTCTTCTAGCTGTGGGAGCAAATGTTTGAACCTTTACATTGTCTGAACTTTGGCATTGGTGGTGATAGAACGCAGCACATTCTATGGAGAATACACAACGGAGAACTAGACCAGATAGAACCTAAAGTGAGTATCATATAAATAGGCTCGTCTTAATCATAAAAGAGTCTGTAATGTACCAGAGATATTGGTTCTGGCCCATCATTTTTTCAACCATGTGACCAGATAACCACCCTGTCAGTCGTCAAAGCTGTTTTGATTTCATTAAGTGGGTTCAAACTTTTACAGCTATCACACTCCATATATTTGGTGTTTGGCTGTCTTTTGGTTTGACTTTTCATTTTAGTTAACTCTTCCATGTGCTTGTATCAGATATCAGGTTCTAAAAGTTTACTAGCTATTATTTTTTGCCATGTATTGACCCACAAATGTGGTCTTGTACTTTTGGTTAGTAGTTATCAAAACTATTTTTAATGAAGCTAAATAATTTCACAAGCATTGCTTTATCTTTGATGTTTTTTATTTCTTTATGACTTTTTTTTTTTTTTGATGGATTAAAAAAGAAAGTTAAAAAAAAACAGGTTTAAAAAAATGATCTTCTATAGGTTTCATCATTTTGTATCATACCACAGCCACTAGGCTGCAAACATTTTTACTTAAGCACAGAAATAAAAATAGATGCTCAACAACTTGTTTCAAAAATTTACTTTAAACTGACTGGTCTCCTTGATTAGGTCATAGTCTTATTAGCTGGAACCAACAATTTTGATGACAGTGCAGAACAAGTGACAGAAGGGATTCTAGCGATCGTGAAGCTTATTCGTGACAAACAGCCGTCCTCTCATCTCATAGTTGTGGTAACATATTTTCCTGTTTTATTTATTGTATCACTAGTTGTTTTGTTTTGTTCTGTTTTGTTACAAATTTTCTGCCTATCATAAAAAGTAAAATATAAAAAGTCCTTGATTTAACTCATGTAATTGACTTTTACCAAAGATTAGGAAAACATCATTCAAGAGTTATGACCTCATTTAATAATGTCTTAGAAACATCTTACAAGAGAAAATAAATTGTCTTTATTTATTAGCAACTTTTAGAAAGAAAAAAAATGCTGAGTCAGCTCAATAAGTCTATATACACAATTGTTATCAATACCAGTTTCAGTTTTGTTATATATCTCTTATGTGTAGATTGCTCTATATTCAATATTTAAGTTCTATATTTAGTTTAATTGATTGGATCCACTTCACTTATTTCATTTGGTGTTCATTTGTATATGAACTATTTGATCAGATTTTGTACAATGTTGAAATTTTGTTCTCATTTGTATTATTTTCATATTTTATTGATAAAAGTACAATATAATTTAGTGCTTCAATGTTCATTTCCACTTAAAGGGGTTGCTGCCAAGAGGAGAAAAGCCAAACCACCTTAGAGAGAAACACCTTGAAATCAACAAGCGACTCGCCGAGGAGCTGACGGGCGCGCCTATGACAAGTTTTCTCAGGATTGACGAGAAGGAGTTCATGTCCAGTGAGGGCGTCATTAGGCGGAGTGTCATGTACGACTTTCTTCACCTCACCTCGGACATCGGTTATCAGAAACTGTGTGATCCCCTGCTGGAAGAAATACAAAATGTCTTAGGTATATTCATGAAAGTAGAGAGCACGGCTCTGGAAACTGCATCTTTAGCTGGGGATCTAGATCACTCCCCTAGCAATTAATGTTTTTTTTTTGTTTTTTTTTCTTCTATGTGAAATAATTTTTTTTTCTGTAAGGAACTTTTTGAGTTTAGTGCTTTCTGCTCTGTTGCAGCCTTCTCATGTGTTAAGATGGTTTGAAATGGGCACATTCTCTATTTATTGCAAAGGCAATTTTGTCAGAAATAAGAGCAAAACCTAAGCGCACATAAATGAAAGTTGGACCTTTTCCTCAGATACTGACCAAAATAATGAAAAGACCTTTTGGCAAATTATAAATGGTAACATAAATGTTTTTTATTATAGGCTTTATAACTACACAGCTGATTAAATACAGGGCCTATATTTTATTATTACCTAGAATATTTGAAAAGCTGTTGTTATTTTTTTGTCTTTTTTAAGGAATAAATTGTCCCCAAGTCTAACAAGCTTTGTTTTGACAATTTTTAAAACTTACCATTGTGATATATTATTTATAAAATTAGGAAGGTCATAGAACCATTGTGTTTCAAATCTTGTGCCAATTAGTGCTAAGATTGTCATTGGTATTTTTTTTTTACTTTTTCTTTATTTTTAGCTTGACATAAAAGCTTATGTTCTCATAGGAACGATGTTCCTATATTTGCGAAAAGTGTTGAATTGATAAAAAGCTTTCTGTGTTGTCCATCTATTGCCTTTTTCACTATCTCACTTGAATAACACTAGATGCAACAAGTTCTTTCTAATTACCTAACATCTCCATCTTGCTCCAAACCATGACCATCTAGACAGAATAGTCTAGCTTCAGTGTTAGCTGTTTCACTTGAACAAACATAGCACTGCATTTGACAGAGTCACATCCCTATGACTTATTTAGTTCAGTGCAGAGGTAGTTGTGTATTCATCACAAATCTATAATATTAACATGTTTGTTATTGGTTCTATGTGTGCAGATTTCCAACTTTATGTTTTAAGTTATTTAAAAACTTTGCAGTTTCGGATATCATTTCATTTACTAGCACATGTGTCTTTAAGAGCTACTCTGTTGCTTCTGCCTTGAGGGGTACTAAATATGCCCATTTTTTTTTATTTTGTTGTTGTAGAGTCTTGCAAAAGATTTACAGATGCTATAGACATAACTTCGTCAGTTTTCTTAAAGCTTGTGTTTTATTTATATACCTGTTTATTTCAATAAGGACTTTTTACATTTGACTTAAAAAAAATCTTTTTTATCTTCTTACCTTTCTGGAAATAACATTTGATTCTTGTTGCAAGAAATGACTAAAAACATTTCTTCTCTTGTTTTGAGTTAAAATGGCACTTTAACCTTGTGCTCATTGTCTGCTGCTCTGTACTTGTCATTCTGTCTCACTTTCAGGTGGACTTCAAATTTGACCTCACTCTGTGGGATAAAATTTTTTTTTTTTTTTTTTTTTAAAGAAGTCTAAAATCCATTCTTTCTGCATTATTTATCCCATCTGGCAAGTTGAATGGTGCAGTTTTAGTGAAATGATTGTGAGAAAATTTATTTTTATTTATATTTCAGGATGGCATGTTCATTAATCAGGTAGAGAATAGACATTGAGTTACTTATATGTAGATATGCTTGAATTATTTTTTTATTATTTCAATTGTATTGTCATTTGAAAATAAGCAGGCCATTTGCATTTATTTAAAGCAAATTTACATGTTTAAACTAAATATAATTATTCAAATAATTTACTAGTAGTTATGTATAACATATGGTACATATATACATGAATCAATAGATCACTATTTGATTAGAATGGAAATAAAAAAATGAGTTTCACTTCAGAGATAAAGTTCCAGTAATTGTAAGACTTCCCAAGTTGTGTAGTAGTGGTTACTCTGAACATAGAAATGGTTCAGCTAGAGCACTAGAGAGAAATTTGAAGTTGTTAGTAGAAGTTTTTAGGTCTGAGGGTTGATTGTTTACATTACTATTGGACTACATGGAATGATATAGTGAGCCCCAGCTTTGGTAGTTTGGTTGTGTGCTTTGCATTTAATTGTTCTTTGATTTAGTGTATGATAAAATAAGGTGGTTGTAATGGCTACTGGTTTAGAAACAAAATTATTTTGTTTCGTAGTGGGTATGGGTGTTTCTTCTTTTAAGTTACCTGAATTAAATGTTTTTCCGCCAATTTAGTTTCTAGTCTTTTGTCGCCTGCATTTTGAGTTTCAAAACTTTTTTTTCCAGTTCACATTCTTATCTTATATTAACAAACTAACTACATACCTGGTACTTTTGAACTAACATTCCTTATTCATTGTAACTATTTCATGCGCTTTCTGATATCCAAGGCTGTTTATAGACAGAAGTGATTCTGTTTATTTTAGAATACAACACAAATATTGATGTTATCATTTCTTTGGAAGAACTTCTGACATAGTATTGTGTTGATTCAGATTCCCCAGATGTATTGCATTAGCATTAACTTTTGGCAATCTACAGATTCTAACTTTTAGTTCGGATTAGCAGTATTTATTATGTGTTCAAGTATATACAACAGCAGTCACCATAGCTACAGTACAGCTACAGTATACAATTTAGACTTTATTGGATAATAGCCAGAGCAGTCTGTATAACTTTTTTTTAGTGACTAATACTTCTAGGAGAGTGACAGTGAATGGAACCACTACACAAGTATTATTAGGCTGTTTTTCTTCAGTTTTAAAGTCATAACACAACATAGAATCAGGGTAGGATAAATTATCATGAACTAGACTAACCAAAAGTTTGGGGGTTAATGATTGGAGGGGGGGTGGGGTTCATGGCATTGCATATGTCTGTGGCTGGGCAAGCTTTAATCTGGCAAATCCTATTGTAAAACATAGAATGGAATAATTGGCTAATGGTCAATGTTTCTTGATTTAATCATAGTCTGCTGAGTTGCTGAAAGATTTCCAGAAAAACAAATTAAGTGAGCACTGATGGTACCAATGTTAATCCAAGGCAACAAAGTGCTTCTGAAGAAAGATGTTTTGTATCATATGGCAATCAGGATTGTAGAAAGTTATGGAGTATTTATGAAGATTTAGGGTTTTAACCCTTAAAAAAAAAAGAGAAAGATAACTAAGCATGAGAACCTCCAGGGGATGTTATTTATAATTCTCTGGATTCTCTAGTTGTATGTGTAGTTGTTGTTTAATTTGTGCTTTTCTAGAACATTATTTTAAACACAGATTCTTCTTTTTATAAAATTCTTGTAGTTTTTAATTGTGAAGTTTTTCCACAGCAATTGTTGCAGGATGTTTAAATCTGTTATTAATTAAAAAATGTATAAGTTCAAACAAGCTCCATGGCTACATAATCATTTTGTATTGAAATTTTTAATTATTTTTTTTTTTACAACTTATTAATCAGATCAAGAAATCATAGATTTGTTATTCCTCTTCTATTTTCTAATTGTTATAAGAGTTGACTCTTTGACTTTGGAACTACAGGCCTATGAAAGCTTGCCTCCATCTGCCTATCTGAACAAATGTCTGTCTGGGAAAGATTCAAGTAGATGTAAATTATTACATCACCGTTAGCTTATATCCCACGGCACTTGGATTAGAAGTGAGGCCGATGGCTAAGAACATAAGGGAAACTATTCAATGTTCCTTCTCTGTACCATATCAGTCTAAATGAACTATTTCTCTACAAAGTTCATTTATCCATTGTTCACTTGTTTCCATTGAGTCATTTGAATTTTTTTCCATTTCTACAAATCTATTTCCATGGCAACTTAAAAGAAGGAATGATTTTTTTTCTTCCTTTTTTTTATGTTTTAATTTGGCTCTAGATGGAATAAAAAAAATTGTATTCTCAACTTGTATACTCTCATATAATTTTGTTCATGCTTTGTAACTTTAGTTCCCTTTCATTTGTTCTGGTTTATAGTTTGATAGAGTCTTCTGTCACTTAGACTACTATGTTTGTTACAGCTTAACTTTTTTTTTTTGTAGCGCGACTTACATGCAATTAGAATGCTCAGTGCCGTATGGTCCAGTTGCTTTTTCTGGGCTCGTGGGGTTCCAGGGAGATTTTCCTGCTGCCTTTAGGTTTCTCAGTAAACATACCTTTGATCTAGTTTGGATTTAAACTTGAAACCCCCCCCCCCCCTGTAAGTAGCCAAGTGGTTTATGCCACAAAATGAAAACCATCTCACCACTTCAATCCTTCACTGGGTCTCACTATTTTGTAAATTATTTCACGACTTTTACTTGAGTGTAAATAAAAGACTGCCATCAGAAGACTTCAATTGAGGAAGTTACTTAAAAATAAAAAAAAAAAGGTATGGAAATTATAGGTTTCATTAACTCTTTCTCTCCGTAATTGTTTTCCACGTTCTGATGGAATTATTCATTGTTCTTATTTGTGTTTCACTACCCTGTTATGATTAAACTTTAATAACTCTTTTTGTTTGTAATCAAGAAATGTTATATTAGGTTTATAATTATAGAAGAATTCATGCTCTTTTTATATAGTGCAAATTAAAGTTTATAAGACCAAAAATTAATTTAATTTAATGGGTTCAAATCAACGTTGGTATCGTCTTTTTCCTTCATTCATGGCTCAACTTATTTGTTGCTTTTTTTTTTGTTTCTTCATTGTCAACATTTTTTTTTCTTGACCCATTCATCTCTGAGATACTGGTTAATTATTGCTAGATGACTTTTTTGAAACCAGGTCGGACTTGAGAGATGGGTTGATGCTGGTCAAAGCTCTCCACGGTCTTGCAACAACAGGAATGAATAAATGACGCTATAGACAAACACGTTTTAATTCATCAAGAGTATTTGATTTTTTAAAAACTAGATAAAAAAAACATGTCCTTGCTGCCTAATTCATTCATAGAATTATCTAGAACTCCCATCATTTGTTTTGATCTGCACTTTGTATAGATAAAACAGTGCTAATTGCTAATCTGTCATTAGTGTGCCTTGGTTGGTTTTCTTTTAGGAAGGTGTTGAAACCATTTTGTGTGAGTGTTTTGTTGCAGAAACCTTTTTTTTTTATAACTGGAAAAAAAAAATGTGTATCCGCTGTCTCTTTAAAAAAACAAATAAAATGTTAGAATTTTTTTAAAAATTTGTTTTACAGAAATATTTTAGTAACATGTTTTGTTAAAAATTATGTCAGCATTTTAATTTGATTTTGGTTTGAAAGATTTTGCTATAAATTCAATAAAATTAACAACATGAAAGATATTAGAAAAAACAAAAAAGGCAAAGTAGAACCTTTATAATGACAGAATGTTTGGAGATTTCATACTTTGAATGGATTGTTCTTTTTAATCTAAATCCTATATACCATTTATAAAACATTCATGCATATATATATAATACAGTATACAGTATGTAATATTTTATGGAAAACAAAAATTTTAAACTTCAGAAGACTTACATTAGTTGTTATTATAATTATTTTTTTTATTTTATGAAGATTGAAAGTAATAGTATCCATTGCTTAACATTGTGAATTGTGATGTATAGGGCTGAGAATGTAAAGGTCACCTGATGGTTAAAGAGGGTGTCATGTGACCACACCCACTTTCTCCAACTAATGTCAGGTACCCTTTAGATTTGTGTGGATTCAGTCGCTACTAAAAATCCCGAAATAAAAAAAAAATCATAGCCAGATTTAAACCTGAGACCTTTCAGTAAGGAAGCCACATGTTGTTTTGTTTTTATTATTCGTATTAATTTGTGTGGGGGATACAAGTGTTTCAACTTTGTGTTTCATTTACAAATGTGTTCTCCCAGGATTTCAGTTGAACTCCATGTCTTTGTCACACACATCACTATACAAGTCACTCCTGTTTGAAATGTTGGGCTGATGGACTTGTACAGATATTATCTTACTGTGGGACAGTCGAGGATATTATGACCTTTATATTTTTGTTGTCTGCCCATTCAATGTGAGCTTACATTGTGTTAGTGTACTCACCCACTGGGTTATGCAAATGTAACCTATTCTAATTATGATGTAACCCATTCTTGACTTTGTTAGTTTTACGTAAAGAAATATTTTGTGTCTGTGTCAAGGTGCAATAAACACTTGTAGCTGTTTTCAAGTTTCTTGGTTTTATTTACTTTCAAGTCTCTTTGTTTACATTTTAATTGATCCAGTGAATGTTCTGCATTAAATAGAGTAAGAGTTAGTGTAGAGAACTCGATCTGGAGAGACGTGGGTACAATAGAAGGGAATTTTAAAAAAATTGAAATATTAAGATTGGGAGAGATTTTTAAATAAATAGATCCCACTTCCAAACACCAAATGTTGCAAGTTAGCCAACAGCAGCTCAAAGAACCTCAACGAATAGCGTAATATAAAAACACTAGTTAAATAATTTAAGAACAGTAGATCGATAACCAAATTCCAACTAGAGTACTCAGTAATAACAACACTTCTTTCTTGCTTACATCCTAGATCTAATATTATCGGCGATCTTTGACTTGCTCTTTCTTTTACCGTGCTGTGTTATGTGAATCATGGTACAATATATATCTTATATATAGGTCTGTGTGATAGTTCTAGACAAAGAACGAAACGGACGAAATAGAAAATAAAATCAAGGGATCTCATGCTGCTGTTATCATACCGGTATTAAAGACAACATCTGATTGAATCTAAATCTTAAATATAAAAAAAAAGATGAGAATCCCTGACAAAATCAAGGAATCTCATGCGCGTATTTTCTTCTTAAAGAAGAGCATCATTAAATTGAATCTAAACCTAGAACTCATACAGAAAAAGATGAGAATCCCTGACGAAGAATTGATTATGTCGAGAAAGAGGATTAAATACACAATCAAGCGAAACATGTTATTGTGCAGTCTGAGAGTTGTAAACTCTGGCTCGAACAGCTGGACCACAAAGGTTATCACTCTGGGTACCAGGACCACAGTGTAAGTCATTATGACCAACAGTAGCATTTTGACCACTTGGACATCTCGTTTGGAATATTTGGAAGAATTCTTTGCTATACATTTGGACATGGCTGGGGTATTAGCCAATTTATTTCTGAAGTCCGAAGCTTTGTGGAGAATGTTTGCGATGACCACTGTACTGCTGACCATTATAATCAAACTAAGTAACGGATATAAGAAATTAAAATATTTATAAAACTCTAAATAAACCTGTCCGTGGGTAAAGTAAAAATTTGAAAACTGATAAATGGCTTCCGGTTGGTCTCGAGCGGATGTCTTTACCCATTTTACTTCCAGGATAAACAAAGCGGGAAACAGGGACGCCAGCACAATGACCGAAAGAGTGACGCATGCAAGCCACGTGACTTTGGGCGTCATCAGAGACTTGACCCGGAGAGGGACGCTAATGCACAGGCATCTTTCCAGGGCTACGTAGCCACCTAGGACGTAGGCGATGTTCGTGGCGATGTTCTGCAGACAGTTGACGTGTGGGTAGGTAGCATTTTGCCATGACCTGCCCAGTGACAGTGATATAAGAGACAGAGGACCGTAGCACCTGTGGACGACACCGCAGAGGACTCGAACCAGATCCCAGAAGGCGATAGTCGTCATAGTGATATTGATGGTCTCCTTAAATCCCATGGTGGTAAAGACAGCGATCGTCAGAATGTTCCCGAAGATTCCCGATAAGGCGAGGACGAGGGAGAACCATGTATCGACTACAGAGGTGAAGATCGTTAACACATCGTCTGACACTAGAATCTGATCAAAGGTCGTCCTAACGGAAGTTACATTTACCAAGTAAAGAGAGCTGCAGCAATACGATGTCATATTACTGGATTTCATACCATTGTATGTTACATTACAGAATGTCCCATTGCTAGATGTCGTGTTACCGAGTTTCACATTACCGTAACAAATAACATTCATTGTGATTCTACAACTCTCAGTCCTAAAAGTGTAAATGAAGGCTGCTATCTCATTTATTACGATAGGTTGTATTAAAGTATTGAAACTTTAGTAGACATCTCACTGGACAAAGAATACTTATAATAACTATAGTTTTTGTAATTATCTTCATATATATAGGTCAGTTGAACTTATATTTTCATTGCATATGAGAGGAGTAACAAATATTGTAAATCAGAAGTTTAGTCAACTATATTTATATAAATGTACGTCTATTTACGTTTAGATACACACATTTATATTTTGATTCTGAAGACAAATCTCAAAGACTCTTTTAACAAAACAATACTGCGTCTTATACACCGGCTACGCCCGTAGATTTTCTAACCTGTTTTTAATCATACACTTTTGTTAGGATATTCTGAATGCCTCATTCTTTTAATATTTAAATAAGAGTCCATTTGCAAGCTCAACAGATCGAGCTTTTTCAAAGACACATTTTATTAAAAAATCTAGGCTATTGTGTTACATGGCGAAGGAGATTCGTTTAAAGAAGGGGGAGCTTGACTTCTTTCCAAATATGCCTTTTTTTTGTTTTCTACATCTCTATTAATATTATGTTGTCAAGTAAAAGACGTAGACATGGAATCCTAACCAAGAAACGCTAAATCTTATATGATGTTTCCATCTTGTTATAGGCAGAAAAAGAAACATTATATTATAAGACATTAAACAATAATTAAAGTTTCCATTCACGTAAATAAGTAGAACGCCACTATTGACACTAATTGACAGTTATTTGTTGTTATTTTCTAAATCGACCATTTTATTACCAAGAGAAAGCTCTAAAGTCTAAACTATATAATGACAGCTTCACCAGTCATCGTACACAAACATACACAATTATTGTTTTAATTGTAGACATTATAATAGTGCTCAAATAATGCTCTCTAAAACCAAAGCACTATAATGCAGAAGGTAAACGGTAGGTATTCCGTCTTTTACATTTAAAATCGACTAATCTGTAATTTACGCGTACCAATAGCAAGGATTAAGAACTTAAGACTATATCTTTTGTAATTCTTTCGTTACTAATAATGGCATGGTTAATCTTAGTGATAATATATATTTTTTGTTTTAGTTACAAGTTTATGAATACATCGATATAGAAGACTTTATAATGCTTGTTACAATCTACGCAACAATATTTTAGCCGCCAAATAGTAATTCCGTTTGATTCTACGTTACCTTGGTGTTATTCTGTTCAGCTGTTAACTGAAGAATCTGCATTGATAGCTTGAATCTCTCAACCAGAAATCATAAAAGAATCGAAAGATATAAATTGAACTATAATTTAAGTGATGGAATTAAATGAGATGTACTCATATAGAAGCGTTTAAGACGCGTTATACAAAGGGAACAATAATATTTGATATCTCAGAAACGCCCGACAGCACTTCACAATCCATTTCTCTTTGACATGTCAGTTGTGTCCAAGGGTGCATACAATTTATTGGCAAGGTGTTGGTCGCTGTGAATAGAGAATCGCAAATATCACACCTTACTCTCACCACCTGAAAGTTGGTGTCATAAAGTAGAATACCTTATTTTCATATTTAGTGAGTTTAGCCTAATTCACAACAACCATGAGTGAATTCCTTTAACCTTCAGCTATGTAGTCACTCTATTGCCAGTCACCTTATAAGCAAATCCAGCGTTAAATGTTACACTAGGCAGTCACTAATTAGTCCCTCTATGGCCAAGCTAAGAGCCAGTTGTTCTATAAGGTAGAAGTCTAACATTTTAGTTACTCTACATTGTGAGCTATATTTCTATTAAGGATCTTATGACTAAGTTACTGTGACGTTATTCTTGGAGTTATATTATCTTCTTATTTTATAAAATACAGACGTTACTTCAAAAAAAAATGATGATTACGTTCTACACGTCATGACACCAATGACCTAAATTCTGCCAAGTCACTGGTTTTCCTGGCTAGCTCAGGTAATCCATTCCATGCACTAATGGCTCTAGGGAAAAATGAGCATTTGTACAGATTTATCCTAGCATGTGGAACGAGGAATGTGCCTTTATCTTTGTGTCTTTCTGAGTATTTTATTAGGTTTTGTTTTCGTATTTATCAATTTTGGCACATATTTTTATGTAAAATTGCTACTTTACTTTTGAGTCTTGTATCCTGAAGGCTTTCTAAAATTTAGTGATTGTACGAAAGGTGTTACTCTAGTCAGATGTGCATTTTCGTTTGTTATGAATGAATCCCACTGCTCCATCTTGTGTCTGTTCTTTATAATACAGGAATGTTATTCTTGGAGTATTATATGTAAACTATTATCACGTGGCTTTATACAGATATTATATGTAATAAGCCTTTTACTCTTTGTGTCTACTACAGAGCTCTTTAGCCATGTTACAGTAGATGTCTGAAAGTATAAATGCACTGACCTACACTATAACAATGTATAAATCTTGAAGCCACTGTCAACCAAACTGTCTTACGAAATGACCCAGTGACCATTATTATCAAGTTGTCCATGTCAGACAAGAAGAAGGGATACATGACATCTGTGTCAGAAGTGGGGCAAGGTCAGGAGGATGACGTGAAATTCTATTTCCAACAATTAATGTAATGCTGTACTCTGGACAGAATGAACATTTACATTGGATCGTGTCTGTCAGGGCTCAGATTTTAAATGTTTGGCTCTTTATTCCTTTAAATATTACTTTTAATAACAATTATTTATTACTTTGCTACACGTATACTTGTTACACAAATAAAAACACATACTTCAACTCCAGTTTGAATTAATAAGACTAAATATAACTCAATAAACTATTAAGCACACAATGAAATAACTCCATAAATATGAATACACAAACACCAGTCCAGGAAGCACACGTCCAACCTTTCTGGACCGGGAGTAAGACCTTACTAACTTAACACATTCTCTCGCACATTCAACGAAGACTGAATCGTTCACTCAAAACACATGCAAAAGACTATTCACATTCACAAGGGGATATAAAAACTATCATACCAAAATAACAAAGTAATATTCATTCTCGCCCTGACAATGTCAATTTTCGATTGGTGAATGTTGAACATTAGCAAAAGGGCGAAGAGTAAGACTTACTCTGAAACAGAAAATTGGTTCATTTACAAGCGGCCGTCAAACTTTAAGACAGAACAGCAGCCCAGTGGGGATCTAATCTGCTATTGGGAATATTAGACAATAATTATTTTGTTTTCAGTATTGGACAAGTTCTGTGAGTCGTGATAAAGATATAAATATCTATCTATCAAGTAAACACACACAAAAACAAGATCGTGTTTTTCACAAAGTTATAGGCGAGCTCAAGGATCCTATGTTTGCTAAGCAATTCAGATCATTAAGTAGTTAGTTTATCTTATTTTTCATACATTTAGTGTAAAATTAGATTACATTAGTGCTTTTTTTTTTAAAGACCTCAGTTGTTTAAACCATTGACTTTGGATTTTAAAAGCTGTGAAAAATTAATTTGAGAAAGAAAACAATTTGGAAACATTTTCCTCTGATCATATGTAAAAGTCGAGCGGTTTGCACGCTGGACTGTCGTATCGATTTACCGATGGTCCCGGGTTCAAACCCTGCCCGCTCCCATCCCCCGTCGTCCTGCGGGAGGTTTGGACTAGGAAATAACTATCTTCAACTCTGAAGGAATTTCCGAAACATGTAAAACATTTTACAAACAAACATTTTACATAACACGTGTATACTGAAATACATGATAAGAACAGGAGGGTAGATATTTAAGATAGTATTATTACCAGTACATTATAATATAATACGTTATGTGTTATTATGTGTTAAAACAATTTTTTACTATCTGGTAAAGACGTCACACTATATCTGAATGAAATATTAATGTTAAACTCCCATTCAAAACTTTTTACCCACAACTAAACAAACAAAACAAAAAAAAAAACGAAGCCTTTGTTGTTGGCTAATCTGGACAACAATGCTAGTAAATACAAACAATAACGGCGACAAAACGTGAACAAAAAATAGAACTATTGAGTCAGCCTTCCCTAGTTAGCTCTACAACAAAGGCGCTTCTATAAAAGATGCAGATGCATTATTTGTTTCAGATAAAACTTTGCATAGAGCACATAATCCTACAATAGACGAAACTTTATGTTTCTGAAATTAGAAGAGTAATTGTATTACATGCTCTATACATCTGACGAGGTCTTGCCAATTAAAAAAGATCGTTTAATAAGTTGTATCTGTTGTTGATTGTTGTGTATGTATCAACCCCACCTTGAGTTTCGCCCTGGTTGTTGTAATCAAGAGTTGGGTTACAATACAATGGTCGGTTCTCAATTTAAATTGTAATTAGCCTAGCTATTGAAATCGTGAAGAGACACTAGTCAACAACGTGTTGCTTTTAAAAACTGAGACACTATTCTCTCTCTCATTTCCTTGTCCCAATCGTCCCTCATGCAAAACACGATAGTAAAAGAATGTGCTTTACTGTTTCATCGTTCTAGACTAATCTAGACGCAGTGGCGGCACCATGTTTTCCTTCCACCGTCCAAAGTACATGCCTATTAGACAGTGTCCAACATAATTCACTTTTTTACTTTTTATTTAAAATACGATTTAAGAAAAACATTGACCAACGAATTATTAAAAAAAAACTGAATAATTAAAAATATTTCATCATATATATATATGATTTTATTCAATGATAAATATGTTACAATAATATGTATAATAATAAATACAATAAGAATTATAATGATCATTGTAATATTTAATGTGAATTATTAAATATTTAAATACATTAATACAGAAATGAATAGGGTCCTGGTAAAAATCGCCACTCTCAGTTAAAAAGTAGACCTCTGTGCAACATACAACTAGTGTCACATAAACAAATTATGTATTTGTTAGTCAAAGGTAAATTTTCT
>JADKLZ010071522.1:16028104-16039906 GCA_021533235.1 Biomphalaria straminea
CTCCCAAGCGAGGCTTCCACTATTTCAAAGACACTCTCAAGAGCTCCTTCAAGGAATGCGATATCGAGAGTCACGGTTGGGAAGCACTAGCTCTCGATCGCTCCTCATGACGTGAAGCTGTGAGTCTCGATTTGAAGCAAGAATAGTGGCCAGGGCGAAAGAGCGCCGAACCAACAAAAAGCTGAGAGAAGAAGTAGGCCTATCTGCAACTGACATAACACACCAATGCACACGTATGAGGCCGTTTTTTTTTAAGCGAGGATTGGACATTACAGCCATCTTTGAGTCCATAGGAAATGAGAAATGTGCTCATCTTCGACCGCGAAGTAGGAGCTATATATTATGACGCGTAGGAATACGTCAAGTTATTCTGTAAGCATATAATAAATGAATTGCACTGTCAAAAAGTTGCACATTTTCACGTGAAGGAATACATATAGGTATTTTTCGATTGAATGATTTAAATATGAATAGTTAATATGAATCTATTACTGACCATTTACTTCAAGTAAACCTACTAGAAAAAAAAAAATAGGCCAATAAATGTGGGTCACGAACAGAGAAGGCTAAACCGCCAAGTTGTACAAAACGGGATGTGTACAAAAGTGCAAGCAGTCTATATGAATTATCGTTAGGACATTGTTTGTACTTCAATTGTACTTTAATTATATGTTATTTTATGTTTTCTTTTTCTCTAATAATGGGTTTAAAATTTTAATGAAAAAAAGTGGATTTAAAAAAGCCTTAAACTTTACTAAAGAAAAGTACATTGGAATGTTCGAAAGCATATTGGAATATTCATAGGTACATTAGGATATTCGAAGCACATTGGAATATTCAAAAGTACACTGGAATATTAAAAGTACACTGGAATATTAAAAGTACACTGAAATATTAAAAGTACTTTGGCATATTCGAAGTACATTGGAATATTCGAAAGCACATTAGAATATTCAAAGTACATTGAAATATTCGAAAGCACATTGGAATATTCAAGGTATATAGGAATATCTAAAAGTCGATTGGAATATTCAAAAGTACCTTGGAATATGCATAGGTACATTAGGATATTGAAAGCACATTGGAATATTCAAAAGTATACTGGAATATTCAAAGTACATTGGAATATTCAAGGTACATAGGAATATATAAAAGTACATTGAAATATGCAAGTACCTTGGAATATGCATAGGTACAATAGGATATTCAAAGCACATTGGAATATCTAAAAGTACATTTAAATATTCAAAGTACCATGGAATATTCGAAAGCATATTAGAATATTCAACGTAAATTGGAATTCTCGAAAGCACATTGAAATTTTTCAAGGTACCTTGGAATATTCAAAAGTACATTGGAATATACAAAGTACGCTGGGATGTTCAAAGTACATTAGAATATTTAAAAAGTACAATTGTGATATTCAAAATAGGACATTCAAAAGTACATTGAAAGATTTTAAAAGGCAATTGATGTATTTTTGATGAAAAACAACTGTTGTATTTTATAGACGTACAATGCTGTCTATGCCTCGTCATTTTAAAAGACGTCTAGTTTTTACACATACAGTTTATAAACAAGATTTATTTATAGACCGATTGGATGCAACAACTTCTCGATTGAAATGCTTAGTTATATATTAAGTACACTAGCGCCATAGTGTCCCGTAGACCAGAATGTATAGTTCTTCATACCAGCAGCAGTTCACGTCACACGCTTGGCTGAGGATTTAACTTCATTACTAGTTGATTAGTTCGGCCCTTTGAACATGGGGGGTCAGAGCGCTAATTAAACTTAATGGCTGTCAGTACAAACACCGGTTAGCCGCTCAATCAAGCGTGACAACATTTTGATCCTGAAAGCAATCAAAGCTCGAGTGAGGGAAAAAAAAACTGTCTTTGATCATGGGAAAAAACATATGTGACATCCTTTGATTGATTTCTTTAACACTGTGAAATGTTTTTGTGCTGTATACGCTTTAGAGTATTTGCGTTGAGTATTCTTTTTTTTTTTTTTTTTGGGGGGGGGGGGGCAAGGTTAATTGCGAACCAAGAGGTCTCGAGTTCAAATCCCTGTGAAAACTAGTATGTTGAATTTCTGGATTTTTTTATGACACCCCTGAGTACACCCTAACTCTAACGGGTAACGTTTGATTGTCTAAAGAGTTGAGCCGAAGGCTCTTGGAGCTCTAGGCTTGTAAGCCTGTTTGAACCAACCGTTCTGTCTGAAAGAGATCCAAGTCAATGTCTATGTAAAGCATTGCTATTTCCGATATATCTGGGTCTCCGGGCGCATGGACTAGAATGCATGACCGAAGGCCGAGTACACCGGGAACCTTCGCCATTGTCCTATGTTGTACCAAGTTAACCGTGCAGGACTCGCCATTAATATAACAGTCCCTTGAGGAACGGCGCATGGATTATCGACATGGACGTGGCAGCTCTCTTTCAACTCCGCTCCGTGCAATTGGAAAGCTCTCACAATCCCTTGAACACTTCCACAGGAGTTTTGTTTTGCTTTTCGATTAGCCTAATCACTTCCTTAAATGATAGTTTCCACCCGAGTGCCCATTGAGGCAGAATAGTGTACCCGGGTAACGGGTACCTGACAGATCCAATGGGTACTTGACATTTGCTGCGGATAGTTAAGGCGGTTTGTCGTTGTGCTTGCCCCATGACATCCTCGTGTAACCGAGGGTCAAAGAAACAGATGACCCTTATGATGACCCTTTATATCAACTGCACCATAGATCCCACTGTGCTTTACTTCCTTGTAAGGGCGTGTGACTGTGCACGATGAACGCAACGGTAGTGTTTCGTTTCAGACTTTGCAGACGATTTCTGTGGCCCACGGTAAGCGTGGGTGTCATGTGGCCAGCACAACGACAATAGAGGCTTTTACTCTTTCCCCAACTAATGTCAGCATTGGGTGGACTCAGGGTCGCAATGAAAACTCTGAAATAAAAAAAAAATATAACATTCATCACCGAGATCCGTTGATCCGAGATCAACCTGGGACCCATCAGTTCGGAAGCCAAGCACATTTCCCCTCGGCCACCAAGTCCCCTAAAGGCGCGGTGGCCGAGTGGTAAAGCGCATGGCTTCTGAACCTGAAGTCCCGGGTTCGAATCCTGGTGAATACTGGGATTGTTAGTATCGGGATCTTTGGGCGCCTCTGAGTCCACCTAGCTCTAATGAACTCTAATGGGTACCTGGCTATAGTTAGGGAAAAATAAAGGCGGTTGGTCGTTGTAGTTGCCACATGACACCCTCGTAAACAGTAGGCCACAAAATCAGATGGCCTTTACATCATCTGCCCTAGGTCTGAAAGGGAATTTTTTTTACCAAGTCCCCAGGGCACAATATGGTCTAAATTGTGCCGATGTGCCCATAATCCAAATCCAATCCACGTCCCCCCAGTATGTGATAAATATTTGCTTTATCATGAAGCACTCTTGCTGCCTGTGCTTCTTCAATTCGTGATGTTTTCTATCTGTTTGTAACGATTCCTGTCTTAGTTCATGCCACAAGAACTAGCCATTATGACCTCGACCTGTCCGTGCTTTGACGTTTTTATTGACGAATGATTTGACAGCATGAAGAAAATGCATTCTATCTTCTTGGTATTTTCGCCAGTGTGTCACTTGTTATACAAATAATCAAATCACATTTTTTTAAAAGCAATTAAAGTGAATTTCCATTGATTTTAGATCAACTAACTGACAGTCTTGTAAAGGCGAGACAAAACCGTTAAGTAGTTTGTTTTTAAATGTTGTTTGTTCTATTCTTTAAAGTCCTTAAATCTATTTCACAACAGAACGTGGGAAGATGTAAGGAGATTTAAAAACAGGATAAACATACAAGATGTCCACTTAGTGACCGCAGCGGGGGTCAATCGACGGCCCAAAGTTCGACCCATTTAGTACAAAGTTACAAGCGGGACAAAACCCCGTCACTGCTGAAAAGCTATTTGTTAAACAAATACAAGGCTCGTCTTAACGTGAATGTAACATTGAGGTTTCCTCGCCGCCTAGGCTCGTCATTTGGTGTTGAAGCTTTGGCTGAAGCTCAATAATCAACCATTAGGCCATCTTTTTTTTGGCCCCACTCTCTCTAAAAATCTGGCCGAATTTTTTTTTTGAATGATTAAGTTCGATATCTCGGGAGTGGTGGCTGAGCGATGAAGCCCTTGGCTTCGGAACCGAGCGGTGTCGAGTTCAAACCCCGATGAAGATTGGGATTTTGAATTTCGGGATTTTTAGGACGCCTGGAAGTTAACCTCTCATCTCAACCTGGAATCCCCAAGGAAAAATGAAGAGGGGACGGCCCAGGAATACATGGCGCCGTGATTTGGAAGCAGATGGGCAAGACGCGGGGGCAGATGGAGAGACTCGCCCAGAACCTAGAGATGCCTGGAGGAAGCTGGTTGGTGGCCTATGTCTCAGAAGGGACCACATGCAGAGATGAGAGGAAATAAATGATACTCTTAAAGGTACCTTACATACTTTGGGGGAAAGAAAAGGCGGTTGGTCGTTGCTATTGATTGTATGTGCGTGTTTATGCTGTAACCACGAGGAAAGGGGAGCGGATGTTTTGGTTGTGTAGGCTGAGGAGTTTCTGATTAAAACTTGAGATGGTCTGGCGTAATGAAAGTGGAATAAAAGGACTGGGACAGGAGACGAATCAGAGACGCGAGACAGTGTATTCGTTGTGAGATTTGTAGTTCAAATTATCATTGTGTTACTACAAGTTCAATCTACGTATATATTTATAAAATAGAAGTTATATTCAAGTATGTTCAAGTGTATTTCTTACAGAATTCAATACACCTACATTGGTATAGCTGTACTAAGTGTTTGGAGGCTACAAACTTACGGCAGTCGAAGTAGATGACATCCCTGGGGTATAGAAACGAGATAAGCTTTACATCATGTGCCCACAGAGTCAATAGATGGCAAAGTCTGAAAGGGGGAAGCTTTACTTTAAGTTCACTAATACATTTGTCTGGTCACAGACCCCTGTGTGGTGTTTGTCTTTCAATCGAAAAAAAAAAAAACGCTTGGAAAATAAAGACTTAACTCTTTCTCTCCGTAATTATTTATCACATTCTAGTGGAATCAACGTTGGTATCGTCAGTTAGGAGAGAAAGAGTTAAGTAATGAATCTCATATTTTTAAATTATTTTTTTGTTACAAACTTATATCAACTTACTTGCCTGTCTGGTACACATTTAGAACACAGCATTTCTCCCTCTTCCCATGCTAGGAGCAAGTTGAAATTTTTCACAATTATTGATTGTCGATGACAATAAATGACTCTAAATGAACCAATTAAAAAAAAAAAACAAGTAAATAATGGCAATTAATTTTGTTTTATAAAGAAAAGGAGATAAATATTTGCAGTATTGAGCGCTTTCACCAAAGATGCTTGCGCTCCATCATGGACATACGATGGCAAGACCGCACTACAAACAGCGATGTCCTTGCGAACGCCGGTATGGACAGTATAGAGGGACTTCTTATGATCCGACAGCTACGCTGGGCAGGGCACGTATCCCGTATGGGAGACGAACGTATGCCAAAGGCAGTCTTTTTTGGTGAGCTAAAAGGTGGTCGACGTAACAGAGGCGCCCCACAGAAACGCTTCAAAGACCAGCTTAGGCGTCAACTTTCCTTGGCTGACATAGAAGAGAGCACCTGGCTGCATGCGGCTTCGGAACGAGACAGCTGCAGGTCACTCGCGAAGGCCGCGGGATACACATTTGAGACCAAAAGAAAATCTGCCGCCGAGGACAAACGCAGACGACGAAAAGAAAATCTAAACCGACCACCTACGGACAATGGTTTTGCTTGCCCTGGATGTGGCAAAATATGTAGGTCACAGCTGGGACTGCACAGCCACGGGAAACACTGTATTCCTCACTAATCTTCGGATTCGAAGACAAGCCTATAATTATTATTATTGAGTATGTAGCAGTAGCAGTAATTGTGCTGTTCTTTTCCTTTAATAAGCTTTGTTTTATAAGTACTTTTAAAAAAAAATATGTTGCTTCTTATCATGTACATTCATCCTAATCTGCTAATCAGCGGAGATTTCTCGAGAGAATTTCTGCTAAGGCCTTTTTTAATACCGAAGTGATGTTTTATATTTGTATTTGAAATACCCGGCACTAAAAACAACATTGGGTATAGGCCCACTGGTCTGAACACTCCAAGATATACATGAGAACGAAGAAAAAGAAAACATTCGTCCTTTTTTTTTTGTCTTTAATCAAGTTCAAAGTAGGAGCCACAGCTTTCCTGAAACTCAAGAAGCATGCCTAGATCTATGACTCGTGCAGAGGTGACGAGGTCATAGTCAGAGGGAACGTAATCTCACCCGGAACAAGCCGTAAAGAAAGGAACTCGAAGTGCTGGCTGAAATATGAGACTTTTAAGAGTTGTTTGATCATGTGATATTTATTACTCCCAGCCCCCTTTTTTATAAACAGTTGTAAGAGACACATAGACACAAGGCCTGGTGCTTAGATGTCAATCTGAAAGTCACTTCAAGTGTTAAACCAATATATGTGGGTTTTTTTTTTTAACCTAGCAGTATTAAACATTTTCATACATGGCGGAAAGAGCTATAAATAGCTATCGGTGTATCCTGGTGTACAGAATAAAGGAAGTGTTGCTAAGCTAGGTGTTTTAAAGGTATAGGATAAATATGTTTGCACTTCATAGCGCCGCAGAATCAAACGTTCTGCGCTCTTCCGTTTCAGCACAAAATAATTTTGAATTTATAAAAAGCATTCGACTTTCACTTTAGGACTTCAAAACGTGTTTTAACTCTTTGATACCGAAATTATTTTCCACGTTTGGACGGAATTTATAGCTTTACATCTGGATAGAATCAACGATGTGAGCGTCGTTGCGGGGTCAAAGAGTTAAAATAAAAAAGGGCGACTAACTAAAGGTAACTCAAGAATACATTAAGAAACTGGAACAGACATAAAATAGGACAGTGGGATTCATAACAAAACAAATATTCACACGAAAGATGCGACACCAAAGCATTTTGAAAAAGAATTTGATCAAATGTCATTTTTTAAAAAAGCAGAAATTAAATTGACGCACATTTAACATTTTGGCTACTACTTTCTTGTATTCTGTTTTAAAAGTTAAAGGGACTAACCAAAGATATTTTGAGAAGGTTGGGGAAGGCTGACACCATTTAACTAGCCGCACCGATTGACACCAACCTTCGTGACGCCGCTGCTTCAAGCGTCTTATTTTTTTCCGTTCCGTAGTTTGGATAATTCTGGTAATGCAGAGTCACTCGACCTGTTTGGGAGCTTTAAGGCACTACGTCTAATAGCAGAGTTTCTTGCCAGGGCTCTACGGAAGGACTAATCCTTCCAGCCCTTTTTTTTTTTTTTCAAACGGAGCTCATCTCATGTAATGGGTTGAGAACCATTGGTCTAGACATAAGACAGCCAGATTGTTCTTCACCCGCGTTATTTCAAGTTTGCCTCTCAACACGCGAGCCCAAAGCTGAGGACAAGACTATGTGAGGACAACAGGTTTCCTTCTACGCAGCAACCCACCCACTTCATTCTTTTATTTTTTTACTTTTTCCCCGTGTTCCTACCTGGCTCCCCTCCCCCCATTGTATGCAGAGCTTTATTACAGAAAAAAAAAAGATTGGGAAAGGCGGGGGTAGAGTGGGGGGGAGCTTTCAACTTGCCAATAATGACACACCGTCGCCCACTGTGCGAGACAGTACTGTGTATGTGTTTCTCTTTTGTCGTCGTCGTTTGCTGTGTGTATTTATGTCTACGAGCGTGTCAGGAGCAGACTTCAAAGGGTGCAAGTGAGTGACACGGCTCGACCGAGCGTACACACGTGTTGGGTGCGTTCCTCGATTTGACCTTTGTTTGTTTCATTCTTGTTTTGAGTGATTTTGCATAATTTATCTGCAAACTATTTTTTAAACAACAACGAATAGAAGACAGAAAGAAAAACGAGATTAAAATGTGGCTCATGCAATTTCAAAACAAGTGTTTTTCATTTCAGACCGAGAGGTCGATAGAGTGATGATGTGTAATAATTAACGACAATCCCTTGTGGACAGCACAAGAATCCACTCCCTTTTGTTTCACTAAAAAATAAAACTAGGGGGTCCTAGGGACGTTCTAGAATATCAACATATGAGAGAGGAGCGGGATCCAAAATCAAGACCTTCGGCTTGAAAAGTCCAGCTCTTTGTCATTTGACCACCAAACATCTAGATCTTAGCGGATGTTGCACCTATAAAATGCATTCACAATGCGAAGAAAATTAGTTTATCGGACAGACAGCATAAAAACAATAGCGGCTTATTTACGGGGATGACATAGCAGACACATCCATAGTGCTCAGGTCTGGCGTCTTAAACTCCGCAAAGCACGCGAAAAAAGTTAATGAAAGAGTATTCTGGACAGGATGTGATAATATCTGAATCAGACAATGACTTAAAATTACGATCTAATTTTAATCAACAATGGTTATCAGGTGACAGTTTTTTTTTCGTTCTTTTTTTTTTCAATATTATCACGTGACCGTTCGTTTTGGTGGATGGGGTCCGTTTATTTCACGTAGCGCGTATCTCAGGCTTGTAGCGTGCTCACTGAGACTCTGTTCAAGATAGGACTCGAACTCGAGTCTCCCTTTTTTACGTGGCCAACCACAGCCAAGCGGCTTTGGCATACCCCTACCATATTAAAAACTTTTTGAACAAAAACGTCTCAGAAAAAATCGGAAAAATCTTGGAAGACAACAGCCACCAGCTCCATCCAGTGGCGTAGCAATGTGCTCATGGGCCCGGAGTCAAGACTATGATGGTGGGCCACCTCCACTAGATGAGTACATGAAAAACAAATCCAGTCATCATGGATGCATTACTACGTTTTTTATCAAATTAATTCCTTTGCAGGTACTGCCAATGTCAAGTAAAATTATGTAAGAATTTGATACCTATTGTTTAGATTTTTAAAAGTGCCTGTGTAGGCCCTTACTGAGTCATGGGCTTGGGTTCATAGAACCCCTTCGTACCATGGATGCTACGCCACTGGCTCCATCATAAATACGTCAAGTCGACGCGAAGTGTGCGACATGTGTTAATCAAGACTAGAACCGAGCGGTACAAAAACTCGTTCGTTGCTTACTCGGTCGAACTATATCAACGCCACTCGTTGATCAGGAAACATGAAAAGGACCAAGATGCCTGAGTGTAGTCGCTGAATGAACTCTTTATGTTGTGTCTGTTTTATTTAGCAATGTTTCTGCTGTGTTGTCTTTAAATGAGAAAAGAGTCCTTCCACAAGGATCAATAAAGCAGTCTTAGACTCAGCCAAACTTAAGATTTAAATGTTTGAGATCCGTCGTTCTATTAACTTTGTACAAATAAATAATGCGAAGTCATGTTAAACTACCTACACAGAAGCCCCCAAAGTAGGCAATACCGACCACATCGACTTTGGGTTCAGTACAAAATAGTTGTGCAAACAGATGTGACATTGGAAACCCATTGGGACACACAATCTCGGGTCTATTCAAACAATAATTTTGAGCAAACTTGTAGCTGTATAAACAGTCGACTTAAGAGGAAAGATGTGTGCCAAAAGGTCGTTGGTTTGTGTTTTCAGCTTAGGTCGAATTAATGAGTGTATGTGAGGACCCCGCCATCGAAAGAAAACTGATTTATTTTTTATTCTAGCAAGAGAATTATGTATGTGTTTCCACAACTGTTTTCCGCAGAGCCCCTGATAGGTCTTCCACGAACTACTGGGATATTTAGCTAGTAGTAAGCCACTGAATTAATCTTTCTAAAAAAAAAATAAGCAATGTTCCGCTTAATACTCAGAATGCGAAGTGTTTCATTAAGGAAAAAGTTTGGGAACCATTGCAATAAAGCTTAGTAAGATGGTATATCTATATTAGATCTATATTAGATCTCTATTCCCATGACCTATTTCATATCTCTGAAGACGTTTCAGAGTCGCCTGGAGTTATATTGAAACAAGAGAAACATAAAACACACATTTAAAAATAAAAACAATACATCCATTATACGACCTAAAATATAATCAAATATTTAAAATAATAAATAAATAAAAAGATATTAGGTTCAAACCGAGTAATTGAAACTGAACTAATCTTTCAATTAACTTGAAGCAGCTTTAAACTTTCTCAGTTGTCGCATAATCAGTACACTATGGCTGAAACGTGAAGTGTTTATTATTATTATTGAATAATTACAATGATAAGCCTTTAACTCTTGACTTAGCAGTCGAAGCACTAAATTTCTCGGAGCATAAATGTATTAAAGTCTTGAATCAATAATGCCTTACATTTGAAAATGCGATAGTCCGTCCTTTCACGAACGCGATAGTCCTTTTAAAACCGATGTTGGATCTAAACCTAGATTTAGCCAAATTTACATTTATTTATTTTTTACTTTGAAAAAATGATAACGGTCAAACTACTAGTAATTATCTTCTCAGCGATATTCATCAACTGTTAAATTTCTAGGAAAATGGTTAGAGCCGTTTTTTTTTTTTTTTTGAGATCAGCTGTCCAGGTTCCTGGATTCAGGTTCCATGAAGTTCTGACATGAATAGAGGCATTGTATTCCAAAGGTTCGTGTCTAGGAAGGGGAGGCATATTTCCTGAATTGGGGTTGGTCAACAGTGAACCTGATCCTCATTAGATGCAAAAAAAAAAAAAGTTTTATGTTTCGAATGTTCCTTCAGAGTTGAATATAATCTAATTCATAGTCCAACCCTCCCGCAGGACAACGGGGGATGGCAGCGGGTAGGGTATGAACCCGGGACCATCGAGAATACCGAACGACATTCCAGCGATTATACCGCACGACCAGGATGCCAAGCAGATGCTGCATCATTAGTGAAAGGGTTTATTATTTAAAGAAAGGGTTTATTATTTATGATGGGTTGTACACCCCACATATGGGCTATCGCGTTCAAGCTGTGTACATAGTGTATAATAGAACTAGATTGTTTGTAGAATTTGACATTGAATGCTGTACATGGCCCATGTTAGACTAGAGCAAACTAGTTTGTTGGATTATGAGCTGGATAAGTCCATGATACACCCACATGGTGTCTGGATATTTAGGCACCGGATATTTAGGCACCGGATATTTAGTCACCGGATATTTAGGCACCCGGATATTTAGGCACCCGGATAATTAGGCACCCGGAAATTTAGGCACCGGATAATTAGGCACCCGGAAATTTAGGCACCGGATAATTAGGCACTTTTTGACAAGGCGGATAATTAGGCACCGGATATTTAGGCACTTTTTAATTAGCGACCTTAATTTTCAAAATAATTTTAAAATGTTAACGTACATTTTATCCTTAGGCTATGGGCTATCGGTGACGTTATAAAAATAGCAACTATAACGATTCTAACTAAAGAAAAGCTGACGAAATGGAAAAAAATGACAATCATGAGAATGTGTGGAAAAATAATGACTCCTGAGTCTATATATAATATAGATATTACAAGATTCAGGAGAGGGGAGGTAGATATGATTCTCTGCTCATTGCTTCCCTCCATCGCCAACCCCTAAGGTTGACTGGTGAGATTTTTTTTTTAAATTAATGATTATGCAATTTGTGTAAATATTTAGTTACTAATGTAAATACTTTAGATTAAAAAGTATTATAAAATATTTTTTATTATGTCGGGGTGTTTTAGCGATAAATATAATCGCAATAGCCCGCGGGAAAGGGGGGGGGGGTCGTATAAAATGG
>JADKLZ010071522.1:16040306-16063570 GCA_021533235.1 Biomphalaria straminea
TAATATTTATAATATATATATATATATATATATATTATAAATATTATATTACATAAATTTACATTTCAATTGAATATATATGTGTAGGTAAAGTTAAACATTAGTTGCCACAAAAACAAATTGAAAGGAGGTAACACACCTATACACTTACACAATAGATCTTATAAAGGAGCTACCCATTGATAGTATAATACAGGGGTGTTGATAATAGAGATATAATGCAGTTTAAAAAAAATGAATACTACTTTATAATAGGATACCCACTGTACCTACTATGCTGTTCCAACCCTTGACCCCAGTGTGTAGCCTTAAGATTCACTACGTAACTTTTACGACCAAAATGACACCTACCTGCGAGTAATCTTTGAAGTGGGAGTGTGTTCCCCCCCCCTTACCCTGCCATCCGATTTAAAAGTACGACCACTCCATTTCCCAGGAGGCGATCGCGATTATATTTTTTCGCCAACGCACCCCAACATAATAAAAATATTTAAAATACTTTTTAATCAAAAGTATTTACATTAGTAACTAAATATTTACACAAATTGCAATCTCCCACCCCCCATTAAAAGGTTGATATAAGGTATGGATATTAGACCCAATAAGTTCCATATAAAAATAAATTAGTATGTTACTTTATTACAGTATTTAAACCTAAACCATTGGTCATAGCTAAGATAAATATTAACCCCTAAGACTAATATAAATCACCATTTCCCCTTTAAACTTAATTTGCTTCTTTTTTAAGGATGTCGTACTTTTCGAAAAGGAAGGGATGGGGCTGTGAAAATGTTGATATTCCAATTCAACATCGCCTTCTCCGATACTACCGCTATGACGTCTCTTGGACCACCACACACATTCTGACACATCTATCACATACATCTTTTGTTGTTGTTCAGAGAGAAGATAAAACTGAGGGGAGAATGTCTCCTATGTCTCCCCCCCCCCTCTTGACCAGTCCATAGCTTAACTAATGACCCATGAGCGGTTACCGACACTGTTAGTATGGAATTAGAGAAAAGCGGGAGAGAGAGACAGGCCCAGAGAGAGAGACAGACAGACAGACAGAAAGAGAGTGTGTGTGTGTGTGTCGATGTATGAGACAGGTGAAAGGTCAATACTATGGACACAACTCACAAGCGACTCTTCAATTGGTTCTATTTAAAAGCTCAGATACCGTTCAGAAGTGGAAGCTGACCACTAGTGACAAAGAAAGGCCAAAATACCGTGGGGGGAGATCAGAAGCAGGGGTAATGGACAGGAGCACCTTAACAGAGGCTTTGACCTGATACCTGACAGCGAGGAGACGGTGGTCAGCGTCCTAAAGCCACAACCACAGGATAACACAAGGAGATAAAAAAAAAAAAACTTTTTTCCCCCATAAGTTAGGCTAACAGAGATGCAGACGATAATGGTCTCGTTTATACTTGGTGGGGGGACGGGCGAGGTGAGATGGGGGATGTGTAACAAGGTGGCCAAGCAGAAAATGTGACATTCTATATTTAACGTCACGTTTGAGCTGTGTTTAGCCCCACACTCCTTTAAAATACCGAGTTTGACACATTTATATTCCATTAAATAAACAACATGCTGTCTTCTTAGAGGTAGAGGAGGGTTCTTATGAACTAAGCACTCCAGCTTCCCAGGTCAACACAACATGAAAATGTATTAAAAAAGTCTCCAGAAACTTTTTAAAAAAAATTTGTTCAGTCACAGTTTCCCTCAAACAACAAACGCCTCATCAGTTCACAATGACCTGACAATGGAAATTCCTAAATGTTTGTTTTTTTTAAGCCGGGGGTTGGGCTATTTAAAAACCTATATTGTCTCAAATCCCAAATTCCTTTCGTAGACCGAAAGCGACAGATAATTGCATGGTGATGTCTGAACGATGAACCGACATTCTAATCTAACAATGAATCGTTGTCTTCTTCCGGTGTCTGCTGTGAGAACTAAAGGGGGAGCAGTGAGGAAGAATGATGATGAAATCATATATACTCTTTCTTTCTTATTGCCCCCTTTTCAATGCTCTTTTATATTCATTGAATCCTAGAGATTCAGATTTAACAAAAACTCGCACATTAAAACACTGAATGAAAACATCGTGCAACTGCAGTCGCCATTCCAAGATGAAAAACATATTTTTTTTTTAAAGCAAGAATTAACTATCAAGTAGCTTGGTCACCCAGCTTGCGGAACTCAGTTATAGATCTACACCATGACAGAACCGCATTCAAACGCGTGTGTTTTTTTAACCTCTAGACATCAAAGTTTAATTTTGAAATCCTCATGTAAAACAGAAAAGCACTTGAAGGCTTGTAAAACTGAACACCCGCTTTACCTCTAAGAGGAGCAAGTCAATGCCTATATTAGTATATAAAACATTGCTATTTCCAATGTGTCTGGCACTCCGGGTACATGGACTAGAATACATGGCCGAAGGCCACGCCGAACCCTCGCCATTGTCCTATGTTGTTACAAAGCTAACCGTGCAGGCCCAGCCATTGGTGTAACAGTTCCCCGAGAAAGGGCGCCTGAATTATCGACAGGGTCGTGGAAGCTCTTTTACAATTCCGCACTGTGCAATGAAAAGGTCATCTTATTCCCTTGGGCACTACCACGGGAGTCTTGTGTTGCTACTTATTTCTAATCACTTTCTCTAGCAATCGCTTTCACGTCGAGAGCCACGTCGAGGTAGAGCAGTGTACCCGGGCATGGCAGACCCTGATACGCTACTGATCCCAAACTCTATCGGCTATAGTTTCTTTGGACACATGAGCTGCAGATGGGGGGCGACATCGTTCCAACCAATAAATAATGCCAACTATGTTGTTTTTATTTAATTGAATGACCAGAATGTATCTCTAATACGCAGTAATCCCACACACAAAGTGCGTAATTTGGCCACACACACAAAATCTCTACGCCCCATTTGAGCCACTCAAGCAGCTCCCTCCTTTGGCTGCCAGAGCAGCAAGGCTCAGACACGCACCGGGGCCGTTTAATTGCTTGTAGTGTCATTCAGAACCACTAAACACACGACGCGGTCGCCACGCTGCCAGAGTAATTACATTTTTTATGGCTCTTTCTAATGAAAAAAAAAATGTGGAAGTGGAAAAAGCTGAGGAGGGGATGAAAACAGAGGGGAATAACATCTTTTGCATGGATTGAGGGGGGGGAGGCAGGAAATAAACTTACACTATATAGATCGGTGGTATCCAATTGTCAATGAATATTAAAATGGTATAACAAAAGAAGGTACCAACTTGGACTTTCATGGAGGACAGCATTGACATTTTTTTTGTCACAGCTATGAAAAAAACTCTAATTACATATTGTTATATCCAAGACATTTTGTATGATGATAGATTGGTGTTAGAGGCATTGAATACATTGTTTCTTCGCCGTTATTTAGGTATGAAAAAGGTATAAACTCTTAAATACCTAAATAACATTCCGTCTCGCCATACATGTATCTAACCACGGGTAATGTTTACATGTCATTCTATTTGGGCCCGACAATTAATACAGGAGAAGAACAATTCAAATATGGATCGAATCTCACCATGCCCCATTTCCCCCCTCCCCTTCTTTAAAACTTTTCGTCCTCCTTCTCTCCGCAGAAGTGACCTAAGGGTTCTTGGGCTGACGATCTGATCCCGTAAACTTGATCTGCAGTTAGGTTGAATATTTTTCGCAAAACAGCGCAATGATTTAGTGCTTGTTCGCAGTTACCGTTTCCCTTACGAGTTTGACATAATACAGAGAATGTATGTTGATAGCTAATATATTATGTAACACTGACGTAATAGTCGTAGAAACTAACAAAGTTCAGCAGACGAGACCTAGACACTAACACAGTTCATCGAACGAGACAACAAATAATGAATTTATATTTTAAAAAAAGCATTCGTTCTTACAAAACTTCCGCTTGGATTTTGAGCCATGGGTGCTTGATTTATTTAGAAAACATTTAAAACTACTAGAATGAGTCCACATAAGGTAACTGATCTTCAGAAAGAAAAAAAAATGTTCTTATTCAAATGTGAACATCACAATAGTTTTATTTGGCATAGAAGAGAAAGCCTGATCGCAACTTGTCTTCGAAAGAGACCTGGAGAACGCTTGCAAAAGACCTACATTTGAGACCTGAAGAACGCTTGCAAAAGATCTACGTTTGAGACCTGAAGAACGCTTACAAAAGACCTACATTTGAGACCTGAAGAACGCTTGCAAAAGACCTACGTTTGAGACCTAACAAAACAAAAGCGCAGACGATAAAGAGGACGTCAATGAATCCCCAGCAGACTACGGCTTGGCCTACGTTATAGTGTACACCGGGTAGATCTACGTCACAGCTGGGTTGTCAGAGCCACCAGAAATACTCTTCTTTGATCTTCGGACTCGAAGGCAATGCTTTATATTTTAGATCGCGTGATTAGTTGTGATTTGTGACAACATGCCGTCACGTCAGCATGAACCGCGGTTTGATCCCAGCACCACCAATTTGGTGCTATTTGGTGTTTATATCCAGACCAGAAATGAGAAATAAAAGACGTTTGTTGTGCCACCACGCTCCACGCCTCAACACACGCACACAAACATTCAGTGACGTTATCAGGGGGTCTACAGCTATAGTAGCGGTTCTCAATCTTTTAAGCGTGGCGACCCCTTTTTACAATTCACCACTCTGCCGCGACTGCCACCCAACACAGACACACATACAGCAATAGAATAGTAGACAATAACAATCCATATTTTTGATGGTCTTAGCACTCTTAGGCGACCCCTGGCAAATCGTCAATCGACCCACCAAGGGGGTTGCGACCCACAGGTTGAGAACCCCTGTTCTATAATCTGAAGACAACTCGCTCCTTGCTCTGGAATAGGTCAAAGACCTCGATTCCTTAAACGTATTACTCAGCTCCCGTAGCCTCAACGTGGCTTCTTGGTGTGAAGATATAGTAGTGGAAGTGGGTAGGCCAATGACGTGTAGCGAATCAGGCCTCCGTCTTTTTGTAATAATCGTAGAAACGGAAGCTACCACTGTGGAAACTTCAGACAGGGTTTGGGGTGAAGATCCCCCCCCCGTCTACACCTGTCCGTTGGATACAAATCCCTTCCGGTGGTCAACGGGACTGTAGCGAAGGTTACCTAAGACACTACTGTTACATCTCAGCCATTTTGGGGAGTATGCAGTGTGCAGAATGGAGGGAGGTATTGATCAACTATGTTACTTGAATTGTCTTAGTGATTGTTAAAAAAGTTGAATCTAAGAATTTTGGATCTCTAGGCCTAGGCAAGCTGTTCCTCCATCTTCCTGTCTGAACAAACTTCTGTCTGGGAAAGATCCATGTATATGTAAAATATTACATCTCTATTACCGATGGCTCATATATCAAGGCGCTCGAAGTTTTAAAAGAGAGGCCAATGGCCGAGCACACCAGAGAAACTCAACCATATTTCTGCTGTGCCAAAAAAAAAAGTTTACAGAAATTATCAAATAACTTTGATATAACTATAATTTTTAATTTATCTCTTCATTTTTTTTTTTTGGTTCAATTTTTCTTCAAATTTAGTTAGCGACATTGTCGTTCAATTGGGTGACCTTGACATTGTTTAGTTTATTGTGAAAATCTCCAATACTTAAAGTAAACATACCATGTTGGGGGGGGGGGGGTATCAATGACTCCCAGGCACATTGACACTCAATAAAACTATACACAAGGACAGACACATAGACACATCCAGGCACATTTCAATTTGCTGCTTTCTCGTAAGTCTGGGTCACCAAAAGAATTCAGGTATGTGCGTTCGTGTGGGTGTGACATACAGATAGCAAGAGTGGTCTGTCTGATAGACGCAGACATGGCCTAGACATTTTATTCAGCCTTTAAACGTTAAAAGTTTTTGCCTTTTTTTTTTAACCAAGTTTGTTCTCTGTGAGACTGTATCAGCGCTACTCGTTGGGTAGAAAACGTTAACCAACTAAACAGCAACTAAACAGCGGCTAGCTTTTGTTTGGCTTTAAAAAAAAAAAGTCACATTAAATTTGTCACACCCATTTTTTATGTTGATAGTAGAATATACTAATGGAAAACAATGAGGATAAAGATGACAGTTAATTAGGAAGTAGATGTCTTGACCTCATAAACATCCATGCTTGCTTGAACCTCATGCAACCCATTAAGGGTGAAATGAAAATAAGTGTTTCTCCTGTACTGGGCACAAAATAGTATTGGTTCGTTCACTATAAAGCCTATAGCTTTGAAAAATTCCAATGGAAATGTCACAATTTCCCTTTCCTATAGTTACTATATATATATATATATATATATATTATATTAATAATATATATATATTATGTGATAGTTTGAGCTTGAAATTGTGCATAAAGTGAAATATAAAAAATATGTGAAATAGTACTTAATATGGCATCTTTTGGTGTAACAATAATTATTGGACTGAATATTGGAGAACAAGAAATTGATATTGTATCATTCATTCAATATTATATATATTTTGTAAGAATCAGCAATGCTATTGGTGATAGGGACAAAATGAAAAGATCTTCTGCCTGGAAATGTCATTAAATAGTAGGCTACTCATTCTACACTTAGACCAATTGATTTTTCAACATCTACAAAAGACCATGCATGCTAAGTTATATAGCACAGACCTATAATAAGTATAGCATTAAATTCTTATCTTTGCTTGATTTCAAGTATTCATATTAGGTCACTATATTTAAACTTTTGAGAATGTTCATTTTGTCTAATATATTTACTATAGATGACTTTTTCACTGAATGAATGAAACATTATTATTATAGCTTTTATATAGCGCTACTTTCATGCTTATATAGCATGCTCAGAGCACTTTGGTCCAAACTCATTTGTGAACCAGTGGGGGGAGGGGGTATCTAGGAGTTGGCTTTCCGTGCTGCGTTTGGGCGCTCAGTAAACACAACTCTGCCGGAGTCAGGTGTCGAACCTTGGGCCCCCTTCTAGGTAGCCAACGCAATCCAAGTTCAAGCGCACTTAGCCTCTCTTAGCCACGCTTCATGAAAACATGAATTAATGTGTAAGCTATTGACTAAAAATGTAGTTAATGCTAGCATATATTATATTTGGAAATATAATTAGCAGACTCACTTACACTTTCAACAAATTTCTCTGAATATTTAGTCTCAGTGAAGTTGTGACATTACTCCTCCTCAAAGTCTAAATTGCACCATGGATGTCAAGAGTGCATCGTCCAATAATCCCAAACATGAACTTGACAGAATCCATGAATTCATGGTCATCACTTATACTTTCCTAATCAGAAACAAATTTGTAGAGTATGTAGATCTATGCCATCTTGATTGTATGACAGTATGACCAGAGTGAGAAGAATCCAGATTGGTTTTAATTTTATCCAGCTGTGATGTGTGTAGAATGAGTTACTGCTAGTTTTTTTTTTTAGTTTTTTTTATCCCAAGCAAGAATCTCTGAAAAGTTTTATTACACATGTTACACATGTATATATCTAATGAACAAAGCTGTTACAAGCTAAGTCACAGTTATTACTAATCTACTAGTAACTAGACTCTCATCTATTAGTATTAGAATTAGATCTAATGATCTATCTATACCTAGCTCCAGTATCACTGTTGTCAGTGTTGAAATAAAAAGACTCTAGAATTTAATAATTTATAGTTTATAGAATCTACATTATGATTATTTAGGTCTAGACTAGATTAACTTAAAAGTAGAAACATGTACAGTTTAGTTTATAGATCTATTATATCTATATATAATTTGATAAATGTGTAAGTCTAATATGCAAATAAATAAGTAACTCTGAGTCTATAAGCTACTACTAACTACTAGATCTAGTTACTTCTAGTATAACTCACTAAAAAGTATAATAATGAATATCCACTGTGACTGTCAGTTTTATAACAAGACTGCTAACTAAAGTGTTCCTATGGCCTGACCTCAGCACACTTCGTCCGTCTACTTCACGGTACCCTTAAGGGTTGACAATGACAGCTGAATGGTCCCACCAACGAAAGGTAACATATATCCAAGTCGTACACCTTTACCTGGGGAAACAACAACTTTTTGGATTCACAACTGGAGAGAGCGACATGAGAGAAAATAATGTGAGGTGGGGGGAGGCGCATTTCTGCCAACTCTGAGCTGGAGACTTTCTGCTAAAAAGTAAAACCTACTAGGATAATAGCTTTGGTTTCAAAAGTAAATTTAAACTGTAACATTTAATCACTTTTACATCACCTAAAAATATTTTATTCTTGTTTAGTCTCGAATATTCAACTGTTTTTTTATGGTAGTCTATAAAACATTATCAATAACTTTAAAATAAGTGTGGTGACTATGCGATCGTAGACTCAGCATTACACATTTTCACGAATTTCTCACTCAAAGCCATACAAATTAAAGAGCAACTCTCCCTCTCCTAAAAAATGTTAATAGTAATTACAAGTAGTGGGTGAGTTAATTCCGTGTTTAATTATAATTTATAATTTTCTTTATCATTTTATGCAACTTTTCTAATACTCAACAAAGATAAAAACAAAATTTAAAATAAAAAATACTGTTGCAGGGGTAAACTTTCTAGATCTAATAGTCAGAGACTTTAACTATAGTTTTATAGACAGTACTAGAAAAAAAAACATACTAAAAGAAATAAATAGTAGAATTTTTCTTTAAAATGATAAAGGTGCATTTGTTTACAAATAGACTAGATCTATTTTTAAACTAGAGGGTCAATTTGGGTCACTGTAAACGTTGATAGATTAAGACTTCTCAATTGATTTTATGTTGGTCCTACTCCAACTTCCGCTTCTAGCGGTACAAAAGTGGAAAGTCTAGATTTAGACTCTAGATCTATAAACTCCAAAATTTAGTAACTGTATAAGTGTATTTCTTGTATAGATCTAAGTCTAAATATTAAAGCTGTATTATGAATCTAGAGCTACTAGGTAGGAAAAAATGCTTTTTTTTGTTGGAGATTGGATGCGTTGCTTAGATTTATATTATAATAAAGTTTTAGTTTAACTTTTTAAGTTTAAAGACCAACTGAAGAGGTTTTGGGGTCAGACGCGGAAACCGGTGTAATACTTTTTTTTAGTTTCATAATGCTTAAAAAAACATACATACGAAATATTAGACATATATTCTTTGTAATTATTTAGATATAAGCAATTTAGTGTGCGTTTTAGGGACTATGAAATTTCACAATCTCGAAGCCATTCGAGATCGGATTCTCCCAGACAACCAAGGTCGATGACGTAGTCTGGGGGAATCTAGGTCACATTATTCACTTTATGGCTAAGCGTGTTTCCCTATTCCTTTTTACAGGAATGCAAGTTTCTGAAAACAAAGGCGACTAAAACACACCAATTTATAAAAAGTGGATGTTAGGGTAGGGAAATTAGGTCAAATCACGCAATTTATGGCTTTACATGTTAGATCTACCGTTTGTCGGCTTTTCTTGATCTAGTCAAGCGAACAGCGTTTCAGCCCACGCAGTACCGCGCGCCTCAGTTCACATGTTTCGTTTTAGTCAAGTTACGCAATTTATGACTTATATTACTGCTTCAGGCTTATTCTAGTTCTAAATCTACTGCTTTTGATCAAGAACTAGATCTTCTTTTCTCAGATCTTTAATGATGTAGAAAATTTGTAGATCTATAAACTAGAGTAGGCCTACTAGAGTCTAGACCTAAATTTGATTAGCTAGATCTATATGAAGTCTATACTCTGCTATCTAGTAATAGTAGTTAGTAGTATATTAGCAGATAACGCCGCCAGATAATAAGAAATTAGATCTATCTATAGATCTAGACTGATCCGATCGAGGTGCTGGGCTTAGATCTAGAAAAACAAAGTTTAAAATTATTTACCTAGTAAGGCTAGTCGTCCCTAAATTGGATCAATATGGGTGAAAAAAAATTAATTACAATGTTGAGCTCATTCAATAATGTAGTTATTGTAGTGCACGATTTTATTTAGTTTTATTCTCGAGTCACAACCCCGTACAACACTATATAGTCACTAGCAAATTGAGTAGCAAATATAGCTTTAACCTTAACCTATAGACTTAAAAATAGTCTAGCTGATTTAGATCTACTAGATCTAAATTTCTAAAAATATATAAGCAACAATTAGTAATTACATTAGACATACTGTGACATAGAGCCAATAGAGCTAGTGTCCTAGATCTACCTACTACCAATTCTATATTATTATAACTATACGAAATATGGATTTTGTTACACTCTTTCTTAAGTATATTACTAATATTAGGGCCTATATATACTTAAAAATAGTACTATAAATCTATAGTATGTAAAAATTAAAGAGTTTATTTATCTCATAGTTTGATTAATTTATTTGTAGATTGGAATAGAATCATTAGAATCAAGTTAATCTGTAACTGTAATAAGGTATTAAATTGTGTTTATACAAATAAAAGAGATTTTTTCTGTGGGAAGTCAAGGAAGTGGAAAATAAAAGTATCAATATAATATTAAGTAATGCATAGACTACTGTTAATCATGTGATTATGGAATTCATTTTATTAAATTTTAGTAACCCAATTATTGCCAGTTAATAGCCATTAATCAATTAATATAATTATATTTTTTATAAATATTTTATTAAAAATGTAGAGCTATTCATAATTTAAAGTGTTTAATAATTAAGGCTGGCCGCTGGCCTCAAAAGATTAATAAGGAATGCAGTCTTTTCCGTGGCTATGCAGCCCTAACTGCAAACTACATATTTTGACATGTTCAGCAAAGACATAACCATTTTCCGCTGGTGGTCAAATTAAATGATCTTTCGGACATCTACCCTCGGCAGTGGATTTTCTTTTGGCCTCTAATATGTATTCCAGGTTGCAATTTCTAATAAATAGCATTGTTTCAAGAATGAGATCCAACTCTTATTTATTTTAAATACAACCCCTTTACAGATCAATTTAAGTCATCATTGCAATGGTCCTTCAAATCTGCAATAACATAGAGATTATCAAAATTTGAATAAGTTTCAAAATATAGAAAGTTGTGTGGTTTGCGCTCGGAACTGTCTTCTCTGTGGTCTCAGGTTCAAACACTGACCGCAGCCATTACTAAAATGCTGCTGGAATTTTGTGCAATGACATAATAATATTCAATCCTGATTCAAAACTTTGTTTAAACCTAGCAAGTGAAAAGAAACATAGTAAAATAATGTGTGTATAATGAAGAACTCTATTAAAATGTGATTTTTTATATTTACATTTATTGGAATTTATTATATGAAATAAAATTGTAGAATGTTTCTGTGATTTGTTTCACAATAGAAACAGGGAATATAAACTCTTCTTGTTCTTCCAAATGATGAAAGATCCATCTAGTAAACTTGTCTGTTCGCCACTTGCCCAATGTCATATATATGTTTTCTGTAAAATAGATTTTTAAAAATGTATTTATTAACATTGATACTTAATTATGTAAACATATTGGGGGCGCGGTGGTCGAATGGTTAAGCGCTTGGCTTCCGAACCTGAGGTCCTTGGTTCGAATCCCGATGAAGACTGGGATTTTGAATTTTGGGATTTTTAGGGTGCCCCTGAGTCTACCCAACTCTAATGGGTACCTGACTTTAGTTGGGAAAAGTAAAGGCGGTTGGTTGTTGTGCTGACCACATAACACCCTGCTCGTTAACCGTTGGCCAAAGAAACAGATGACCTTAAATCATCTGCCCCATAGATCGCAAGGTCTGAAGGGGGCACTTTACTACTTTATGTATACATAATATATTATAATGATATATATATATATATATATATATAGAACTAGTGGTTATATACATTATATGTTATTCTGATATAACATTAACATCTTAATATTACCAATATAAATGATGACTTTTTTTTTTTTTAAGATCTAAAATCTAAAGTCTAGCCTAATTAATAAGTATAGTAAGGCAGTAAGGGCTATATTAGATCTATTATATAAATATATTCTATATAGAATTATAGATTTAACTTAGGCTTTAGGACTTACATATTTAAATATTGACTAATAGATTATATTTTATATTATAATTATGAATAATCTTTATCATACTTTATGCTAGGACACTAGACTACTTACTAGGTCTAAATCTTACTATTATTACACTATATCTATAAAATATTCTATATAAATTCAAACATAAAAATATGTTGGCAACTGGGCTTAGACTTAACTTTAACTGTCTTAACATAGACATACTATGTATGTACAAAATATGTTGGCAACTGGGCTTAGACTTAACTGTCTTAACATAGACATACTCACATAGTCATACTAGGCTAGGCTAGTATAACTCTGACTAGATCTACTTAAATTAAAATCTACTAGTTTATAAATAAGCTAGATTTAGATCTACTAGATCTATCATCTAGTATTACTACAAGTCAAGTAATATAAATATAATAAACTAGAATTAACTAGATCTAGTGAGTGACTAATAAAAGTGTTAAGAAGGCCTAACATGAATTAAACTTAATTAGAGTTAGAATAAAGATAGATCTAGATTCTAGATATTTAGTTTTGGTATAATAATAATTATAATACACCTGACTTATTGTTATAAGTCATAATAAGACTAGTTATAGTTATACCACTATCATTCAATATCATAATGATATAATCATATTCATAATAAATCTATCTATATAGACTATAGTAATAGTCTCTATATCTATGTATTTTGAAAAAGTAGAAGAGTTCAATTCAGGGTATTTTGGTGCATCCCATCATAAGTATCATTTAAAATTGTTTGACAGCTACAATGAGATAAGTAGATCTATATCTGCTACATTTATACATAGAACGAATCAAGCCATGTCCATTGTTATTTATTTACATTTTCTCAGTCCAACGCAATACGTCACTTCCGGGTCACTTAAGGTTTCGGCCATTGAGGCTGATTTTCAAATCTCGTTATTTTTTACACTTTCGAAGTACTTTTTCTAATATAAATACGCTTTTCTAAATTCTCAAATTTTTAGGAACTAACTTTGATGCTATATACTATCTAAATCAATCGCTATCTCAATTTCGAAAAAAACCTCTTCAGTTGGTCTTTAAGTAAAAAAATAAAAGTAGGGGATTCAGAAATTCAGTGAGAAAATAGTTATTAGTAGGGGATTCAGTGAGAAAATAGTTATTACTACTTTAAGATTTAGTATCATTTAGACTTTCACTTTACTAGACACTTTCATTTCAACTTTTTTTGAGTTGACTTTAATTTTAATGACTTTACTGACTTTAGTCTTTAACTAGGGGCACTTAACTTAAACTTAACTTAAAATTAAAGGGAAACTCCCATGGCCCATGCATAGTTTTGACAATTTTTGATATATATATAATATGCGTTTTGATTTACAGATAATGAATATATTGTTCTTTTTTTTTAATTTGTAAGAATAACTTAGTAATTAATGTTTTTCTGACATAATTTTTCTGCGCATCCAAAACGGTAAGATTTTCACGGAATTTCTATATGACGTCGCGAACAGATACACAAATCCTATACTACTCCAAGTACCTACTGAATAACGAAAGCCAAACAGTCAAGTTTACATTCTCGTAAAAGAAATACATCTTGGTCTATGCAGTTAGATCTAAATATTGTAAGCAAAGAAAGAAATGCGTGTTGAAAGTAGATTTTCATGCTTGACTAACCACGGCAGTGTATATTTTCTCGCCTGACCACTTAACACACAGCAAACATTATCGCTTGGTTGTTTTGTCATGACCGACTACACATAGTCTAGACTTGCCTTACACTGACCAGTTTGTTGGAATCAGTCAGACACTGATATATTTACTTCTTGGGATAGGGAGAGGTTTAGATGAAAATGTTTTTTTTCTCGAGTTGGTTATCCTAATGCTTTTACATCTCCCTCTCTCTATATATAAAACTATAGCATAGCTCTGGACTATCCCATCACTAAGCCTAAGAGCCTGACAGCTACTGTAAGAAAGAAGCGATATGATTGGTTAAATCTAGTTTCCCTTTCAGTATTGTTGATGGAAGTGACGTATGCCTAAGATAAAAACCAAATCTCAAAGAACCCCGTTTTTTAGGAGGCGTCACAAATTTACTGTCTAATTTATTAAATATAAATGTTTCTAAGCATTTAAATAAAAAATGATATAATGTTTACTATTACAACTTTTTACGCAGAATTTAAATATGTCAATAACTAAAATTTGAAAAACTATGAGAGTTTCCCTTTAAGTTTGACTTAATTTGAGGTAATGAACTTAATTAACTTGACTCTTGAGTGAGTTAACTAAGTCACTAAGTTTAACTTGAACTTAAGACACTTTTAACTTAAGTTGACTTATTAGACTTAACTTTTATTTAATCATTAATCAATGTTTCAATCTAGAATCTAGAGTAATCTAGACTAGACTTTACTCAGGTAATCTAGACCTAGGCTAAGCCTTAGCCTTGCCTTAGTGCCCTTAGCCTTAGCCTTAGGCCGGCTAGACCTAGATTCCTAGAATTAGTAGATTTAGAATCTAGTCAAATCTAGTCTTAATTTTAATTATTTTTATCAAAAAAGAAAAGTAATAAAAGAATGTGTGTTAGTATTAACTGCTATTCAGTGATTCACATTTGGCTGATTTGGCTCATTTGCGTACACTTTTAGTTTAGTCTTAGTCTTAGATTTAGTACCACTATGACCCTTGACTGACTCAAGTGAGATTACTGATAATCAGAAATGAGATGACTGACTGATCATTAGTAGTTGATTGATCTGAGATTTAAATCTGTTATAGAATATATGATAACCTGTAGTGTGACACTAGAGTGGATGATAGTTAAGGATGTTGACTTCACATTTAAGAGATCTTAAAGATTGAGAGTCACTGCTGTTATTTCATCACATAAAACATTGCATATTAAATATTCTTACTATTCATCAAACAATTAAATTTATAATAGAAGCAAAAAGGATGGGGTGATCTTGGCCGGGTAGAGGTCAACCATAAGGTGTAACCCTGGTAACAGATACAATCATATAGTGGAAATAAGTGAATAGTGATAAGGAATTTCTATCCAGAATATATTTAGTCTAAATAAAATAATTCCCAAATTTGAAGATAAATAATTTTTTTATATAAGATGTACAATTTTTCTTGATATTTCCATATCTGTGTTTTATTTATGTTCTGCGTTATTTTAATGTAAGTTTTTTTTTTTAAATTAACTTTTTATTATATAATTAATTCATCTTCATAAATTTATCTACAATAATTGATTTATTTTATGTGACCATATTTTTTATTGACATCGACATGTCTCTTAGTATCAAAACACACCCCATCTCAGAAATGGTAGCACCAAAGAGTCAGACCTTTTTTTTTTATATTTACCTTGTTTTTTGTTGTTTTTTTCTTTTTCAGAGTCATTTGGACAAAACTTTCCTGAAGATTTCGATGGCACTTTAGATTGTGTCAGCATCGCTATCACATGTGCTTTCAATCGTCAGGGGACCCTTCTGGCAGTTGGCTGCAATGATGGGAGAATAGTTGTATGGGATTTTCTCACGAGGGGCATAGCCAAATTTATCAATGCACATGTGCATCCTGTGTGCTCATTAAGGTTTGTGGTCGTGTGCTAATGTGCACCTTTTGCTCTCATTAACTTTTTTTTTGTGTGTGATTGTTTTGTGATTTTACCTTGCATTGTGTTCCTTTGCCTTTCAATTTATAACTGCATTATGAGCTGAACATTTCATTTATTTTGGTTGTTGATCTTTAAAAAAATAATTGCCAAAGTAATGTTTACTTTTGAATAAAATAATTTATAAATTTGTTTTTGTTTAACTTTATCTAATGCTTTATATCTAATCATTAAGAGAAATTATTACAAATACAATAAAGTTTTTCTTATTTAAATATGGAGAAAAAAACAATTTCTGTAACTTAATATGTGACATGTTGATCAAATTATATCTCCTTGTCTTTGAAGATGTTCAACTTGAATATGTTTGGTCTTACACAAAATAAGATCACCTTATCTTGAATATTTTACTTATTTATTACTAGTAATTTTTTTACATTTTTGTTTTCTCTAGCTGGAACAGGAGTGGGAAAAAACTTCTGAGCGCTGCAACAGACAACACTGTGGCCATCTGGGATGTACTCTCTGGGGACAACGATAAAGTGTTTCGATTTCCATCACCAGTTTTGAAAGTACAGTGGCATCCTAGGAACAGGTAGAGCCAGCTTAACTGGAAATTATAATGTTCTTTAGTAGAGGAATCTGGATAGACATTGGACTTGGGAAGCAGTTTTTTTTTTTTAAATTAATTTTGCACTCATTTCTTTGTAGTACATCAGTGACGTTCGATGGAATTGAAGTTTTGTTTGAACTACTTGTATGTATAAGGACTGTCCAGTTGTCTTTGGAACATATAGAACATCCTTAAACCGTTTCTATGTACACACTCTGTTTTCATATAATACAGAACTTTAAATCTATTTTGTTGCACCCATGGGCTTTACTGTGGTCAGGAAGCCATCTAAAAAGAAAAAAAGAATTTCAATGTCTTTGGCTTGCTAGAACACCTCATTGCTAGTAGCTGAGATGAATTCAGGAGAGACTGCTCCTATATTGTTCTGGCAAGAAACTAGACTCATTGGTTTAATGCCTCGTAGCTCCCATACAAATCTAGTGTCCTTCCATCTACATCCTCAATGGTTTAATGCCTCGTAGCTCCCATACAAATCTAGTGACCTTCCATCTACATTCTCAATGGTTTAATGCCTCGTAGCTCCCATACAAATCTAGTGACCTTCCATCTACATCCTCAGTGGTTTAACGCCTCGTAGCTCCCATACAAATCTAGTGACCTTCCATATACATCCTCCCTTTAATCATGGAGATAAGGACACATCTGTCTACAATGGGACACCATAGCTAGTACCTGAATAAATCAAGGTCTGACCTTTTCAGTCCTTTTTCTATGTTCGTCTAGATCCATTTTATTAGCACATTTCTAATTGAACACTTGTCTTGTTTATTTTCTGCAGCACTCAGTTTTTGGTTTGTCCACTGAAACATGCGGCAGTGTTGATGACTGTGAAAGGGGATCACAAAGTAGTACCACTTGATGATGATGTAAGAACTAGTGAAACAAAATGTCACGTTTACTGTAATGACTTTTTTTTTGTCTTTTTATTTATATAGCTTTTTTTTTTTTTTTTAAATAATATTATTTACCTTTGCACATTTGTAAACTGAAAATAACAAGAAAATATTGTAAACAAGATGACAATATTGGAGGGTGGGAAGTTTTATTATTTCATTTAAATTCATGTATGTTTCCTCAGTCAGATTTGAACATAATAGCCTCCTTTGACAGAAGAGGACGTTACATATACACAGGGAATGCCAAGGGAAGGGTAAGTTTATCTTTGTCACTTAGACACCTAGTTAAATTCCTTTTGGCTGTCCAGGTTTTAAAAGTCTGTGACACTAAAAACATATACAATTATTTTCTCCTCAGATTTTAGCTTTCAACATAGACAACCTAGAAATAGCTGCCTCATTTAGAGTCACAACAGGTGGTCTAAACACTACAGCAATCAAGTCTTTAGAGTTTGCAAGGAGAGGAGAGTAAGTGGAAGTGGGAAGGGTAGTGGAGAGGCTAAGTGCGCTTGAACTTGGCTTGGCTTGGCTACCTAGAAGGGGGCTCGAGGTTCAACACCTCTGGCAGAGTTATGTTTACTGATGGTCTAAAGGCAGCAGGGAAAACCAACTCCTAGATACCCCACGGGTCTGCAAATGAGATTGGACAGAAGCTCTCTGATCATGCTATAAGCATGAAAGTATATATTCTAAAATCTGAAACAAATAAAATTATTTTTCACACTTTCTAAAAGTAAATAATTCTCAGCATTTGTACATTTTATGTGAAACTTGATTAGGTCTGCTTCAACTGTCTATTTTTAATTTTTAAAACATTGCAATATAATTAGCATCAATTCAAATCTTTTTTTTTTTTTTGCAAATTAACAAAATGCAACTGTGAACCAATTAGGATGTGTAATAATGTAAGAACTTTCTTATATGTCACTACTTTTCATGTAAGCTACATACACATAAGTAAGTAGGAACTGAGGAAAATATTGTGAGATTTTTTTTTTTTTCAAACATTAACTCTTTCTCTCCGTAATTATTTGTCCACATTTCAAGTGAATTCTTCATTTTGCTCATTACTATTCCACTAACCTCTTATGATTAAGCTTCAATAGCTTTGTCTTTTGTTATCAGAAAATCTTTTATTTGGTATTGAATTATAGGGGAATGCATGCTCTTTTAAAATAACACGAAATAAAGTTTAAAAAATTAAGCATTAGTTAAATTCAATTAGGTTAAATCAACGATGGTATCGTTAATTATGGGATAAAGAGTTAACGGAAAAGAAAAATTGAACTTTTAACTTGATTGTTTTACTTAATCCTTCTTCTTCTTCTTCTTCTAACCAGCTTTTTACTGCTGAGCTGTCAGCTCTTTTGCAGACTGTGCCAAGGAAAAATACTGTGCTGTTTTTTTCAGTTGCTCAGCACTGCCATAAAGGGTGTTGGTTATGTTGGGCTGTAGTGGTAGTAGGGTCTGCCTAAGGTGGATTAGGAGGGGGCATTCAAAAAGGATATGGTTTACAGTTTCATAAGGGTGGGAGCAGTGTCTACAAAGTGGGAGTTGTGTGGGATTTATTTTATTGAGATGATTTACTTAATCCAAATGTTTTGATATTCAAGTAATAACAGAAAGTCATGAGCTACTACATTTAGATATTTCTAAGTTACCACAAAAATTTCTATCTACGTAACAATTCCTTCACTGTATATTGGGTGTCCACAGATGTTTCTTGGTGAACTCGGCTGACCGAATAATTCGAGTGTATGAGAGTAGGGAGGTGCTGACCTGCGGTAAAGATGGAGAGCCTGAGCCCATGCAGAAACTTCAAGATTTAGTCAACAAGTATGTCCATTGTTTTTTCATCCCAATCAGTGTATAATCACAGTGTTTAATTATTCTCTGAAATAATAGAAACACAAAGTCATAATAATTTCTTGATAGATCTGAATTGTTGAAAAGACAGGGTTCGTAGCCACCTTGAAAACCTGGAAAACACCTTGAATTTCATTAAAAATTCAAGGCCTTGAAAAAGCCTTGAATTTCGTAAAAAACGGCGAAAAAAAACTTGAATTTTAAAACTGGACCTTGAGTTTTTTCCCTCCCAATACCTGGTGCTTTATTTTTGCTATTTATAACTGCCACAACCCTCGTTTTTTATCGGCTACGTTGAGATGACCAGTGACGACGCGTCTACACCGCCTTTCACCCACTTGTGAAGCGCAACCTCGTGATTGAAAACGGCCTTGGCTCAAGCAGGCATTTCACCTGGGCCGACCAGGCATTATTTTTCTGAAGACAGCTTAGAAATAATTGTTTCCTTTCATTGTTACGACTGAAGGCGCGATAGATCTAGTCTTAGTGACTATTGTCTATAATTAGAGCAATTACCAATCTCACGTGTAGGCTACACCCCGCGGGGCCCTCCCTCACCGAAAATCTTGTTGTGCTAGCGATGTGGGACTAGGATTGTGCCATTATCTTTGTGTCTAGATTTTGTTTTTGTATTCAGTGTTTAAGTAAAATTGCCACTTTACTTTTGAGTCTTCTCTCAATCTTTATTAAATAGCTAGAAATAGTATCTAGATTTAGAACTAAGTTAGATGTAGTGAAAATAATTTGCGCGCCTTACTAAAAACTCCGTGAATTTTAGTCAATTTATTTATCTAGATAGATATCTACATCTAATATCTAGATTGCTCAAGAAATGTGCTAGATTTACGCTAAATCACTAGAATCTAGTGATAATTCGCACACAGCCGTAAAAGTAACTTGAATCTACAGTGATTCTTATAGAGTCTAGATTTACTGTGTAGATTCATTGAAGATAGGCCTACTATTCGTGCACAGACGTGAAAAGTCGCGAATTTAGTGACCCTGGGTTAGAATCTATAGAGTTTAGATCTACGGTAGATTCAGTAAGATAATTCGTACCTAGAGTCTAGATTTACGGTATATTTAGTGAAGATAATTCGCATATAGTCATATAGCCGTGAAAAGTCCGCGAATTTTAGTGACTTAGATCTAGACTCTAGATTTACACTAAATCTCTAGAATGTAGTGCAGATAATTCTCCCATTGCACAGCCGTGAAAAGTCCGCGAATTTAGTGACTTATTAGATCTAGACTTTAGATTTACACTAAATCACTAGAATACAGTGAAGATAATTATAGCAGTGAAAAGTCCGCGAATTTTAGTGACTTAGATCTAGACTCTAGATTTACACTAAATCACTAGACTAAGAATGTAGTACTGAAGATAATTCTCCCATTGCACAGTGGTGAAAAGTCCGCGAATTTAGTGACTTAGATCTAGATCTACTGCAGTTGCGTAGCAAGGTACCTGTGGGCCCGGGTTAAAGAATATCTTGGTGGGACAAAGACCCCGCGCGCCCCCCCCCCCAGTAAGACAAGCTTAGTGTGTGTCATGTAAAAAATCTAGAAGTCAGGTACATTTACAAGTCAAGTATATCGGTATATTTACCAAAAGACTTCCAATGCAACACTGTACCTTTTTAGATTCTATTGTTTAAATCAGCTTTTACAAAAAAGCAATTAATATTTTCATGTGGGCCCATACTGGACAAGAATGATGGGCCATGCTCAATTAACCTCTTTGCACCATGGTTGGTGTGGGCCCGTAATGATCTTGGGCCCCGGTTCATTGAACAACTTAACACCATGGATGCTACGCCACTGATCTACTGTAGATTTAACAAAAATATTTCTCAAACATCTGTAAAAAGTCTGTAGAGTTATTTCAGTCTAATATTTAAAAAAAAGTTATTCTTCTGTATTGCAAGCTTTTGTATGTATTGTAAATTATTAAAAAGTTGCATTTAAATGCTTAGGATACTTTTTTCAGTACTAAATGCATATTATTTTTTTTTACATATTTATGTCATCTGTATGTAAATATATATGCATATATATTGCTTGCTATGGTGCGATGCATACCTTGAAAATCTAGAATTCTACCTTGAAAACATGGAAAATACCTGGAAAATCATTCATGAAATAGGCTATGAACCCTGAAAAGAGGAACGTCTTTTTAATTTGTTAAGCTGTTCCATCTGTGCAGAACCTTATGGAAGAAATGCTGTTTCTCTGGAGACGGTGAATACATTGTTGCTGGTTCAGCCAGGCAGCACTCTCTGTACATCTGGGAAAAGGCTGTTGGAAATTTGGTGAAAATTTTACATGGAACAAAAGGAGAACTGCTTCTTGATGTTGTCGTAAGTGTTATGTCTTTGTAATTGCTCCTTAAAAGTGTAGAGAAAAAGGCAAGAGAATCCAGTCTTGTTTGTTATTTAGGGACTGAGACTCCATACCCAGCTTAACAATATTTTAAACCCTTTTCCTAATTGTATCTTGCTTTAGTGTCTAAATGCCTGAAAATGTATGACACTCATGTTTCTGCCTCTCTTTTCTACTGGAAACTTTGGTGTATATATATATATATATATATATATATATATACATATATAAATCCTTTATGTGGCAGCCTGCGTCATTGCAAAGAGAAAAAAAAAACATTACATTTTTAAATAGAGTAGTTTATTTTATGAAAGTATCCTTAATGATATAACAATATAATAGGTAATAATAGTATCTGATTTAAGATTTATCAAACTTGTATTGAAAATGTATTGTGAATAATCAAAGTATAATGATCTAATCATTTAGGGATGGAACAAATTGTATGTGTTGGTCATTATATTTCTTGTGATACACACTTTGTAATACAAGACAATAGTTGGTTAGAGAACAGATTTTCTCCCTTGTGCAAGAGACAAAAGAAAAAAGTATTTGTACAAGAAACACAAAAGGAGTGATGGAAATTTAACTGACCACCGACCAAAAATGATCAAATTTCCCTTTCAAAAAGAAAATGTTTTTATATTTTAAAACAAATGATGATATTGAAAATAAAACTTTTTAAATATCATTCTACACAAAAAATGAGGAATTGTTTCAATTCAAATTATATAATAAACAATCCTAGAATTTATCATAATTAATTGATAGAATTTTAAATCTTCTATAATCTTTGCATAAATCTATTTTTTTTTTATATAACTTTCATTTTGGCTTTTATTTTATTTTTTTAGTGGCATCCTGTGAGACCAATTATTGCTTCTATATCAAGTGGTTTGGTGTCAATATGGGCACAGAATCAAGTGGTTAGTTCATCCTTAAGTGTTTATTTCTAGTGTCAATAGTTTTGTTGTGTCAACACTTTGTGACAACACCCCATTCATACAAGGAATGTGTTGAAACACAATTGTTTAAACAAAAATGGTATCTCATATTTAACATTTAAATTGAAACTATTCTGAAATTTGTATCTAACATCTTCCAATTGTACTGTTATGTTCAGGAAAACTGGAGTGCTTTTGCTCCAGACTTCAAGGAGTTAGATGAGAATGTAGAGTATGATGAAAGAGAGTCTGAGTTTGACCTTGAAGATGAGGACAAAGAGAAAGAAGAGAGTAAAGGTAAGTTGCCTGAAAATTGTTAACTTTCTTTCTTTATTCCCTTAGAACCTTATGCCCACAGCTAATGAGGGTGTCATGTGGCCAGCACAACGACCAACCGCCTTTACTTTTCTCCAACTAATGTCAGGTATCCAATAGAGCTGGGTGGACTAAAGGCCCCCAAAAATCGTGAATTATTTCAAAACCCCAGTCTTCACCAGGATTTCAACTCTGGACCCCCAGTTCGGAAGCCATGTGCTTTAGCACTCAGCCACTGGGCCTCTGCCTAAGTGACTAAATCAGCTAAAATATTGATCAACTATTACATTATTTCTAGCATAGAACTACCTTTTTACATGCAGTCATTAGCAAACTAAACATATAGTTTAATTACAATTGATTGGCTATTTTTAGATTATGACTTTTTTTTTTTTTTTTTTTCATGAAAATGACAAGTAACAAAAAAAACAGTACTCCGGCATAGTGTCTTTTTTTTTAAATTACAGAAAAAATGGTCCACCTGTCTGGTAGTGTTAAAATGTCTGTCTTACTACTGAATCTTGTCTAGTGCAGTTTGAGT
>JADKLZ010071522.1:16074771-16093675 GCA_021533235.1 Biomphalaria straminea
ATCCAACCCACTAGATCAGTAATACACAAACTAAAGCCCACGGGTTGTCAAAGATCTAAATCCAACCCACTAGATCAGTAATACACAAACTAAAGCCCACAGGTCATATCTGGCTAGTCTACTTATGTATCTAATTCAACTAATTTATGGCTGCCAGCTGCCACCCCCCTTCGTCCTGCAAGAGGTTTGGACTAGGAAGTAAATTATCTTCAACTCTTAGGGAACACCCGTAACATGTAAAATATTTTACAAACAATTATTAACATCTTAATCTTCTCCAAATTAAAAGTATTTACTCTAACGTTTTCAATAGGTATCTTGCCAAGGACAGTTGATAACATTTTTTGTCCCCAATTTAAAAGTTTTTTTCTCATTTTATCTTTACCAGTCTGTATACTAGTTATGCTTCCATGTAATTGAAAATCTTGCCACAATGCATTGGGATGTGAAATACAATAGTATTAACTTCATCCATTTATAGCCTTCAGGCACTTGTATAGATATCTACCTACCACTTTTTTGGGGGTATCTTTATGGTAAAATGTAGAGCTAGTGCAATCCACTTCCAAGTTCAACTGCATTATGTATACATAAAGAAACGCTTTGTAAGAAACAAACTTATAGACCAGCGGTTCTCACATTTTGACCAGTGATGTATGCTATGGTCTGGTAGAGCAATGTAAGCTCTAATAGTGGGGTCATGGAAACCTACAATAATTAATAACAATCTCCCAGTTGTTCTATGCATATTTAATTACAAAGTTATGGTTTGCAGGCTATTTCAATGCATGGGCCAAAGGTTTGGAACTCTATTGATCTCAGGCGCAACAAACTTCACTACATTCAAGAAGAGCGGTTAAACCTGTGATCATTTTTTGGATTAGTTATTTTAGCTCTCTGGTTTATGTTTGTAATGTTATCACAGGCCTTGAGATAACTGTGTATGCAAGCAGCACTCTAAAAATTAAATTATAAATATTATTTAAGTCTTTTTTTTTATTTAATTAGACAAATTGTTATGAAGATAATTTGTGTTTTGTATGCTAGAAAACAAATTCTTCTCAAGATAGCAAGTTCCTCTTCCATTAAAGTGGTGAAGTGGAACACTGTGAGCATTCTGGAATCTTGGAGCCAAGCCAATCCTTTCTCCTGCATTCTGAGTTTCAGATCATCTTTTTCTCAAAGTAGGAACAGTTCATGACAAAATGGGGTGAGATGGGCAAAGTCAAATACTATTATGCAAGAGACATTCAAGGTTAACATAATGTATCTGTGTCTGTAATAGGGTTGAGCATCATGTTAAGATGTTTTGACACAATTTTTGTTATTGTTACAAAAAAGTCTTTAGCAATGTACGAGTTATTAGAAATTCAAAAGTTCAACTGCTTTGATAGAAGGAAGTCAAGAAGAATATCATTTTTTTTAAATCTTCTTTAAATGTTTCAAATCGATATTAATGCATACACCTCTCACAAAAAGAAACATCTTTTACTAAAATTTTTTTACCATTTTAATTTTACTTGTTTAATATTCAAACCTAGAGTTATGGATTAAGAGAAAATATTTTTTACCCTTCAAAAGTAAATTGCCAGATCTCAACCCCCTCTTCCAAACAACTCCAGTTGCCATATCATGACCCCCTACCGGCCATTTTAGTAAAGCTGTCTTAGAAAATATAATTAACTCATTCAGTAAATGTATAAATTAAAAAAAAACAAAAACAAATAGAAAGGACAATTTATTGAACATTCTATTCTAACTTCACATAAAAGATCTTCAACAAACTTCCAATACAAAATCAATCATTTCAACATTCATTCATGTTTGTTCATGGGTTCAAATCTGATATATGCCTTACCTCACATGCTGATCTGAATTTATATACAATAAATTATGACGTGAGTTCACAACACCCTTTACATTAAAAACTACACTATCACACGCAACTGGGTCAGGGACATTATCACAATCGACACTTTGCTGAATAGCACAGACAATATGAAGATATTAATATTCTATAATAAACAGATGAGTGAAATAAAATCTTTTGAAATAGTGTACTGGCACAAGCTATATCTGGTAATCATTCATTCATTTACAATCCAGCACAGCATGTTCTGATTAGTGAAAAACTAAACTCATGATCTAAAACAATCAATTACACTAAATGACCAATCATGAATACTTAATAAAAATCATTTCAGTGGCTGAATAAAGCATGATCGAACAATATATACAACCCAGTACTTCCATTAGCATGTTCAATATCATTGAAGTGAACACTGTTGTAATGGTACATTTAACTCAAGAAAGTCAAGAAAAAAAATCTCTTTAGGCCAAAGAGATTTTTCAGTAATTAAAAGCACCATACTACTGGATTTATGCTATTTATTATTAATCTTGGGCATTAGTAATAGGAATTGCTTCCCTGGGAAGGAATGCTGAGATACATCTGCAGGGAGATAAGAGCCACGACAGATGTGAAGGAAGCCTTAGCCAGTAGCAGCATCCAGGACCCAAGCCCTACTGCCTGGACCAGAATTCTGTGAGGAATAAAAAGAAAACATATTGGATAAAACAAGCCAGAAAAGATTATAAAAGTGATTATTGAAACAAGCTAAAGGGCATTGATGTTTTGAAATAGGTTATTTAAGATAATAATGGCAAGGTCTTCAATTAGGATCAGTGCACTCATCCTTAATCTTCTGAATCGAATTCTGTGAATTTAGTCAAAAAAGTAGATTTTTTTAAATAATTGATATGCAGTTATATCCCTTCTTTTAGGGATGGGAGAGGAGTTTTTGGTAACTGCTTATTGGCTACAGGGTTAAACTTTGAATAAATCCTAATTTTATCATTTTTAACTCAACATTATTTCAAACTCTTAAGGCACTCAAAAACACATATTGATAATTTAAATAAATTCAGATTTCAATATGGAAAATGGAAATCATAAAATGAAACTAATATTTAAAAAAAAAAAGGTCATGAAATAACGTACTCAACAATCAGGGGTCTGTAACAGGACAGTGCTAACAATGTCATCACAATGGGCAGAGAGGACTTCTGTAAATCACTTCGACTGTACAACCAAACCAACATGGCAACACTGATGTGGCTAATCTATGTAAACACAAGAGAAAATCATGTTTATAGCAGTCTCATTCAAATGTTTACCAATGTAGCTTATTAACTGTAAGAATTATTAAAGAACAATTATTCTGTAAGTTGTATTTTATTTTGATGTGAAATGAGTTGCATAAAAAAAAAGAAGGATCTATTTAAATCCAAAGAATTCACAAGACTTTCTTATCAACAAAAAACAAAATGGGAGAAAAGTAATAGGGCCTACTAACAAGACTAATATTGGAGTCTAAGCTCATCTGTATGTATTTCCAGTCAAACTCAACACCTCTAGCGCCCATCCACAGTGGCAGAAATCTGAAAAGAAAGAGTGAAATTACTTCTAGACATTTTTATTGTCGTGATGGAGACATTATAAAAATGCTCCGCTATTTTTCTACAGCCCAAGGAGAATTGTATGCCGTTATAAAGAAATAAATTGCTAAGTTACAATGTGTATTTCAATGTGTCATCAAGAATAAAGCCAATCAGCACTTTAGAATGCATGTTTGACTTACATATAATTAAACTTTTATCACCAAAAAAAATGTTTTAAACACATTTCAATGATTTAACTTTATCAGGATTTTGTTATTTTACCATCACAAAAGAGATACAGACACAGATAGCAAGGACAAACAGACACAAAAACTCTTTTGTTCCTCTGACAATCAGATCATTAAATAGAACCAATCTTATGTAAACTTTTGATATGTAAATTGTGAGTGAGTCTGGTGCGAATGTACATTTTTTAAAATAATGATTTGTTTTGTATACCGGTAATGCACAAATTGTAAGACAAATTTCCTTATGGACAATAAAGATTATTATTATTATTAAAACATTTAGTTATTTCATTTAGACTTGAATTTGGATTCTTAAAAAAAGAAAATATTTAAGCGTTTCAAGTTAGTTGATATTTAATCAATAAAATCTGAGAAAAATATTAATTTGGAAATATATTTTTATGATTATACATGATAAAATTGTTAGTTACATAAAAATGTATTATTACGGAAAAGCCATTAAAGACTTTTAATATTTTGCTAATATAAATAAAGCCCGACTTCCATTTAGATTTCTAAGTTTTTTTATGATCAGTTATTGGCCATGCTAGAACTCAGACCTGCAATCAGTTTTTCTAAATTGTATCTATCTTGCACACAAAATGAAACTTTTATCCAAAATAGGGTGAAAAAAACAACTAAAATTGTTTATTTTTAACTCTTTCTCTCCGTAATTATTTATCACATTCTGGTGGAATCAACGTTGGTATCGTCAGTTAGGAGAGAAAGAGTTAAAGCACATTTTCACCATTTATAGGTGTGTATACAATTTGGCTAAGAACTAACCTGGTGACAGCTAACTCTGCAGTGGCCCACCCCATTCCAGCTATCATGAACTTCAGCTGACCTTTACCAGCAAATTTAGACATAACAATGTGAAGGCCTATCAGGTCAGCAATGTCAACAGTTGACTTGAAGAATTCCTGCATGGATGGACAAAAAGTGCAATGTTTTAGTTGATGATCTGAAAATATTGAAATGAAACTTTCAAAGCCATAGGAAAACTCAAGTAAGAATACAAGGCGGGTTCATTGAACTAGACAATATTTACAGAGGAGAAACCTCAGAATAGGAGGTAATTTTGCCAGCACAAGGTTAGTAAGAGATTTTAAAGTTTGAATGTAACGAATGATGATTTTTTTGCTTTCTTACCCCAGTCACATCAAGGCCACCCGAGACCGATTCAGTAGAGGGAAAGAACGTAGCCAGTAACATCATCTTACACAGCTGTGTAATCAAATATGCTCCTCCTGCTTGTACACATTTCCAAAAGGCACTGTACTCAGCTCTGTAAAATAATATTTGTTTATTATTTAAAATGTTTGTATGGGAATAAAAACGTTCATGTCATCTAACTAGCTGTGACTGATGACTAATAAAATATTGGCACGAATACTCATCCTCAGACTTATTGGGTACTTAAACATTTTTTACTGTTACTTCGACTTATTTTTATTAGCACATTCACATACTCAATGATAGTCATAGCTAAATTGCCAAAAAAATAAATAGGCTAAATTGTAAATTATAGACCTACTAGATGATAGTGATGAGATGTAAAATAGATATAACTAAACTTAGAATGTCAATGAGTATAAAAAGTAAAAAAAAGTGATAATATGATATTGATAAGTCTATTATTTTTATACTATTCTACTACTACTAGACTCTGGTACTAGATCTAGATACAATATAGATCTAGAATCTGGTACAAGTAGTAGACGTAGTCGTCGTAGTGTAACTGTAACTACTGTAACTGTAAGTGTGGTCACTGACTGTGTCGGTATTGTTTGATTTATTTGAAATTTAAAATAATTTAAATCATTTAATATTATAATAATTTAAAATTTAATTAATTAAATTAACATTGACTTACAATCCAGAGCATTTATAAACTATAACATATGGTACGTAAGCAAGGGCAACGCAATTTCCAAAGTGAAAAAATGTCATTTTCTGAAGCCAACAGTAATAGAATCTAGTATATCTAGATCTACTTTATAGATCTAGTGTCTGAAGTTCTAGAGTAAATAGAGCTCTAGATCTATATTTTAACCGGAAAACAAATCATGTTATATGGTTGTAGCCTCGCAGTAATGCTCGATCTAGTTCTAAAACATATTAATATTTTATAAATAATTTTTCTAATTAATTATTTGGGTATCAGACATTTTTTTAATTAAAAAAATGTTTTTCATTAAAGATAAATCTATATTATGCTTTCAAAGTAGATCTGGACTAGATTTAAATATTAACTGCGATACTATTTTCTTAGCAACAACATAGCTTTAGATGACAACGGATTATATGCATCTTTGCATGATAGATCTACATCTATTATTACTATTATCTATATAGATCTACTCCTATTTCTAAAGCTACTGTCTTGTGACCAGAATCCTTAGCCTTTCCCGCAGTATTTTATTCTGTTTATGCTAGAAAATGAGCATAAACTTTCACGCAAATCAGGTTTTTTTTCCATAATTCTAAGTAATACTAATAATAGACTAGAATCTAGATCTAGATCTAAGTCTAATGATCTATTGACTATTACTAAGTAATAGTAGTATTATTACTATTAGAAATCATTAATTTGATTAATAATTAATCATCTATTAGGATTCTACACTCACACTGACCTGATACTAGATCTACTAGACTACTAGCTAGTCTAACTAGTAACTAGTGATACTTGATACCAATCAATGAATGAGTCTGATGTCTGAATAGTCGTCACTAGTAGTAGTAGTAGATCTAGTACTAAATTAGTACATATCTAGATTTACTTAGAGATCCAGAGATTTAAAATTATTATTTCTAATTTAGATTTAGATTAGACATATTTTAAATATTTAGATCTAGAATGTAGGCCTAATCTTGATCAAGTAAAGAAATTATAGAAAATCAAAATTCTTGATTGTTATTTAAATTATATCTAGATTCTAGAGAATCAAGACTAATTCTAAATGAAATTTTAAAAAAAATAAAAGATAATATTAATTTAAAAGATCTACTAGTAACTATCTAAATTATTAGATTTTAAAGTTTTCAAGTCTAAAGTATTGTGTTGTTGTTGTTGTTTTGTTTTTTTTTTTTGTAAAATGTTTTGTTTGTTTAACATGTTTTGAATGTTCCTCCAGAGTTGAAAATAATTTACTTCTCAGTCCAAACCTCCCACAGGATGATGGGGGATAGCAGTGGGCACAGTATGAACTTGGGACCATTCAAAGGACAATCCAGCACACATATCCATTATCATATCTATCATATCACATGACTATTATAGGCAGCTATATAGTTCTGGTTGATCTAAAAATTCTTCTAATACATGAGATCTTAAAAAAATTTAAGATCAGGGAGCTATAATATATCATGTTGATATAAATATAAAAATTCTTCTATAAGAATGGATTAAGATAATCTCATATTCATTATTTAGTTACATTGAAATTAGACATGTCACTGGTCAGTCAAAGAGATATGGTCAAGTTGATGATCAATATATATGGTAAACATATTTATTAGATAGATCTATAGATTCAATAGATCTTGATATAGCCTACTCTCTACTGAATATGAATGAATAAAATAATGATGATTTTGATGATCCCAAAATTAAAATGTTATTAGTCCCTTGTTTTGGAATGCTACTCAAGTGGGATTAATATGTGATAATGAATACTTAATTATGAATTAATTATCTTTTAAAACCTAAAATTGATTAGATCTAGTTTTGTGCTAATATCAACTATAGTGCTTCTTTTTTTTTTAGCTCATGTTCATACATTTAAATCTAAAACATAAACTTTTAGAGAAGAAGCTAAAATGAAATATTTTAATCTCTTATATTTTCCACAGTATGAAAAGTCTTTTTCTTCTGATAGATTGCAAAATTGGGAGTTACCCAAAAATACAGTCGGCAAGGTACAATATTAGGCCTATATATAAATGCATAAATCCACCTATAGATATGCTTATATACATAGACTAAATTGTCTGCCTTTCTAGGCTTTGTAATAAACTATTTCTCTACTCTTTTTTTCTTATTAATATTAATTAGGAGCTGTATGGCTTCTTATAACAAAATAGCATGAACTATAAATAGGTATGTTATCTTTATGTTATGTTTATGTTCAGGAATAATATTTAAAATAGATAACTGTAGCATTGATGGGAAAAAAAATCTATATTTCATTCAGTAAATTTTGTTTGTGTTTCTTTTGAATTACAGTTCCCAAGGGCAAGAACTGGATTTACACGCATCCTGACCAATGATCGTGGTCATTTACTGACTAATGTGCCTAAGGAGAGGGGATCACCTTGGGGCACATTTGTTGGTACATGGGATATGCCTATAAAAATTCCAGGTAGCTTTTCATTGCATCGTTAAGGCACAATTAGGAATTAGTTATTTATTGCTTTGGAAATAGGGAAAGTTTAGACTTTGAGTCAATGACAAGACTAGTAAAAACAAGACTAGGTTTTAGGCAGAGTGAAATATCAGCCAATGTAAACAGACTACTTCCAGGACGCCTTTGAGATAGGAAGCTTAGTAAGAACGTATAGAGTTAGCTGATATTCAACAGTTTCCTTCATTGCTATTAAACTTCTTGTTCAGTATCAGTGTCAACTAACTTATAATGATTGTTCAGCCTTTGGAATGTTCCTATTTTTAAATTTAATTATCAGGTGTGGATTTAATTGTTGATTTCATAAGTTTAGATGGTTTTTCAGTCCCTGACCAATATTTTTGCATCAAAATTGAAACTAAATATAGATAATAATAAATGTTATTAGACATATTGGATAGTAATTGTATTTATTAAGATTATAATAAGCTTAATTAACAATATTATAGTTTTCATTTCTTAATGTTTTTAAAAGCATTATAAGAAAGAATAAATTCACATGCATTTTATACTTTACATAGTATGCAGTGTCCACATGCTTTCAATTGAATTGTTCAACCAGAGAAGGCAAAATTAATGATGTTCATATGAAAGAATTGTTTTGTATTCTCAGGTAACAGAATAACTGTACCTACAGCTAGGACAGAAGAAGCCATACTTAAAGGACAATTGCTGAAAGAAAAAGGCAACATTATTCTCAGTGGAGGCAATAAACGAAGTCGTGTAAGAATATTATTTTGCTGTAAAAGACATATTTTTTAGCAAATTATACAACATAAACATAATGTGTTGATTTTTTATTTATTGTAATAAGGTTAGGTTTTAAAGGGTTAATAAAATTCAAATGTTGTTTTTTTTGGCCTAGAAATAACAAGGTTGTACAGCAGTACAATAAATAAATTCATCCTTATCTTATCTTTTCTTATCTTATCTAATGAAATAAAGATGTTACCTGCAAACACAGGCTCGCTACCCCCACCATCACCTGTCCTAAAATGACCATCAAGATCAGTGGCAAATTTTACTGCAATAGTAGAGGAGTCATATATGCCAAAATGTGCTCAAGGTGTCAAATGATCTATATTGGAAACTTGGAGACATTCATAATTTTGCAACTAAGCCCGTCTCTATCTATTTTAATAACACACATCACTGATCTCCTCATCACTGCTATACAACAGTGCAATGACAAAAACACCCGTCTGTAGATCGAAAACAAACTTATTTACATGTCAGGCACACTCCAACCTCACGGGATCAACAACCAACACACTTTTATTTAATATGCAAGGGTCACTAACACTACACTCTTTTCCCATTCATCTTTGCCTGACATCTCTGCCCCCGTACAATTTTTTTCTGGGCTTTTACACCAGCATAGCTCATTTCTTTTCTGCCTCAATGGAGACAACATCGGACAGATAAATTAACTTAAAAGACTATTTTGTGTTAATTGTTTGTCATTTTTTTGTTTGTTTTGTAGCTGATGAAGGTCTCGTGGCCCAAACGTCCATTTTTTAACTTGGTCCGGCAGGGTTACATATATGCATGTTTTTCTTACTTCAAAAAAGAAGATGATTATGTCCTATGCATGTTCCTAGTTCTTCTATCCTGAAGGGTTTCTAAATTTAGTGATTTACTAAAGGTTTTACTCTAACAAGTGTGAATATTCATTTGTTATGAATCTGACTGCTCTATTTTTCTTCTGTTCTAGTTTCTAAATGTTTTCTTGAGTTGAGAGGTCTGAAACAGAGGATGCATATTCACTTATTGGCCTAAAATTAACCACAGCTAAACAACTTTTTATTTTTATGTTCTTATTTGATTTGTAGAAATTTCTTTTAATAAACCCTATTGCTTTGTTTCATCAATATATTGGGATTCCATGATAGTTTTTCATTTTTTTATAATTCCTATTAGGTATTTTGCATATTTATCTGATTTACAATGAATAAAATAAGTGGAATTTATTTGTTTTAGTTTTTTTGTTACTCTTAATAACTGACATTTTTGTGAGTGGAAAGACATGCTCCAATTTGAGTCCCATTTCTTTAATCATCTATTATCATCATTGTATTTTTTTTACCTTTTGTTGTATTTATTGTTCTTTATAGTATGCGTTTGTCTGACTTATGTTCCTGAGCTATTTCAGTCTGGTAAATCATTTATGTAAATTAAAAATAGTAGTGGACCTAAGATTGTTTCTTGAGATACACCTGAGTTTACTGTTATTGGTGTTGATTTAGAGCCATTTATATTACAGTTTGTTCTCTCCCTATCAGAAAATACTGAATCCACTGATGCAATGGACCATCAATGCCAAAATATTTTAATTTTTTAAGCAAGCTATGGTGAACTTAGTCAAAAGCCTTAGAAAAATCTAATAAGATAGCAATAGCATCTTTTTGCTCATTATTATCTAACCTTTTGAAAAATCATCAAATAGTCCTTTTAGTTGTGTATCACATGATCTATATTTCTTTAAGCCATGTTAGTGTGGAATATGGACATTATAGTTTATGATGTTGCTACATATTATGTGTTCTAGGATTTTACATGTGATGCTGGTTAGTGAACCTGGTCTGTGGTTTCCTGGGTAAGATTTTTCTCCATTTTTAAATAGAGAAGTGATGTCCCTTGGTAATCAACCCTGGTTAAGAGATTCCTTTAACAATTAAAAATCCAAGTCTTCACCATGATTCCAACCCAGGACCCCGAGTTTGGAATCCTTGTTCATTACCACTCAGCAACTATGCCTCATACTACAATAATAGTTCACTACATTAACTACAAGGCTTATCTTTTACTCAATTCAGACTGTGGATCCTTTGCCCATCAAGATGGATGCCCCCGAAGATCAAAGACCTGCTGGGATCACATGTGTGCCAGCAGGAGGTAGCGGTGCAACACCAACATGTGTCCAACCCTGTCCCCAAGTGGAAACAACCCATTATGATGATAACCAGCCAAGGGCAATGTCCAGAAAGGAGAGCAGAGAAAGTTTGAAGTGGCCAAAGGTCAGTTTCCTTTTCCTTATAATTTAGCCTAGTCCTAAATGTCAATTTTAACATGTTTCGGATGTTGCTTTAGAGTTTAAGATAATTTACTTCCTAGTTCAAAATTCCACAGGACGACAGGGAATGGGAGGGGAACCATCAAGAAGTCTAAACAACAGTCCAGTGGTCATATTACACTATCAGGCAACCATCAAATTATATATTACTAAACAATGACATAAACTAGTCATACAATAATTATAACATATTGCCGTAAATTATAGTGATCTTTCTTGAGTTATAATGTACACTTTCTGTGTCCACTGTAGGAAAAAGTTACTTTTGGTTTTGTGCTTTTTGTTTGTTCACCCATCACATTTTGGTCTAAAAACTAAAGTGCTGTCTAACATCAAATTCCATAAAAGTGCTATGGTCTTGTGGTCTGAGGACAATTGAAATTGATATATTCATTTGATATGACTCGTAAGTCGTGTGCTCTGATTTGATGTTTTAGAGCAAAGTTTAATGATCCACAAATGGAATTCTCTACTGTAATCTTGCTCAAGTTAAAGAGGGAGCAGGGCTATTTGTATTGTTAGTAAATGTAAGAGGTGACAAAATTAATTGTGTACCACATACTTTCTGTTTTACTGTATGATAACTGTTATCTTACAGCTTCTCTGACATTTAAACATTCTAGATCTGATTCCAGGTTTGCATATATTTAGAAACACATTATTTGTAATTAATTTTTTTTTTATGTGTGCAGGCCAACACACCACACTGCCAGTCACCAGTGGTCTATGCTGATAATCCTCACTGTGTCACACAGATGTGTGTAGCTGACGTCAATGTGTAGATCGCATCCAGTAGATATACCTGCTATGCTCCATAGAGAAATTAAACACAGCTACTAATTATAGTATTAGGAATTCCACAATTTCCAAACAACCAATTTCCCCTTTAAAACATTTTTTTATGTTGTACAATTTTATAAGTCATTATAGCAATTATTCTTTTTAGATCCTTTTATTAACTAGAAACCATATTTTTAACATTTGTATTCTGCATGCATCCAGAACAGCCTTAAGTAGTTGGAGGCCTTAGGGGAAATGACTTTGGTGGTCCCAAATGAAAATTAAAAATAAAAGACGAAAAAAAATTAAATCAAGCAATTTATTTTAAAAAAACATATTTGCATCTATATCGAAATCATTGATTTTGACAAGTATTTCTGAGCTTTCCATAATGATCATGCTAATAAGTCTAGCAGAAATAGAGCGACATACCTTTGCTATATTTTAGTTTTGAACCAATTTATGCTGGGTTTTTTTTCTTTAAAAAATTTTTTTTAGTCCTATGCTAGGCCCCCTCCAATTGGAGGTCCTAGGCAGCTGCCTAGTTTGCCTATGCTTAAGGCTGGCCCTGATGTATCGATGATGTATATATTTATGTAAGAATTCTGTATATACATTTTTTTTTCTACCTTTTTTTTTCACCATTAAAGTTATAATTATAAAATCTCTACTGCTTATTTCAAAGTTATGGCTGTGATGTAACTAACTTGTTACTTTGAAATGATGTGAAACCCCATCCTACTGTAAACACCTAAGTTACAATTTCATAACCCATTGTTCATCAAATATTTTGCATTCCTGATTATGGAAACCGCAACCTCATACTCTTAATCCGACTAAGAAAATCTATCCTACTGTTTTCCTCAAAATTACACACTTCAACCTGTTGTTCACTAAACTTACAATCTGCAACATTCCGTTTATTAGAGTTAGGTATGCCAACCAACTGTTTGCCCAATTACAAAGTCCACCAACGGTTCAGGAAATTTACTGTTCAACAAACATTTTGCATTCCTGTTTATGAAACACCAACCTACTGTTCACCAATGCAAACTTTAAACCTAATGTTCAACAAAACTTTTACATTCCAATTTATGAAAACTCAACTTTCTGATCACCAAACTCCAAACTACTGTTCAACAAACCTATGAATCACAACCTACTGCTCACTTACTAACTCCAACTGACTTTTCACCAAATGTTTTGCATACCAGTACTTTTCATGAAACTCTAAACCTACTGTTCAGCAAACCTACTAATTCCAACCTACAGAATACCAACTTTTACATCTGAACCTTCAGTTCAACAAACCTACAAATTCCAACCTACAGTTTAAAAATCTTTAACTTTCTTGCTTATCACATACCAACCTTTGGTTCAACAAACCTACAAATTCCAACTAACATTCCTAACTTCATCCTAATGTTCATCAAAATTTTGCCATTTCAGTTTATGAAACTCAAAAGTTACTTAATTCAAAAAATGTTTATGGAGTAGTTAAGAATGGAATGAGAACTTGTAGTGAAGATGGAAAAAAAACAACAAATGTTACATTTACTGTGAAAAACAGGTTTATATTAAAAAACCATAATCATTTTTTTGAGTTGCTAGGTTCAGTTTGCTAGTCAAAAGATAGGTTGTGTTTCTAAATGCTCAATAAAAGAGCAGAAAATGATTTTTCTTCTATTCACGCTGTATTTAGACAAATATATGTAATAATTATATCAATGAACAAAAGTTGTTGTTTTTTTTTATTATAATTATAAATAACTCTGGTTGAATCTCATTCTTGGATGAGATTATTAATGTGAAACACCTCTAATCTTTACAATCCTCTCATAACATGTGTAAATAAATTAAATATGCAAGAAATAAATATTTTGTTTAGAATCATACCTTATTTTTTGTCTTCTTATGAAACATATGAATTGGATCTATAATAAATATGTTTAAAATATGAAGGGCAATTTCAATATTTATTCCATTTGCCAATTCTGTTTCAGACTGGAATGATTTTTTTAATGATTTAAATTTCTTTGTGAACATAAAACTTGTTTTCTGAGACCTTTCCTTGTATATGAATCTAAAAGCCACTTTGAGAAGAAAAAAAAAAATCCTATTTTAAGCAAAGCTGAGTAGTAACAAAAAAGAACAATAAATTTAGGAATAAAAAAAAAATATAAGATAATAGTAAAGTGTAGAAGGACACAAGTCAATATGAACAACTCAGTGAATTGTGACATAACTTCAATTTTACCAAAATTTGGTTTGAGATTAGGCAAAGAAATTGTAATACATATTTACAACATTCATATAAATTTTTACTCTTTGAGCTATGAATGGACCTCATTTTTAATAACTTGACTGTATAACATTTAGCACTTGAGCTATAAAGGGGAAGTAACTTTTGAGAGATGAGCATAGACATAAATAAATATAGACTGGAAAAAGGAAGTAACTTCTTGTAACTTGAAAACATGTATATCTATTGAATTCGGATTTCCGAAATATGAAAAATTTAAAAATTGTATGATCTTCAGTCTTAGAGATTAAACAAAATTTATAGACATAAAATAAAGTACACACAATTGCAATTCACAAATTTTCATTTCCTAAAACTCTCTTATTGGCCAGTCTATATTTATTTATGTCTATGGAGATGTGTCATTACCCCCAAAAGTTCAAACATCAATTTTACAAAGTTTCATCTATGAAAATAATTGGTGATTGCCTTTTGTCATGAAATAACGACCATGTCCAGATTTGTGCATGGCTTTACTAACATGAAATGCCTGTTCAATCAAAGAAATTTTTTCTCTCAGCCAGGAGAGCAGAAAAGAGATTGGCAGTGTAACACTTTATAATTACATTTCTGATTGTGTCTGAGCAAAGCAGATAGTAAATGGTCTCTTTGTGCATGTTTTACACTAGCAACAACTGAAGTATAGTACTAGCAAACAATGACTAATTAATATAGGGAACATTTTGGATCTCTTGAATACTACAGTACAATGGTATCACCAAAATAATGACTGTATGAATAACTGACCAGTGCTGAATTGAGCTCAATAAAGTCACTCTCTTACAAATTTTACAAAACCTTCTAGAGACTATAGTATGTTCCAACTTTATGTTCAGTCATTGCCCTTGATTTCCCATAGTATGCTGACCTCAGTTGCATGTGTTGGCCAGCCACAAGTCTTCCCCTCCCATAGTATCATTATAATAAGATATATGTTAAGCAAAATGTTGAATGTAATTTATCTATTTTTATTACAAAATATTTATTAAGATAATTGTTATTGTCTATTTACTAATCACATTTCTTTAAGATCTGTTAATCAAAAACTTTGTCATGTAGCAATAGACATTTTTTTTCTCAGGAAGCTAAGAAAATTTAAAATTAATTTAAAAATAATTGAACTTTTTTTACACAGCTACCATCAGTAGTTTAATTACTTTTACCATCACTTACAGGCCTGCAAAATTATAACATCAGCTGCTTTAAACTTACTATAATAATAAGGCTTTGAGTCTGAAGATTAGTTAGGAATGCAGTATTTCCTGTGGCTGCACATATTTTGCCACATCCAGGGCAAGCATAACTTTATATAAATATGTATTAAACACCACAGACAGTTCGTTACTGTTTTTTTTTAAATACAATCCCTTAACATGAAAACTTGCAAAGGAAACAAAACAATGAATGTTCTCTGAATTGATCAAAAAGAAATTGTGACACTTATTATGCATCAAACATTTTATTCAAGAACATTTTCTATGGAAACTTGAAATCCAATGTTGAACAAAACAAAATGTAACAGCAACAAACATGTTAAACAATTTGTTAATCTTTACAAGTAAATTTAATCAACTCAATGAGATGCTTGTCAACAATTTATTCTTCTCATAAGCAGATTTAACAATAGAGTACTATTGTAGTAGTCTTTTGCAAGAAAAAAATTTTAGTTTAAAAATTACCTTCTACATTTAAAATCAATTAGCTTACAGTTCAAACACCCAACAGGGCGAGACATTTTTATATTCAAATACTTTAAGTAGCTTTCTTTTTACCAAAGTGGCATACAGTAAATCGCCAAAGGTAAATCAGTTGGCTGCTGAACCAAAGGGCTGGAGTACAATTCTAACAATGATGGGGATTCTGGAGCATCCCCTTAAACTACCCAGCTTTAAAGGTTAGGCACCTGACATTCATTTGAGTTAACACTTTGGCTGGCCAGTTTACTCAACATGGTCCATTAGTAACTTAGTCTCAGTGGGAATTTTAAAACCCTTTGTCATCCCCAGAAAAAAAAATATTCAAAGACTCTTTTTGACAATCTACTTACTGATAAAATAAATATTATGTTATATTCCAACAAGATCCACAGTTTTAGCTTCATATGATGGAAATGGAAGACTAGTTTAGTTTACCTTTAAGAATCATTATAATCACATGAAAAAAAAAAAAAGAGTCCAAGTACATACATACATATATTGTCACAATGTGAAATTCCAATTACAGAATATGTTGAGTACATTTGAGCTACTAAAAACTTGTGCTAAATTCGTCAAAGCAGAACAAGACCAGAACAAGACGCTATACTGAAATATTTTCTTTGTAATCTATTTATGTTTATTTAGTTTAAAACAAAGTTATTGTATGTATAGCAAATTAAAAAAAAACAACTAGATGGTAAAATACATCAAAGTTCCCCAGTTTGTTGACCAAGCCACCTTTAATACCAACATATCATAACAGATCTAAGCTCATGATTTAAAACAAAAGCCTAATTACGACAAGAGTTAATGTTTCTTCTTTCTGGGTGTTGAATGTTTCGATTGTTTAGCCGAAGTTCTGAGAATCTGATTCAGCGACAGTTGTGATACATCTGTGTCAGAGTCTGTGCTGACAACCTGCTGGACATTGGGTGATTTTAAAATGCCAACTGAAGGACTTTTAGTGGGCTCGTAGGGTGCATCTGGCTGCCTGGCCAAGCTCATGAGGTAATCTTTAAATTCTGTGGATTAGGTTCATGATTAGTAGAGGTAAGCATATTAGATCAAGAGGTTAACATGAGGAGACTGGACACCACTGAACAGACCTTCATTTCATACAAAAGTTGTTCACAATGGGGCAGTATTCTGCTTAATAAACATGAATGATGCTTACAAATCATGCCTAGCATTTCCTTTACAAATAAAAGTAGGAACACATAACATTTAAGCAGCTGGTGATTGAAACATTCTTACTCAAAGTTAGTGCTCATCCAGTCCATCATATTGTGCTCATTCACCAAATTAACATATAAATTAATAGGATATAAAAGATAATTTTTGAAGAGTCAGAGGAATTAATAGAATGAGCAGAAATGCATCAAGTAGTGAAACCCAGTCATGGTCTAGAACTTGATCAGAAGTATCTCTTTTCTTTTTATTCCTTTCTTTGGGAATGGTATTCTAATATAAGTGCTAATTGGATGGTTAAAGAACAATGTCTTCCTTCTACCATGCAAGCGAGTCTAGCCATAATGTTTACAGAGCTACTTACTATTGGCCTTGTTTCTACGCAGATCAAACACAACTTTCTTTTTAGCTCCTGGAGTCATGGAGATTGCAGGTGTAGAAAAGGGCTGAAATAGAGCCAAATATTGCATTATGACAAAAATAAAATCCAAACATTGTCTAAAATAAATCTTCCCGATGAATGAATCAGGAGGATAGTATTTTAAGTGGCTACACAGTCCAAGCTGTGAGCTACATATTTGGCCTTTTCTTAAATGTCATTCAGTTTGGGCTTTCTAGTGTTTTGGTGTCCCAGACATGCATATACCCCAGAGATGTTCATGAGGATGTAAATATGCAAAGCACAACAGTATACATGAACAGCCCCCCACACACACATACATATATTGATTTACAACTCAGCTGATAATATGTAAATTTAACTGTAAATCAACTCCAAAAATGTTAAGTAGACCCATGACTTAGGCTGCTTGTCCAATAAAGAAGTCATGACCTTTACATTAGATACAATTGTATGTTATATGTCACAAACATGAACAGTGTCTGGAGTAAAAGCAACAACTATTTGATTTATTGTGTACTGATACTTTCTGTAATCAAACTAAAAGAGCTGGCCAAAACAATTAATTATTTATTAAGATGAATAGTAGAAATATTCCTACACAGCACTCAAATTGAGATGTAGTAATCTACTTAGTAAATGAAACTTATTTTTATTTACTCAACACACACCCAAAATAATGCAAAGCAAGCCTCAAGCAACATGTCTCCATCAGCATGACAAAAAAAAAAAAAACATTCTATAAAATCCAATGAAATAAAATCCTATGTTTTTCCCACAACCTGAATAGTAAATTACATGTTTAAGTATGCATGTTGTTGGTTCAGTAGTTTAGCTCAGATGTTTAAGAGATCTCTGTAATCTACAGCCAAAAATATCCAGCACAACATATCCAAAGTTAATATACCACAAAAAAAAAAAAACCATCACAACATATCTTAAGTTCTTATAGCACAAAACAGTCATGGCAATCCAGTTAGGGAAAACAAAAAACAATTATAAGATGAATTATGGTGAATTAAGAAATGAATTTTCTGACACCAAGAAAGACATTTTAAGCATAAATGAAATGTTTCTCAATTGTAGAAGAAAATGTATGCTACAGTAATGCAATTTAATCCTATAATCCCCTAAAATTGTGTTTTTAGCTCCAAATCATTGATTCATATTTTGTTACAATCACTGATTTGTCCACTGATCAGATTGAGTCGTGCACATTTATTTTGTATTTGTGTCTGTTTCCTGATCATGATTGTGTTTGCCTGTGAAATTGGTTTCAATGGTTCAAGTCTAGGCTTTCAACAAACTGTCTCTGAATCAACTACAACCTAAATTCTATTTCTAATTCCTTAAGATACAATCCTAT
>JADKLZ010071522.1:16127611-16137711 GCA_021533235.1 Biomphalaria straminea
TTCATCACAGATGACAAATTTTGATTAGAAAATCTCGAACGGTGAGGGTTTTTTTAGCTTTTATTATGGTAAAGAACTGCTCACAGACACCAGTGCATGCAAACAACTTGAATTCTGGCTGCACATTTCCGCAATTCAACGTACCGTTCAGGATAAATAACTGTACAATTTGGCATAGCCAATTTAATATACTTCGATTTCAACTAATAACTAATCTATCAGCTCTAGTTGCACATTTCCAGCAGCATTTTCAGAATCAAACGAGAATGGAGATGCAAACCACGATAATTATTGCTCTTACGAAACGAAGTCACGAAAACGGTCAATTGAAAGAATCTAGTAACGATTCTAGGTGTGAGACATTCACCAAATGTCGCAACCGTATATAATCTTTTTAGTTTCTGACACGTTGAGAAGTGAACAAGAAGTGTCCTAACTTTGCTTGAAAGCATTTCACATGATTACACGCAGTTGTGACAATTTTGTCTTTACTTTGAAGTTTCAAATTCAAGTCTCACAGGTGACCAGTGAGATCAACTGCAAATGCCAAATCCCGAACCCATTCGTCAGTTTGGAAATGTTCAACATGTTCACCTTTCATGTTCAGAAACAATACAATTTCCTCACGCAGTGCAAAAAATCTCTTCAATACTTTATGACATGAGAACCAGCGGACAGTCAAATTCATGTCCAATGTCATCCACAAACATTGAAAATTTTCCAGCATTAAAACAACGGGCACGAATAAAATTGAGAAGCGACTGATGCCGGTCTTATGTAGAAACTAATTGCTGTGCGAAAAATGTTTCTTGGTGAATGATGCACTGAAAATTTAAAATTAGCACCAGACTCTCTTATTTTTGCAAGTAACTTTGCATCAAAACTATTTCATTTCATGGTTGGTGCGCCATACCTTGTTATACTAGCTAGCTTTACAAAAAATAAATTGTACTGGATTATCCCCTCCTGTCATTTCTCAAAAACATCCTCAGTTGTTGTGGATAGAACAGGGCTAAAGTAGTTCCTCGTCACATTCCTGTCAAATGCCCTTATGAATATATCCAACTGTGCTACACCCGTTGCATCAGTTGACTCCAAAATAATTCAAAATCAGCTCTTTCGTTCTTTAATTGTTCACGCAACCTGACTGACATGTCATTTATTCTATCTACCAACCGCAGTGTCACTAGTTAACGCTATTTCTTTGAATGCTTTCACCTTTTCTGGACAAATTACTTCGGCTTTAACAACACACCCCTTCATAAAATCACATTTATTAAATGATTTGCAATGGTTTGCAATGATGTTTGACAAAATGAAGGTTGCTTTCACTGCAGACTCACCCTCATTGTTCAGTTGAACAAATACTTTTTTCAATTCAAGTAGCCTGCCATCTCTTGTTCTCCAGCGTAATACTTTAACATTATTTTTTTTTAAATTTAGGTGGCCAAGCGGGCCGCATGCAAGGTGGTCGCGGGCCGCATGCGGCCCCCGAACGCCCAGTTTGACATGCCTGATCTAGACCTTGAATTGTCCATTCGCGATTGTTGCAATTGTGTTTTCTCAGTGCCCAAAGCTCCCAGATACTCCCCCCCCCTTTTTTTTTCCCCTGGACCACGAAAAAAGCAATTAAAAAGTAAATGTTGACCTTTCAGATCTTGCGATCTATAGGGGAAATGATGTCAAGTTCATCTGTTTCTGTGGCCTAGGGTTAACGAGGGTGTCATGTGGTCAGCATAACGACCAACCGCCTTTACTTCCCCAACTAAAGTCAGGTACCCATTAGAGTTGGGTGGTCTCAGGGGAGACCTAAATTTCAAAATTCGAAATCACAGTCTTAACCGAGATTCGAACACAGGACTCCTGGCTCAGAAGCCTTGTGCTTAACCACTCCACCACCACGCCCCCACAATAAAAAACAAAATACTCCCCCCCCCCCAAAAAAAAAAATCAGTTTCAACTATTGGGTAGCTAAAATATAGAGACACCTTGATATGATGCTTAAAAGCTGTGTCTTCAGTTTGAAAGACACACTAAAGTCTCTGCCCACTAGACACTGCTTCATGCAGAACCTTGAGTCCAACACGCTTGATCAAATACGAACACACACACGTGTTACAACGTCTCTCACAGCAGATTGCATGCGTCATCTTAACAACAATAGCTTAAGGCCTGCACTCTTATGTCTGAATTGCTTTAGAAAAAAAAAAGTATGTTAAATTTTTACACAAGACATGCGGAAAAGTATGGGACGTCTACCAGTAAATCTTGCCGAGTTACGAGTTGAACCCGCAGTATGGCTAGCTCCTGCGTTTACGTTTAACAGGGATAAGTAGATAAGCAGAAAGCTTGTTTTGTAATAACGCCCCCCCCCCCCCCCCCCGCACACACACATGGTCTCCCCCCAAATCTTATATTCAATGAACTATGCAATTAAGCTTGCTTCACTGGACTAGACTTCCCCCCCCCCCCTCGTTTACAGTCAAGTAAAAATAGACCCTCAATGTTTCTACACTTTTTCGAAGATGGCTATCACCGCAATAAAAATGACTGTAATTGGTGAAGATACGGTCAGGAATGCATTCTCTTCATGTTCAGGGAAGGCGCTATTTTTTTTTCAAAAGAAATAAAGAAACACAATGATCTATGCGTCCTATTGTTCTTTTAGCTTCACAAATAGGTCTGACTGGATCGCTGAGATTTCTTGAGGTGAAAGTCTTGACCACAGAACTATACTAGGCGCCTTGCAACCCCCCACCCCTTTTCTGTGTGTCTTGTTGTAGGGAAGAAACAACTTGTGTACAGTGAAGTAAAGTTTTACCTCATAGTACAACACCGCGCGCGCGCACACACACACACACACCAGTTTTCATTGCTTCTGCTTCCCTCACTTAGACATTGTGAGACAGTTTCATTATTAAAAAGTTTCATTCTTATAATTGTTATTTGTATTAACCCATCATGTACTAAATCAGCGGTCTTCAGCCCACCGTCACCTATTAGTATATTTTCTCTGTCTCAGCGCCCCTATCGCCCCCCTGACAAGTACTAGTAAAGAAACTAGAGGAGGCAGATTGAAATACAGTTCCATTGATCTGTTATTGAACTGAACTAATGTTCACGTTTAATTTTAAACATTTGATAGTAAATAGAACTATTACTATTGTAAAATTCACTAAAAATGAGCTTAAGCTAATGTAAACATCGTGCCTCGTGCAGTTTGAGAATATTAGAAATGTCAGGCTTTAATATTTCTGGTAGCTACATGCCAGCCACATAAGAAGATGGGCATCATTGAACCACGATGGACGAAGTAAATTATGGCTTTTATATAGCGCTACTTTCATGCTTATAGCATGCTCAGAGCGCTTCTGTCCAATCTCATTCCGTGCTGCCTTTAGGCAGCTCAGTAAGCACAGCTCTGCCCGAGTCGGGTGTCGAACCTCGAGCCCCCTCATAGGAAGCTAAGCCAAGTTAAAGAGCACTTAGTCTCTCGACCACGCTTCCCATCTGTACTATCTACATTATTTACATATACATGACATCTCATTTTTTTGTTTGCTTGTCACGGCACTAAATCCAGTTTCAACCATTTATGCTGAGGGAAATACAATAATAATTCTTTTTTTCGACCACAGTTTAGGCATCAACAGGAACAGTGAAATGCGAATCTGTTTGATACGGATTGCTTCCTGTGTTCTAATTATTTGTATTTATACTTTTGTAATGCTTTTTTTCCCTGCAACTCAATTTGAACATCAATAACAGGAATAGGAAATCCGTTTCAATTTTAAATTGATCTACTTCATAGAAGTTAACATTTCGTCATTGAGTTGTCAAGTGAGTACCATGTACAGGACCAAATTAACAATGATGAACTAAATATCCAAGTCAACCACATCCTTATGTAAAGACATTTTTTATTATTTCGAAAACTCCTTATAAGTTAACGCTTCACATCACTGGCCATTTCATCAATCCGTATTTGAATCAAAGTGTCACGTATTTGGGATTTTGATCTATAACAGTGGAAATGACTTATCCTAAAGCTGGAATGCTCCATTTTTAACCAATATTAGGATTTTTTTTTCTGCAATTTTGTAGCATACCATCAAACCTTTCTGCTCTGCCTTTTTTATTTTACAAAACTCACTCTGTCTGTTTAAAACTTTGAACACGTTTTTTCATTCATTTCCCATTCTCGGATCAAGTTACAACTTTGCACAATTATACGTTGAACCCGACAAGTCATTAATCTATCAATAAAATAGTTCATTCATTGTTGGTGATTAATTATTTTGTTTGATTTCGAAATATGAAAAGTAAATGTTACTTACTGTGATATGTGGATATATATATATATATGGATGTAGTCCCCTTATTACGTTTTGAGACTTTTTTTTTATCCCACTTTCCGTTCTCGGATCAAGTAAAAATTTTGCATGATTATTAATAGTCTATAACATGACACGAATGAATCCAAAAAATAACAGATTAGTTAATCATTTATTACTAATCAATTAATTTTGTTTTATATCACAGAAAGTGAGCTATACCCTGTAATTTATAGATAAATGGCAGTATAAAGCGGTTATTTCCCTTTGATAAGCTTCGCTTTAAAAAAAAAAAGCATTCTTTTTTTCTATTGTTTGTTTATTGTTTGAATAGTCGAGCGTTGTCGTTTTGTTTTCAATGCTCGTGAAGTTGTTAAAAGTTTTCAGTGTTCTTTGCGTCATCCTGGATGACGACTTAGTTTCATAGCCTCCATTTGAAAAGGTTTTCATGCTAAGTAGAGACTTGAAACATTCATTAGATTAGACTTAGTTTCATAGCCTCATTTGAAAAATGTTTTTATTCCAAGTAGAGACTTGAAACTTCATTAGACCATATGGAAATAAATATAAAGTGTATACTAGTGAGTTTATCCCTTGGCCGACTTCGCCAATGTTTTCATTGTTAAATCAACGTTGTATTATTCTAATTGAATGTTAGCGTTAACAGTTTAAAAAAAATAACATTTACATATTAACATATTTTTGTCGACCGGTATAATTGACGATAATAGAAACTTAAATTTAAAACGCCCTATTACCTTGTTTCTTTGTCAAATAATAAACTTTTACTTGTGAGAAATACGAACCGGTATAAACACTTACTGCTTACAATGAATAAAATAGCTGGGAAAAGACCAATCTTTATTGTTTCTGTTCCTAAATTAGAAGTAAGCTAATTATAATTTATATTTACTTCGCCAGAGCTAACTTTGAAGAAATTTATTATTCGTTTTGTTTTAGGACACCCATGTTTTTTTTTTTTTTCTCTCTGAGTTACCCTTTTATGCCCAGCGTCCTCATTTTTAAGAAATCGACCCCTCCCCGGAGGGAGGGGGGGGAACCGTTTCCTCCCCCGTTGAAGACAACTGTGCTAAATGATGATTTACCTCCCCCCCCTTTTTTTTTTTCTCCTTTTTTTAAAAAGTGGTTCAAAGATTTATGTAATGTTTTGCGTTTACCCCCCCCCCTCTCCTTTGTGTGTGTCCATGGATAGACCTGGGTGCTTTTTGTGGTGCTCTTTGTTGTGCTGTTGAACACGTGACACAGTGCCAGGCGGTAGACATCGGGAGATCAACATCTTGGCGGCACATAATCGATAGTTTAATTTCATAAATTATTGATTAAATAACATGTCTCGCGGAGAAAGATGTTGCGCTGAGGCCGTGAGCTGTAGGACGCCAAGAGAGCGATTGACAGTCGGCTCAGTTGTCATGTCGTAGAGAGGCTCCAAGACGTGTATGACGCCGGGCTCATCTGTTTATGCATTCAGGGATAATCAAGGATGACATATGGCCACCACATTCACCGACCACCTTTTATTTTACAAACTTTATAGCAACTCAACCTGTCTGGTAAAATGTTTGTACACGTTATTTTTTGAACACCCAATCTAGGATCAAGCTAAAAAAAATTTTTTTAAATCATTTCTTTTACCTGACAACATAAGAATCAATTTAAAAAATAACCTATTCGTTAATTAACTACTGGTAATAATTTTTGTTTTGTTTTGTATCTTGAACAAGGTAAAGAAATAGTACTTGACGGAAGTGTTGGTATTAGCTGAATTAGTCTCCTTTATTGGTTGTCATTTGAGGCTTAGTGAACACAAACATGAAATAGAAACAATAGATAACTCTACAATCTTTCATCTTCATGAGCTCTACACTAGCAGAGTGGCTACCGTGTTGGCCTGAGAAGCACGAGAAGGCTTTAGCCCACGAGCTCGAATTCAGGTCATTTTATAAATACTTTAAAAAACAAACAAAACTATTCCCTGGATGCACCATTCTTTCTCCCCCCACCACTTCTCAGCTGGTCCAGGCAAGTGATAGGATCATAGCGTAGTTGGGAAACTAAAAGCATGAAATAGCGTTAAACAAAAACAATTGGTACAAATATTTTGTGATCTATTGTTGTTAGTCTAGATGACTCTAGATTCTAGATCAATGACAAATTTAATGGCACGACTGATCCAAAACCAATTAATGGACTTTTTATTTCAGTTTTGGTATTTTGCTTGTTTTGCCTGACTAGTGTGTGACATCCTTCCCTGGGATTCGAGTTCAAATCCCTATTACGCCTTACGCTGCTATCTTTCACTTGCACCCTTAGTTAACCAGTTATTGCACTGTCCCCCCCCCCCCATCCCTGAACATCCGTACCAAAAATCTTTTTTTTTTTTGGTCCAATCAAAATATCGTTATTTATTATTAAATGTGCATAAACCTGTTCGAGTATCCAGCTTTAGCCACTGTTGTAGGGTAGCCACCTTTACAATATCAGTCATGTGTGAATTTTTTTTTTTAATTATTATGATGTTCTTACATATATTCATGGGTCGCTCAATGTGTTTGTACCAACACAAGCCCGCTGTAGCCCCATAAAGTTTTTTTTTATTTAAAATTGTTATATCATTATTATATTCTTGCATATATTCATGGGTCGCTCAATGTGTTTGTACCAACACAAGTCCGCTGTAGCCCCATATAGCTGTAACGTTAATACATATCGAATGAAAAGAGGAAGGAGCGGGGGGGGGGTATTCATAAGTTCGATATACGGGCGCCTGATTGAATGACTCTTTGAATAACAATATAAAAAAAAAAAGCCTTGGCATGCACTTTTCCAAACATCGATATTAGACGTTGGCCTTAAGGCAGATGTTCCGTCTTCTCAATCTAATTAAGTATTATCTCCCCTTTACCGTTAGTTTTCTTTTTTTAAAGTGTTGGAACTATGTCTGTGTCATTTCTTTTATTAAATAACTCCTCCCTCCCCAAGCAGCCCCCATCTCCATTCTTTATATAACGAATATTTTTATATATTTTTTTTATTTTGTCATTTAGCATAACAGCAAGCTATTATCACCCGTAGGCGAATAATTCTTGTCTCTTTTTCCGCTGTCTTTCCATTGAAAAAAAAAAGAAAGAAAAGAAACCTGACTTTGAGAAGAGATATTTTATTACTCTGTGCCAAAGCAGACTTTCAGATCGAATCGCACTACAAATGTCAACTAAAACTACACACATTGTGCTAAAAGGATACTTCCCCGGAAAAGTAAAAGAACACTTCTAGAGAGTAACTGGAAATAGACGGTATTGCGTAAGGTCACTTGACTTGGACAGACAATACGTGCAACCAACACTCTGGGATGCGTTCACCGTCCGCATGTTTTTTTGTTTTTTATTTACGATGCCAGCAGTACCGAAAGCTTTTAGATCTGTGTAATGTTGAAAAGTTGTGGGAAGCGTGGTCGAGAGGCTAAGTGAGGCTTGAGCTTAGCTTGTTTGGCTACCTAGAAGGGGGCTCGAGGTTCGACACCCGACTCGGGCAGAGTTGTGTTTACTGAGCGCCCAAAGGCAGCACGGGAAACCAACTCCTAGATACCCCCTCCCCCCACTGGTCCACAAATGAGATTGGACCAAAGCGCTCTGAGCATGCTATAAGCATGAAAGTAGCGCTATATAAAAGCTTTAATAATAATAATAAAAAAAAGTGGCTGAGTTGTCAAGATGTCCACTACAATAGACTGGATCCTTGCACTATCAGTAGTATTGCAGTAGAAATAAATAAGTCTGTAAGTAAGTGTCTGCAGTTGTGCTTCACTAGTTTATAAAGATGGCCAGCAAAACAACCGTCTGCTTCTCTTCCCCCTCCCCCCCCCCCCATCAGCAAGCGTGGTTAGGGGGTTATTAGGTCGTAGCTCCAGATATAACTAACTAGTCCATTTGACAGTCAGCCATTCTAGAATATTCGAATATCTTCTTTCAAGTTGCTTCCAAAAGTCTTGGGTTGCTTGGTAGCTATATCAAGTTCAGTTATATAAAGTTAACAAGAAAAAGAATACTTTAAATAAAAAGCTTCTATCGAGTGTAATTGTATTAATTGGTTTGAATCAGTCGTGGGATTAAATTTGTAATAGATATAAGCCATTGGTGGGCAACCATTCGTATGAAGGGCCGCATACAATTTTCTTTATATATAAATATACCAATACCTATTTGTGTGTTTGAGAAAGGGGGGAGAGAGAGATATTGATGTTTGAACTTGTGCGCGGGCCATATGTAGCCCACCCCTAATCTAGACTAACACTAAATCTGTGTGATTAGAAATAGTTTACCAATTGTTTTTCTTTATCGCAATTTCACGCCTTTAGCTTTCTCTATACGCTATAATCTTACCACATATCTGGACCAGTTGGGACTAATTCAACTTTTTTTTTTTACCAGTCAGAGTGAGTTGTAATAATAGGATTTGAATTTCAGATCTAGTCAGTTCAGCCAATTAGTTCTTGCAATATATATGATTACATTGAATAATTGTATTGTAAACCTTTTTTTTACAGGATTCGTATGTTTCTTCAGAGTTGAACATCTTAGCTTACCGTACGACCCGACTGGCCTGACTTTTTAGGCATTATTGTGCTTTTTAAAGCGTACATTGCGATGAAGCTTTCATTAACATTGGAGTTCTCGTTTCATCGCATGTATTCCAGTGTATTTCTTGTCCCCAATACAGCGGGAATGTTCGGTTGCGCACATCGTGCCGTTCCCGTTTATCCTTATATTAGTACTTTTTCTTTTATAGAAGACAATTGTAAAACCATGATTTGACATATTCCATAATTACCAGGTTGGAAACGCTCATCCCACGCTTGCATGAGATCCCCAAGTTTGGTTTAGGCGGCCCCTGACTAAGAATAGGCCATTGCTTGTGGGCCCACTGGTAAAGTCACGTTATCTTTTTTTTTTTTAAACGATACCTCCACCCTTCTCCCCCCCCCCCCCCCCCCCCCCATCCATTCTAATCTAATCTTAGAAAAAAAAATAATCCCAAACAGCCATTGGACCTTATTGCGTGAGATTGATAAATGTGACTGACATGTACTTTTAGCTCCACGTACCTTTGGAGGTCAAGGCCGATATGTGTGTCACTGTGCTAGGCTGAGGGGGGGGGGGTCAAATGTACTGGTCCATTTTTCTTTTTCATAAGCATAGTATTCCTGTCGTCTGCTGTGGAGTCACGGTGCATTCTGGGAGACATTGATTTTAATCTGTTACCGAACATATAACGATTTGACATTATCTTCTGTAATTTATATCTTACTACTGCACTTGGCCCTTTTGGAAGAGAGGTCGAATTGTTTGTTATTAACATTCAGTTAGTTTCAGTACTTAAGACAGGTATAGAAAAACAAATTGCATTGCCTTCTCTCAATCACACTGTCGCACTCTTCGGTATATGGAAGCGTTTAAATATTTATTTGAATAAGTACCACTCTTCGAGAAAAGTAAATTAAAAAATTACTGCCAACGAATCGTTACATTTTTGTCTCGTTCTTTTGAAGAAAAAATAATTAAAAACCACTACATTTATGTGGGGGCGCGGTGGTCGAATGGTTAAGCGCTCGGCTTCCGAACCTGAGGTCCTGGGTTCGAATCCCGGTGAAGACTGGGATTTTGAATTTCGGGATTTTAGGGCGCCCCATGAGTCCACCCAACTCTAATGGGTACCTGACTTTAGTTGGGGAAAGTAAAGGCGGTTGGT
>JADKLZ010071522.1:16165481-16175731 GCA_021533235.1 Biomphalaria straminea
TACTAATTGGTTAATTTTTGGATTGATCCTTGTATTGTCATAGTTATGCAAATTATCAACTTGATCCCGAGAATCGGAAGTGGGGAAGATATGATCGTGTCAATACGTAGTAAGGAGACTAAATCCATATATACATCCACATCTCTCAATAAGTTTCTCTTTTTTTTCAATATCGAACAAAATAATTAATCTCCAATAATTTATTCACTTTAAAAAATACTATTTTAGCATGTCTTATCAGGATTAAGGACTAATTATTCAACCTATTATGCTACTTTCGTGTAGCTTTGATTTAAAATGAAATTGTTTAGATTAAAGTAGATTTACCTTTTTTTTTGGTAAACAATTTTTGTTCGGCACATTATAAAATCATTCCCTTCATATTTATTTTTTCTAGAGTTCTGAGATGCATTGAACTAGATCTTATTTTATCTTATGAAATACAGACTTTATTAATAAAGATGATTACGGGCGTGGTGTTGGCAGGTCAATCTAATCATACATGCCATGATAAGAATTTGACTTAACCTCGACGGAAGCCGCTTGGAAAGGCCAACTAGTTTGACTCTCCTGCCCCTTTAAAATCATGGTATTATTGAGCAGGGAACGCAGCTTGAGCAGCTTGAAATTCGCTGAATTAATTCCCTTGATCTCATCGTGAGCTTCATGTTGCAATAGTCGCGCTCTATATCTAATTGCTAACAAAAAAAAAGTCTAGCTAGACATAAAAGGCAAGTTCATACACATGGGCATACAAGTTCAGTCTGATAACAAAGTTGGAATATTATTAGAATCTGGATAATTATTGAGATTGTTGTGTTATGTTGTGTTACTGCTTCGTACTATTATTAGAGTCGCTCGCTTATTATAAGAAGTATTATTTAGACTTTTATAAGAAGTTGCAGAATTATAACAAACAAAATATACAAAAAAAATATATAAAATCCTTTTAAAAAACAAAGCTTATTTAAAGGGGGAGAACTCCGCCCTTAAAACTATGTCTATCAATAATGTACTAGTAAGTTCCCTTTTTCGACAGTTATAATTAATTACCAATAAATAATTGACTAATTTTGGTATACATTTTTATTTCATTCATGTGTTTCTAAGTACAATAGATAATAATTTAAAGTTTCTCATTGATCGGAGAATGCGTGATGGAGAAATAGCATTAACAATTATTTTAGGGGACTAAACCCAACAAATTTAGCCGTATATGCGAATACTGAAGGATTAGTTTCTCTTTGTGGTATTAAACAAAATGACTTATTACAGTAATTGATTGACTAATTGGTTGCTTTAAAAACAAATTCATGTCTTGTCCATGCCAATGAATAATTGTGCGAAGTTTTAACCTTATCAGAGAATAGGTTAAGAAATATCGTGTACACCAAATACAGACAGACTGACAAGCAGACAGACAGACAGTGTGACTTTATATGATCTTGTAAAAAGGTACATCAATTTTGGACATTGGAGCAGCATAAGAATCTGGAACGTCATAAAAGTTGGAATAATATTAGAAGTTTGGATATGGTGGAATAATATTATTAAATGATGAATGACGTCAACTTTTATCCCCTGGCGTCCGTTTTGTGTTTATTCTCATATAACGCTGACTTATTGAGTGAAAGACCTGCTGGCTGAGTAGTAGAGCTACTGGCTTCTGATGTAAATTCAAAGGGTCTGACATGGCGTGGTAGCACGACCATGTCTAGACTTAGGATTGGCCACACCTACATCACACACTCTTTTGTGCTGAAGAGAGAGGAGCCCCCACATTGTGAGTGTTGTGACTCTCGCCTCACCGTGGAACATATCCTTATTGACTGCCCCATATACCAGGATGTCAGGGGAAAATATTTTAGAGTCATTGACTTACAAACACTGTTCGATAGAATCGACCCTGGGAAGATACTGGGCTTTGTTTGTTTTACATGTTTCGGAAATTCCTTCAGAGTTGAAGATAGTTATTTCCTAGTCCAAACCTCCCGCAGGAAGACGGGGGATGGGAGCGGGCAGGGTTTGAACCCGGGACCATCGGTAAATCGATACGACAGTCCAGCGTGCAACCGCTCGACCAGGCAGCCAGTGAGGTGGGGTTGTCTGCGAGTATCTGATTTGTGAGCCTGTAGACACATACTATTTACACTAGATTTTTTTCAAATATTTAAATTTTTACCTGTACTATTTTAACTGTAAATAGACCTTGATTTTAATGAGTTAATTGTATGGACTTTGACCTTTTATAGAGGGAGAGTAGTTCTTAAGAGACTGCGGGCACGACATGGCCTATACTGTGCCGATGTGCCTAAAACTAAAACTAACTAACTGATGTAAATTCTTGTGTTTGAATCCTGATGATTTTCGAGATTTCGCGTTTCCTACTTTATAATATGCGTGCATTCTGATTGTTCGTTGTTCCCCAGCCCCCCTCATGGCGGCCACAGAAGCGGATAATCCCCCACTTCACCTTAGCCATGGACGTCACAGAGGAACTTGACTGAAGTGTCTGGCCATTCAGTGGGAATGCGTGAGTTATTGATTGCCATGAACACAGGCACACGTTGATTTCATATTATGCTCGCCGGCCTTGGCTTTTTTTTTTTTCCACCCTCCCTTAAAGTCCATCTATTAATAGTTTGTTTCAAGTACATGAAACCTTGCATGTGAAGTATTTCTTCTGAATAACACTGCAAGGCTTATGCTACTGTCATTGCATGTGTGTCTGTTTAGGATTGACTAGATGGTAGGAAATATAATGAAAGATTAGATTCGCAACGATGGCTCCAGAATTGAAACTCAAGTCAGGAAATAAGAGATTATGTTACAAGCATTTGCTCTTGGTGGGGGTGGGGAGTTTTTTTTTTTTTTGTATTTAGCCTCTAAAAATGCTGAAAATGATTCTAAACATTATAAGGCATACAGTTATATCGGACTTAAAGATCATGGAAATTGATGGAATGAAAGAAACAAACGCCTGTATGGTTCTAGTAATGTCATTCATGAGATTTCTCTTTGCATGAAGACAAGACACGGACAAAACACAGTACTTAACTTCGCTGTAACGATACGGAAGTTTGTTTCTTGTTTGCCTAACACGTTTCTGAGTGTTCCTTCAGAAATGATAGTACCTAGTTACTACCTAGTAGCCCAGACGTCTTGCAGGGGACGGCAGCGAACTCGGATTCGGAGCCATCGCGAGGGCAGTCAGAAGCGCTTGCCGCACTGTTAGTTTAATGCATTCTGCAAGTTTATGGAGAAAAACCTGAGGTACAAAGACTGGATTCGCTTGTTCTCCACATTCCGTTTTTCTTGCAAGAGGTTGGTTTTGAAAACGTCGGCACCGATTAGTTTGACCACTAATTAGACTTTTGGTTTTCCTTACCAACGGTTTGTGCAGTTTATTCAATACAGTTTGTTTCTGGAAAGTACTCTCTAGTCCTAGCATTGAACGTATGAATCAAATGATACTGTTGCCTTCAGCAGGGCCGGTCTTAAGCAACTGCAGCCTATGCGGTAGCAGTGGGCCCCACGTTAATTCAAGATGTAATTATTAAATTGCAAACAATATACACAAAATTCCTGAAAATCTCCTGAACTTATTAAAATCTCCTGAAAACTCTTTAAAATCTCCAGAAAATTAGACTATTTACTTTTATAGTCACTGGCATTTAAATATATCATTGGTTACAAGGTTTGTAAAGTACAGATCGCAATTTTTAACTTAGTAAAGAATAAATACAATTCAAAGTCGAATTTCTTCCTTTTACAAAATCTTAATTTCCGCTTATTATCCTTATTCCCACACACACTAGGCCCCGCGCAATCAATTTCGCATAGGGTCCCGCAATTGCTAGGACCGGCCCTGGCCTTCAGAGTGCATTAAAATAAGTGGGGGAAAAGAAAGTTTAAAAGTTGGGTTTCTGAATGTGAACCCTTCTGTAGTCATTCCTGCATTCACTCATTCTTCTCTTCTTCTTTTTTAAAATCTTTGTTCCTACTTCAAAGTTTAAGATATTTATTGCACACTGGCCGGATATGACCCACGGGCCTTAGTTTTTTGTGTCTACAACTTTTTTTTAGATTAGTTTGTCATTTTAGCTCTCGTGTTTATGTTTGTAATGTTATCACAGCGCCTTGAGCATACATTTTGTTTGTTAACTGCGCTTTATTAATAAAATTATTATCACTGACCTAGTGCATTGGATTTAGATTTTTGTCCAACACGGCGAGATGTTTCCTAAACTCTTTAATTTTCACACGAAAGTGAAAGAAGACTTAAAATGGGGTTTACCCGTTTAGCCCACCTATTCCTAGCAAATATAAAAATACTGTAAAAATGGGTCTACCCGATTTGTTAAAGTTTCGTTCTTCAATAGAGATAATATACATTAATATATATATTTTTTGGTTTATTTTATTTTTAGCGGCTTCTTGTTGTGAGACACTTGTACCACGGTCTCCGCCGTGATCTAAGGAACATTTATGCCATGTTTTATCAAGATTGGTCAAACAGTTTCGATTTCTGTTTGTAACATACATACGTACATACAGGGCCGGGCCTAGCAATTGCGGGGCCCTATGCGAAACTGATTGCGCGGGGCCTAGTCTGTGTGGGAATACAGATAAGTGAAAATTAAGATTTTGTAATAGAAAAAACAATGACTTTGCTAAGTTAAAAGTTGCAATCTGTACTTTACGAACCTTGTAATCAATGGCATATTTATATGCCAGTGACAATAAAAGTAAATAAAGTATTGAGACTTTCGATTAAGGTATACATTCACCCGATTATTACATTTCATTATATTGCTACAAATGGACAGTGATAGGTAGAGGTCAACTTGTGACCCCGGCGAGTTGACGCGATACAGCGGCGAGTCTATTTCTGGACTCTATGCCTATAGACAAAGACTGGAGGTGACGTGTTCTCCCGTGTCGTTAGCAGAAGGGACCAGTGTGTGTTTGTGATATTCGAGGAGTATTTAGGGACTCGATAAAAACTATAGAGTTAATGTGAAAAGTGTTGAGTAAAGTGATTGTAACTGTTATCTACTGTGTGAGACAGTAGAAGAGATATTTGTTTATTTGATTCAAGTTAACTAGGAACGAGTTAACGAAAACGGACTAGAGTCTTTAAAGTGTATATAACTAATTACAGTGAACTTCAGCCATTACAGTCGATACAGTCTATGTAAGACGTGTAAGGCTCTAATTTGTGTAATTGAATACAAGTTGTGAAAACATTACTGCAACGAAGTGTAACGAACTATTAACAATCAGATATTGTGCCGTCTTCTACTTTACATGTTGTGACGAATTATTAGAGTTAATAGGGAGTAAAGTTATATGAAGCTGAAAGTTGAGTTATCAAGTTCTTTGCAGTGTTTTTATTTGTGTGTCTACTAATACATTTTAGCCAGAAGATTCAGAAATACGTAACAATATGAAAGCTGACAATGCCTTTTTTTTTTTTTATCTCGCGAAGGATTGTCGTTTTCCGCAATGAAGGATTCCCACAAAGGACAATTTTGTCTATTTTTCTGGAGATTTTTAAGAGTTTTCAGGAAATTCTCAATAAATTTAGGAGATTTCCAGGAGTTTTTGTATATATTTTGCAATTAAATAATTACACCCTGAATTAGCGCGGGGCCCACTGCGACCGCATTGGTTGCAGTGGCCTAAGACCGGCCCTGCATACATACATACTCCTTGCATTGTGTTATATATATTAACACTAGACGCAAATGGCCCGCGGACCTTACTTTGTGAATATACATACTCCTAACATTGTACTTTATATATATATATTTGATTAATTATTGTAGCTAAGAGTAGAGGCCATTGCAGTTCATTGCGGTCCACTTGTACAACTTACAGATGTTACCTAAATGAATACATTCTACCAAAGATTATATTCTTGACATTGGGGATAATTCGTCACATGACTTGCTAAAATAGTATTTAGATTTCACTGATCACATTACATAAGAATTAATTTTATTGATGCACGAGTCAATATGTTACAATACACAAACTGAGGAAGAGAGAGAGAGATGCAAAGGGAGGGAATTAGAGGGAGAGAATTTCTTTTTAGCAGACGTCCAAACAAAAAAATGGGATAAAATGTGTGGGAGCTCAGGGTTTAAAGCCATTATGGGCGCACGTCATTTGAAATGTGAGGGAGCCTCATGGTTTAAAGCCATTATGGGCGCACGTCATCTGAAATGTGAGGGAGCCTCAGGGTTTAAAGCCATTATGGGCGCTCGTCATTTGAAATGTGTGGAAGCTCAGGGTTTAAAGCCATTATGGGCGCACGTCATCTGAAATGTGTGGAAGCTCAGGGTTTAAAGCCATTATGGGCGCACGTCATCTGAAATGTGTGGAAGCTCATGGTTTAAAGCCATTATGGGCGCACGTCATTTGAAAGGCAGCAGTCGTCCTTATTATGTCGTAGTCATTAGTACCGGTATCTACTTCTAATGTTCTAGCTTACAAGTTTTTCTGTTGATCTCCTAGTCTACCATCTCTAGTTATACAGTTGTAACCTACTACATCTATCCCCGCTCTGGACGGCATTCGGACTCAATAGGTAGCCAAATGTATTTTGCCTCTCAACCATGCATCACACAGTTATAATGTCTCAGCCTACTCTATACATTCTACTCCATGTCTAGATGAGTACCTCACTATGCCGGAGGAGCTGATTGTATGCTTGTAGTTCACGCAAGCTGGTCAGATCTTAGGAATTGAAGTCTTTGCAGTTTGTATGTACACACTCAAGTTAATGGTACTAAGAATTGAAATGGAAAAGTCGAATGTAGATGTGTAAATATTTACGGTCAATGAATGTAGTGTAAGAAATGTCACGGTCTGACTGTTAGACTAAGTATAGTGTTAAAGGGTCTCAAGGGGACAAGTTTAAAAAGTAAGGGATGTCAAGTAGCCCATACATTAACCAGTTATCTTCAACTAATGAAATTCTAAACTTCAACTGTAATAGCCAGGGTTTAGTGTTGTTCTAAAGTACTCATTGCGCTCTAGCTTCTAATTTGATGCTGGACATTTGCTGTGAAAATACCCCTTACTTTTGGATCGCATGTCAACGTCCCCTCTGGATTCAACCCAACCAGCCTGACAAGTTCTCTTATCCGCCAGTATTAAAAGCGATAAATTATGCATCCAAAATGATGTGTAAGTGTATGCGGCCCGACGACATGACCGTCAACACTGGACGACCTTCATGCCTGAATACTTCTGAATTGTTCAATACACTTTCGTTTGGCGACATGTGCAGGCCCAGGCACTCCTCAACCCCCCCCCCCCTTTCCTTCCTCAGTACAACTCCCTACCACCCTAACTACGGTTCCTAATGTGCTCCTATTGAAATGATTATTCATAACGGCAGCAGCTTGGCGTGGCGCACTATTCTCACTCGGGTCTCAGCGCTGACCTCGGAGGTTCATGACTAATTGAAGCCCAAGTGCGTTGGGCTAATTACAATTATAATCCGACACAAGAAATGCAAGTAAATAGTTCAAGAAATAATAAACGTTAAAAAAAAAAATTAAACAATGTTTCTGAAGTTTTTATTTTTTTTAAATTAAAAAACTAAAACAAAGCAAAAAAAAAATTTTTTTTCCCACCAGGATTAGGTAACATTTGGTTTAAAAATCGCTAAAACATTTCAGTGAGCGGCTTGCGCTATGTCTGCAGTACACATAGGCGCCCAGTGGTGGAGTTTGTTTAGTTTTTTTGTTCTTGTTTGAAAGCTTATATCACCTCACTCTGTCTGGTATATTTGTTTCCCTTATATATACTTTGTCACCAGCGACTCTTCTATCTCAGAAAGCTAAGAAAATTTAGCATTGAAAATACAATAATCAAACTCTTCTACACAGCAATCATAAGCAGTCTTATTAACTTTGCCATCAGCTGCTGGTATGGTAATACTTCACTGGCACAAAGACTTAGATTAAATAGACTAATTGAAAAAAGCATCGCATATTGCTCAAGTACATCTACAATCTCTTGAAGAGCTTTTCCAAGAAAGATGCCTTTCCTAATCACTCACGATTCTGAAAGACAACATTCACACCATTAAACCACTGTTACATAAGATCTGAACGAAGTGGTCGTCTCCTTTCCATTAGGACTACAACAGAAAGATTTAGAAACTCCTTTATACCACTTTCGGTCAGAGTGTACGAGGTCAGCTGTCGTCATCGAGAAGTACATAGAAGTCAAATTCATAAAGCGCTGGTTGTGAATGTTCGAATTTTTCATCAATATTGTTTTTGTACAGTAGTTACGCTGAGGTTGTCAATTGTAATCAAACTGAATTTTCTTTAGATTGAATCAATAAAAATTATCTTAACTTATCTTAATGTTGGCATTTTTTTAAAAGTATTTTTAGCGGCCCCCGAAAGGGGAAAAGACGCTATTAGTTTTGTGTGGCCTGTCTGTCCGTCTGTCTGTCTGTCTGTCTGTCTGTCTGTCTGTCCGTCTGTCTGTCTGTCCGTCCGTCCCGTTTAGTGCTCAGAAAGTAGAAGAGAAAATGAAAATCTGACATCACGATAATATAGATCATTCAAAGTTCTGATGCAACGGCTACTTTTTTTTTCTAAAAGCTCAAAATCTAATTTTTAAAAATATTTTATGCAAGCAGTATTTAAAGAGAAAAAACCTAATTAGTATGCAATATAAATGAAACCTAATTTAAGACAATTAATAATCTAATATATAGTAACACACTTCACGTTTTATTTTATTCCAACCTATGAGTATTTACTATGTAAGTAAAAAAAAAAAAATTAACTCATAAAAGAGGTGTGGCAGTTGCCTTGAACATCGGCTTTACAAGGCTAACGTTGAGAGATCAAAGCACGAAAGATATATATTTTGACCACTGAGGCACTAAATAAGATCTGTTGTTTATCTTTGATATATTTTTTTTTAAAATGAACTATTAGCAGCGACTTTCGTGTACTAGCGTAATGCCCGGCCATGACATGATTCTATACAAATTTCTTAAACTTTTTAAAAAATCACATTTTTGAAAAAAAAAATGTTTTTTATTGCCAACTTTAGAATGAAAAAAGCATAATTTTGTGCGTTTTAACTGTTTGTTGGTCTGTCCGTCACGGTTAGATAAAAAAAAAAACTAAAGGCTTTTGAAAATAATGTTTAAACTTTACTGTTCATTCAGAAATATTGCGATAGTTTCAAATATCTATAATAGATTGTTCCGGATGTTTATGTCTAGATCTACATTGAAATGTTATAATAAACTACAACTAATATTCTATTTTTAAATTTAATAGTGCATTCATTCTATTGATTATCTGGGCGTTTTATTTTAATTTTGCCTAAAGTTTATCTAAATTACATCCAAATTATTAATAATAATAATTAATAAGATATATATTAAGAGTGCTAAATCAGAAGTTTAGTTTATGTACATCTACATCTATACAGATCAATGCTGAAAGATTATTTAAAATCGCTCGTGTGACATATTGTATATATCAGGCTATTAGTTTGGAACCAGTTAGCATGCTGAACTTATTATTTCGACGCTCCCGGGTTATGTGTTTAATTGTTTTACATGTTTCGATTGTTTCTTCAGAGTTAAAGATAGTTTACTTCCTATTTCAAACCTTCCACAGGAGGGGATGGGAGCATGCAGTAATTGAGCCAGGGACCAACGATAAATCCGAACTACAGTCTAGTGCGGAAACATCAAGATAAGGCAGGTTTATACCCTTCTCGCCATCCTCCGTCGTCCAGCGAGAAGTTAATTATTTTCAACTTTGAAGGAACATCCGAAACATTTAGCGAATAGGCGGATCTGACAGGGATCCGACTCCGACGGGGGCCGCCTCCGAGTTTGTGTATCACACAGATACACAAACTCTTTTTGTAATCTTGTTTATATCTTGCTTATTTCCTGTGTGGTATTCTATTAAAAACAATTAAGTCCCTATTCCATTTCGCGTGTTCGTAAAGAATCCTCTATCTAACAAGGCTTTTTACCTGAATGCAAGAAATATTTGTTATGGTTGGATAATGTATTTCAGGCAGTGGCGAGACGAAACCTTCCATTCGAATTACTAACATTATATTTTGTTTTTTATCAAGGAATCTTATAGTAAATTATATTAAAAGGGGTAGAGACGCACCTTACGTGACCGCTAGTGAACGCGCAAGAATGACGACATTAATGGACCTCATTCACCAATCGTAAA
>JADKLZ010071522.1:16187047-16209768 GCA_021533235.1 Biomphalaria straminea
CTTATAGAAGGCTAGTTAATTGTAAGCTCTTTTTCAGAGATCTTATAAGAAGTGTAGTTGATTTTAAGCTGTTTCAGAGATCTTATAAGAAGTCTATTTGATTTTAAGCTCTGTTTCAGCGATCTTATAGAAGTTTAGTCTTGTTAATTGTAAGTCATGTTCCAGAGATCTAGTTAATAATAAGCTCTGTTCTAACCGACGATCATAACCCTAACCCTAGTTAGCAGTAAGCCTTGCTCCATCATGAAGCTGAAAAGATGTTATTATGTTATTCTAGAAATATTTTTTTTTAAACAATACACTCTGCTAACAGAATTAAAGCAAAGTCTTAGGATTCGAAGATTGGACGACTTTTGTCATCCAGCATGTATGTCTGTCTATGTGCATATGTAATGACCATGTCAAGTGCCGTGTATAAAAGCAATGATGTCTGTGCTAGCAGACGTGTGGACAGACATCAGGCAGTCATTAACATCACGTAATGAGATGGTGACAAGAGAACACAACTCTTGTGAACAGAGCCCGGTAACTCTTCTGCGTTACAAATGTAGTTGAAATGTGTTCTGTTCATAGATCTAATATTGGTTGGATTTAAGGCAAAACGAGATGAATGGGTTTGTCAAATCTGAGTTTTTATGTTTTTTTGTTTTGTTTTGTTTTGTTGCTGTTGTTTTAAGCTTTGTCCTTTTATTCCCCTTGAAATATTGAATTTCTTTTTACTCGAAATCCGAGTTTAATGATTGTATTTTTGAGGGATTGTCTTTGAAACACAGCGCAATCGCAAATTCCATTCTTAACGTTCTACAAAGCGTAGTAATCATGTGCCCCAATTTCAGGATTATAGCAGCGAGATATTCATCTTTTTTAAGTAATCGCAGCTAGCTTAACTCTTTGACACCGAATTTATTTTCCACGTTTGGACGGAATTTATAGCTTTATATCTGGATACAATCAACGATGGGAGCGTCGTTGCGTGGTCAAAGAGTTAAGTTTTATTCACTGATGTTGAATAACTTTTAGACATTTTGTTTTTGTTCAATAGCAGCACAAAAAAATTATCTATCAAATGTTGATCTAAAGAAATAATTTCATTTTATTTTTCTGCTGGAGGTATAGAAAATATGAAGTCTTCAGATTGGTTCTAGTGATGTAGTCATTGTGTTGTTTTGTGTGCTTGTAAAATGAGGCTCATCGAGTGTTGTATGTGGATCCACTTGTTTACACTAATAGTAATAGGATTGGTTGATCATTTTTCTTACAGATCCCATTACAGTATTTAATGTCGACACTCTCCATTCTTTGTTATTTTTTTAAACTTCTGCCTTTTATAGTAACGAAAATAAATTATTTGTTTATTTAAAATCTAAAATATAGTTTTTGTCGTGCAATAAATTAGGGAAAAAAAGTTTTTTATTTATCTATTGATATGACAATTTATAGGGCTCCTCCTTTATGATCGAAGATTAGCACATTTCTCATATCCTAAGGACACGAAGATGACCCTTATGTCCGATTCTCGCTTTAAAAACTGACCGATAAGTGGCATGGGTAGTAGGTTTGGTCAGTTGCAGATAGGTTAGTTCGGCGCTCTTCCACCCTGGCCACTCTTCTTGGTTCAAGTCTCGAGACTCACAGCTTCACGCCATGAGCGATCTAGAGCTAGTGCTTCCCTGCCGTGAATGTCAGTAACACATTCTTTATCTGGAAAAAGGAGGGGGGGATAGCTATGAGTGCTAAATTGTCTTCTCCTTTTCATATTATATATAAATTATTACGTGTTTCAAAATTTATATTTTGCTGTTTTAATATGCATGATGTGCTTGACCGCAATCGCTGCAATTAAACTTCAGAATATTAGTTCCTTAAAAGTTACACTGGCTGTAATCCATATCATTACTAAGCTTTTTAAATTTATATATTTCAGTAGTACTAAACTGACTTTGATTTGATTTTTTGAACTATGTTTGATTTTTGAACTGACCCGTTATGTTATAAGAATAGCATCTCATAATGTATTGTTATTGTAATATTTTTTTTTTAAAGTTACACATTTCTATGCATCCCAAAACTTCTATTTCTTTGAATATTTTCAGATTGCAGAGCAATGGAGAATTGAACCTGTGACAGTGCCAAGGCGTGCCAAGGGCTGGTCAGTGATTGGCCGGTGTCAGCTTCCCTAGTACTTCAAAGTACCGTCACTATGATGCGATGGCTGAAAGACAAGAAAAAGGAGAAAAAGTCTGTCTATGCGGGGGAAGATGGGCGAGACGACGACTACGGATTCGATAGGGAGCGACAGGCATCCAAATCGCCCCCATCAAAACGGCAGCTGCCTCCGACTCCTGCCGTCCCGGAGGAGAAGTCGCCACACATATACGAAGAGATTCCGGACTTGTCTCTGTTCTCGATTCCTGACAACGAGAAAGTTCTGCCTCAAAGCAAGCTAGGCAAGGGAAAGGCCGCTGCAGAAAAGAGGGCTCAGCCGTGTAAGCCCTCGAGCAGCCAGGCCTCTAAATATGATTCAGACATCAGCCCTTACATGGTGGTCAACGTGGACAAGGAAGTCCGCCAAACACCAACGGATTTTCACCGGAACGGCACCCCGGAGGTTCACTGTGACGTCATCGTCAAGGACACCCACTGCGAAATTTTGATGACCCGGAAACCGAAAGTGACCGCTCTCCGTCTTGACAGCTCGGCGTTCGCGGGTGGTGGCGCTGAGAGCAATGGCGGCACTTCCGGTGTTCGAAACAACACCCATTTCTGCTCACGTGACAGGCGGGCCTCTGTCGATGTGCACAGCTCCGGGAAAATGTCCGCTTTTAGTTACTCCGCATTTTCATCGTCCTCGAGAAATACCTCCACCGGACCCCAGTCTTCGCAGTCCATGTCCAGCTTCCAAGAACTGCAGAACCAGGAAATGGCAGAAAATGACGAATCCACCGCCAGTGGAGTTTCCCCGTATACGTGCGCTAGTAACTTCATCCCAAGAACCAAATTAACATTTCATCCTCTGGGCGGAAAAGACCCACGCAAAGAAGCTTTCGGAAGCGATTGCAGCGACGATTCTCACACCGTCAACCTTGCCCGTCTCCGAGAGGATGCCGCCAGCTCTGGGACCAACGGTGTCAGCTACTCGTCGATTCAGGAAGTTAGCAACCCTTCGAAATGTGTCACATATTCTTCAGTGGTGGAGCAGAATACCTCAGGGCTGGCGTGTGGCAAGTTTGACTCGTGCGAACAACAGTCAGCTTACAGATACAGTGATCAACATCTTCCGAATGAAAGCTTCGCAAGAGCCGGTTTCATAAGGCCGCCCAGTCCGTCAAACAGTTCTTCGTGCACTTATGCTTCCGTCACTTTCCCAGCAGAGCCCAAAATATACAACACGATACAGGATCTGGACCATTCATCCGACGAGATAACTGCCAGGGCGCCCGATGTGGTGTATTCCGGCGTAGCTGGTACATTTGACGGCAGCCTGAATAACAGAAATGCCACGCAACTAAAATGTGGCTACACAAGAGGTCTGAGCCAGGACAGTGCCTTGAACAGGCCATTGAATACTGAACAGGAACTGTTCCCTCCACACTCGCTTTTAGTATCTGACTCGCGTTACAGAAGAAGCCTTGACCTTGACTTTTGCTCGTGTTCGGATGAGCATTCATCTTCTTGTGGTTGTGCCGAGTCCAAGAACAGCAATGACGACGATGTCTCTAGCGTTGCTGGAACAGCAAGTGACGGCCCGAGCTCTTGCAAAGGGTGTGGGCGGCTCATTCGACAAATTACTTACTCGGAGTCCTTTTCTGATGAGACATATGAGCATGTCTACGCCTCTAGGCTGCTCATCAGAAACAGGCGTGGGAATAACTCAGAACGCTCCTTCGTGGATACACCCTCTCTCTCCGAGTTTCCCAGGGCCTCGAGCACCAGAAGTCCAGACTTTATGTTGGCCATGTCTAGGGATGACTACTGGGCCTCATCCAGGAGTGACGACACCTTACCTCCAGCTTACGGTGCCCGCGACGACAACGGATTTGTCAGCAACTATGGGGAGTCCATGAGCTTGAAGAGAAGAGACTCTGACATCTCGTCTTATCGTGTTTTCAGAGACTCTAAAGGACTCTCGGTAGAATCGGCATCGAGCCCTAGATTTTTCATGCGCCAGAACACATCTCCTGTAGCAAGTGAGACCACATCAATGTTCTGTAGTTTGAGAGCCACTGTAAGCACGAGTTCTATATTCTCATCTAGACCAGCACGCCTTTCAAGTACCAATGACTCATTGACTAAAACCCAAGAGATTACTCTTAGCACTGAAAACCATGATTCAGCTACTAATAATCACTTTTCTGAACCCACTTCTTGTCCTAAATTGTCTCCATCCTCTGAACAATTACCATTCCCCAAAGAAACTTTCGAATCTAATCCAAAAGAATGTAATACCGAATCTTTAAAGGTAAGCTCGCAAAGCTCATGCCAAATTGACTCCAAACCAAACTCATTATCTGGCATTTTTTCAAAGTTCACTAGAGCCAAAACATCCAAAATTCCTAAATACGAGTCCATTGATATTAGTAGTGCTATCAGTCCTGTGTATAGTCAAATAAATGAGAATGAGGTTCGAGCTGTCGAGGTATCGGTGGCTAAGGACGACAATGCAGATAGAAATGTCAAAAAGTTGTCCAAGTTTTTCCAGCGACTGTCCAGCAAAGAATGTTTGAAATCAACTGGTCACAATTTTCAGACGTCTTTAAGACCAGAGGCGGAAGTGGACCAGCAAACGAAAGGGAGCAAAGTGTCAGTTGACATTAGCCAATCGTATCCAGAGGACAGGGTTGTTAACCTCCAGAAGGGCATTGCCACTCATGCCTCTATTGGATATAGTGATGTCATGAATGCCTGGGGCAGCGTAGATTGTCCAGCTGGCGGTCAGTTGCAGAAAGTCGTATCTCAGACAAAACTTTCATCCACCTGTTCACCAGAAATTCTGAGCCTGGCCGCTATTGCCTCTGATGTCCAGCTTGAGGTGACCAGGAATGCCTGCACCGGCGCTTTCGACGCCATGACCGCGACCAAGCCTCAGGCCAATACGGACAGCGGAGACACTTGCTATGAATACGACATGAGCACGTCAAGCGAAGGGGAGCAGGCTAGCTACGACTACTTTTTGTCCAAAGTCAAGAAGACACTGAACCTTGAACGTGAGTCCAAGCAAGTCGGCGATCTTAGCCAGACCAGGAAGCGCCTACTCTGTAAGAACTGTAAGCGAGACGATCAGCTTGCCTCGGTGGAAACTGTAGAAGCCGGCGCTTCTGGAAGCTCGTATTTCTTTTGCCCTCACCTTTCGGCTAAATTTGGTGACCTTAGGGCCATTCTAGCTGACCTCGTGGTGGACCAGAGGGCTGCCATACTCGATTGTTTGACAGACTATGCTCAGGCCCCGTTCAGTTTCACTCCAAGCGCTATAGATAACCATTGCCAAGATTGCGGGTTTGAAGTCTTGGCTTCCGACTCTGAGTCGTTGGCCACAATCTACACCCTTCTTTCCCACCCTCTCAATTACCCAGCGGGCCACACGCCGAGCTGTGATTCCGACGAGGGAACAATGGCAGACAACTCTTGCGAGTCGGCGGATGAGGTGATTCACGGCGAGAAAGTGAGCAGCTCTCCGAAGATTGTCGCTGCTGATCTCGAGCACCAAGCGCCGCCCAGAGCGAGAAAGAAAGACAAAAAGGAGAAGAAGAGTACTCTTCCCTTGAATGAAATGCTCTCCAAAGAACATCTCACCGACAAATTGAAACTCTCTGAGGGGCTTGTTCATTCCAAGGATACTCATCCGAGTCATTCACATTCTTGTCCCTCAACATCCAACGATTTGCTCAAGAACAAGCACAATACGCATTCCGCGTCAACGGCGCGTAAAAACGCTGGCAAGAAAAGCAACTCATGTGTACCACTATTTACATCCGATAAGCAGGCCTCGGAGTTGCCCGTGGATAGGGTAGACCTCTCGAAAAGTTGCCCACTCAGCAAATCCAAGCCTGGTATTATGACCGATAAAGCCATTCAAGACATATATTGTCCACTCCCATCAAAAGCCCTTTCTCTCCTCACAACCAGGAGCTACACCCACCCCGCCGGGAGCTCCTGCGTTTGCGGGGATCGACTTTATCACGCGTCCCCGACAACCATGGCCGCCTACCTAGCGACCGGGGATTCTGGGAAACCCCTGCCACCCACTGCGGACGTGGACGAGAAAACAATGGTCCCCGCACCGTCCTGTCCTCCTGCGTACGATGCGAACAATGGCCATGAGGTCTCTTCGGTGCAAAGCCATTTAGGGCACGAAGTCTTAAGTCGTAACGTGGAGTTTCCCCAACACAAAAGGGAGAAAGACGGCAGCGGGGAACGACGCAAATTGAGTGTGAACACCGAAAATAAAATTGCAGTCCCCGGCGTGAAAGAGCCCTCCATGTCTTCTATTAATACGACTACACAGGCAAACGATGCAAAAGACGGGCATCTGACGATTGCGATACACGGAGCCGCCCTGTCTGCTCTGGATAAGTGTGGCCCATCAATTATCAATGCCAGCTCTAAGAAAAGTTTCAGCCCAAAACGCCAACCCCATTCAACGCGTCCAGGCTCGCCGGTGAGCCGAGACAAGGACTTTTATGATACCGCCGCGACACGCCAAAGTGAGGCCAAACACGCGATTGACAAAGGCATGGGAAAAGATGGCACCGTCTCGCACGGGCACGAGGGAAACGCCGTTGGCTCTGATTTGTGCATGAAGATGAAATTAAGCCGCAAACATCGGTTAGAACTGGCCGCTTTGGACTTGTTGCCGGAGACTGCCCTGTGTGGAGATATGGACCACGAGGTGGCTGAGGTAAGCGCGCACGAGGTCAAATCCAGATCAGTCAAGCCTAAAAGATCGAAAGTGGTGGAGAAGATGGCGCAACTGTTTGAAGGTCAGGGTCATGATCTCGTAGGAGACGCGCGCAAACAAAGAGTTCGTTCAAATGAGGGACACACTAAAGTAGGCAATAATGAAGTGCAAAATACAGAATTGGTGCAAAGTTCTTCGTCGATCGTTAAAACTCTAGGAGGTAATGAAATCTCATCCTTTAGTAAATCTCTACACGTCTCTGATTCACTGGATTCCACTAGAAGACGCCATCGTGGGTCCGATGATAATCATTTGAGTCGTAGATCTGCTAAAGTACATTTTAAGGACAAATCGTCTGCTGTGTCAGATGAACTCAAGTCTGAACATTTGGTCGTCTGCGAGCCTGAACGTTTGGAACAGTGTTATGCAGGGGATAGTAGAGACAACAGCACAACACGTTTCGATACATTCAGTGCAAAGAGGACGGAGGACCGACAAACTTTATCACCGCCCCCTTCGTCCTCCGCCTCTACATCTTCCACGTCATCCCTGTCGAAAAAGAAAACTGGCGGGAAACATAGGAAGCTGAACAAAAAATCTCACAAGAAGCGCAGCAGAAGCCGGTCAGAGCGCGGCAAAGGCCGCTCGTCCAAGGGGGAGAAAACTCTGTACTATCTCAGTTCTGACTTATCGGACATTGACGTTGTGGAGGTCGAGGACTGGGAGACGTACGCCAAAGCGATGGCGCCCCAGCATCCAAAAAAGCACCCTCCTAGGGAGGCGCCCATGACAGAAAACACCGTGTACAATGACGTGAGTTCGTCCGACTCAAAAGGTGGCGTGAATTCTGCACCTGTAGCCGAAGGCGGCTGCTGCGGATACGATCACGAGTGCGAGAATGAGATATACGCCCTGCCTCCCAGCTCCTCAGAGATTCGAGGCTCCAGAGCACATCAGCAGGGGAGCGCCGGCGAGCAGAGCCCCGAGCTGCCCAAAGCCAGAAAAGGTCTGCGCACTGATGTATATAAGACAGTTAAGAGTAACAACAAACTGCTGTCGGACGTCATTATCAGGAATTATGATATGCAAGTTTATGGCAATGTTTAGTCTTCAAATACGAGTTTTGAGTTCTTCATTATATTTCTCTGTGCCTTGTTATTGCTTATGAATGTAGGGATAGATTGCATTAGATCTACGTACACCGTTTCTTTAGAAGGTTAATTGTTTACACCTGAATATCTAATACATCGTTTAGTTCCCCACTTCATTCTGTTGCCCATTGCTTTTTAGCTGATCTGTTTCTTTCTGTTGATAGTTTCAGATTAGGTTCTAATGATGATAGCTACAGATTAGGTTCTAATGATGATAGATTCAGATTAGGTTCTAATGATGATAGCTACAGATTAGGTTGATCAGCTTTACATTCCATTTTTTTAAACACCATTCACACGGTAAGCTCCTGGGTAAATGTTACTATTTAGCGTTGAAGAGGTTAGGACATCAGCTTTCCGTGGAGATAAAAGACTTAAACTTATACTGTGTGCTTCAAGACGATCTGATAATTGGCTAGCTCCTCCATGGACCCTCAAAGTGATCATACTGTAAATACGTTTTGTCCAATGCATCGCTGGTGACAGCTCGTCTCTGTAGCAACAAGGAAGCAATTTTGTTGTTGTTTAAATAAGAAGTGAAAAGACCGGGCCTGTTTGAGAATGTTTTCATTTAGCACAGGAAATGTGTTTAGAAATGTGGAATGCTAGATGTAGTGTTAACTGCTAAATGTTTGGAGGGACCAAGATATACATGCCATGCCCAGCTGACTATGGAACCCTTTACACTGTTATTGAGGTAGGAAGGGTGGGTGGAGCTTAAAACTTTTGTGAACATGAGAGAATTTCGGTTTATTCCTTACATTCCAGTCCAACTTTTCTTCCACGTTCTTATCAATATGTTTGAGGGTTGAAATGGCTAGTCCAATTTCTGAGATATTGTAGTGATAACACCAGTCAACTCTCCACACTATAAGGAGTGTTTGTGGGCCAGTGTCTTGTTCAGGACTCTCAGTGGAGAATGCAGTTATGAAAGAAATGGTGGGCAATCTCCAAGTCCTAGGGACAAATCTAGTAACATCATATATTGTGATTTCAGTGTTTTTTTTTGTGTGTTTTTTTAACACTCCTGTCTTTTAAAGACATTAGCTAGGAATTTTGTTTGTCACAGAGATTCTGTGACTTCATTATGTTTATTTTTGTATCTGATCTGATATTTTTATTGTTGCACTTTTCGATGTATTGCCTCTATAATGTACATTCAAACAATGTTGACTGATCTGAATCTACATATGTCTTTGTACAAAAGATCTGTACGAGCAGGGCCGGTCTTAGGCCACTGCAACCTATGCGGTCGCAGTGGGCCCCGCGCTTTCATAGGCCCCGCGCTAACTCTATGTGTAATTATTAATTGCAAAATATATACGAAAAATTCCTGGAAATGTCCTGCACTTATTAAAATCTGAAAACTCATAAAAATCTCCTGAAAAATAGACAGAATTGTCATTTGTGGGTGTCATTCATTGCGGAAAACACCAATCCTAAGCGAGATAAAAAAATGGGATAATCGGGCAAATGTACGCATTAACATGAAGTTTCCATACCTCATTTACTTTTAGAGTCACTGACCACTGACATATAAATATGCCATAGGTTGCAAGATTCGTAAAGTAAAGTTAACTTGATTGCAATTTTGTACTTAGAAAATGATGAAAAAAAAAGGAAAGCCGAATTTATTTTCTAATACAAAATCTTAATGTTCACTTATTCCCATCCAGACTATAGGCCCCGCGCAATCAGTTTCGCATAGGGCCCCGCAATTGCTAGGACCGGCCCTGTGTACGAGGTCTTGATTCTAGTTTTAGTTGTTGGCCAACATGCACGTATCAGCAGCATTGAGGCTTGTTCTTAATAGCTACAAAAGGAAGTAAAGCCTCCCCTTCAGACTTTGCCATCTATGGGGCAGACGTCATATTTTACTGGGGCATACGTCATATTTTACTGGGGCAGACGTCATATTTTACTGCGGCCCACGGTTAACGAGAGTGTCATGTCGCCAGCACAATGACCTATTAGAGTTGGGTGGACTCAAAGAGGAGCCCAAAGACCATGAAATTAAAAATCCCATTCTTCAACAGGATTCGAACCCGGGACCCCCGGTTCGGAAGCCAATCACTTTTTCCCCCCCCCCCCCAGCCAATGCATCTCCTCCTAGTTACAAGGTCTACCTTTTTTTTTCAACAAACTGTCCTCTTCCTAAACTTATTGAATGAAATATGGATCATTTCAATAATTTCATTTAAAAAATATACGTCATTTATGACATTGACGTCATACACGTTTTCAGTCACCCACACCATTACACACACATACACACGGTTACACTCACACACACACACACAAGGAGGGATGCAGATGTAGACTGATCAGTGGCGTAGCTATGGAGGAGGGGAGAGAATTTGAAAATCCCCCCAGGTCCCCACATGAGGGGGGCCCAAAGGAGAGTTTTTTTACATTAAAAATTAAATATTACGCAAAATGCAGGCGCCCCCAAAGAGCTCACCCCATCGGGCCCCCAAACGATGGAAAATTCCTAGCTTCGCCCCTGAGACTGATATTACTTTGCTATTCCTTACTAATCCAATGAAGTGATCAATAGTTCTCAAAGGCGATGCTGCTTTACCTAGATCGACACAATTGTCCTGTTAGCTATTAAGGACATTACGTATCTCCATATGTTCACAGCCTCGGGTGCAGCCGTGAACCTCTGACCTTTGGTTGTGTTGCTGGCTCGCTTAATTATAAAATGATTGTAGCTAATTGCTTTGTTGTGTTGCACTATGCCATGCAGAGCGTGTTGTAGCGACCTCACAGCCAGTTTCAACTGGTTTCTTTTTTTTTCTGCTCTACTATAAATATGTTTTATGACTGGATGTATTATTATTGGTAATATGGTCAAATATGTCGCAATTATTTTTGTTTAGTGACTTAAAGGCGACTTTATAAGAATATCAATGAATGTATTTTGATTGAAAAAAAATATCGATCAAATAAATTGTTTTTTTTTTCGTGTCATAATATTTGTTTGTGATTTTCATGTCACAAGGTATCAATAGAAAGAGGGTTTGCTTGTGTGTGTGTGTGTTGGGGGGGGAATATTTATATATATTACAGAATTCAGGACTGAATAACTGAACAGGGCACACTTCTTTCTCATCGTTTAATTTGAAATTAATAAATTTTAGCATCAAAAATATTAATTCGTGCTGTGGAGTTGGTATAGAAATGAAAATAGGACACAGTGTGTTTGAAACAATGAAATACCTTTTGTTTAATTGGAAAATTTCACTAAAAATTCAATAATGTCAAGAGGACACTTAAATCGGACATTCTTTTGACCAACTCAGAACAAACGCTGGACCCTAATGATTTCAATATATCAAAGTGTATTGTGTTTTCTTTGTATCATATTCCTCCTGGTAGCTCAAGTTCGTTTCCCATTTGTTTTGAAATAAGTTTTAAATCCTTGATTGAAAGTTCTAAAGTTTCCTCCATATTGCACTACAAAATTTAAAAAAAAAAATTCAAAATTTGCATCAAATGTTTTAAATGACTCTTTCCTATACACTTTTCATAACGCAAAGAGCAGTTCAAACTTTATCATTACGCATTTTTCTAATACATTGAAATACGAAATATACGTTCTGGTTTGGTTGCTTCCACCTACATGTTTTTGTTGTGAACTATTACGAATAATTGCCAGGCCATAGATGCTGTCTCAAATGGTAATTGGTATCATAAAGATGCTGGGAAAATATTGAGTTACAAGTCCTAGTTTATGAAAACTGATCTGGTTTTCGAAGTTGGTGTCAATAAACTCTCCCACCGAGGGCCCCCCCCCCCTTTCTGGCGCGGGGCTTAGTGCGGTTGCCCCACTTGCCACCCCCTAAGGCCGCTACTGTTTGTTATGTATGCAGAAGCCAATCGAAAATAATAGTTATTGGATATAGGCCTACAAAGATACCAAGCAATGAAATATTTGAGTGGAAGGATTTTGTTGCGGTTACTGTCACGTCACCACTACGACGAACGTCAAGAGACATATGGTCATGAGGTCTACGCGCTGCATTTCAAATCAAACGCCAATATATCATCATTATTTGACATGACGGACCATCGAATGGTTCTTAAACCTTAGTGACGCTACTGCTACGAACTAATTATTTGCCTCTTTGTCAATTCCCCCCCCCCCTTTTTTTCCCCCATATCAACTAACATTAACACAAAAGCGTCCGTTAACAAAGGGCAATGAATCGTTAATTTTGTTTGCATATTTTATTTTCCAGGTTATCTCCCTTATTTAACCACTAAATTTATATGTAAATATTCTTTAAGATATAAAATACAAGGAAAAAGGGGGGAGAGAAAAAGCGATATTTAGAAATATGAAGGCAATAAAATGGAACCTCAATAAAACTTTAAAAAATTAAGATTGGAAGAAGATTTTGAAATTGAGAAAATAAAAAATGTAAAAGGCGCCATATTAAAAGACCGCTGTTGCCAACTCATCAATAATATGGTAGAGCTTTAACATTTGATTCTCCAGTGCTAAAGAGTAGCTTACTGTTACTATTGTATTGGTTTATTTCGTATTCCTTGGATACACCCCAATGCTTAAGCTCGTTATTTATGGATTGTCTCCCCACCTTATATATGAAACTGTCGTTTACTGCCCTATGTATTTCAAATCTTACTAAATAATCACAAATTGATTTTTTTCTTCTGCTTATTTTCAGAACTTTAAATTTGGTTTGAAATTCACACACCATTCTAAGAATGGGACATCAAAATTGTTGATTAGTTTTTTATACGACTAACCTATGAAACAGCCAATATTATGTGCAATAATTATGAATGGTGGATTTTTTCATATTCATTGTTTGTTTTTCCCATCTCTTTAATTCGCCAAGGATTTTTTTTTATTGTTACTAGTGCATGATGTAAAGTATTATGTTTTGAGGTCAAATTTAAAGTATAAAAATAAGTGTTACAAAGTCTAGGTTTAAATAATACGTTATAAATAAAAAGGTTAACTAAATATTTGTATGCTATACAGAATTGCCTCCCATAAGTCCTACTCATATTCCAGCAGTCAAACCCACTTCCTTATGTCTTCAATGTGCATTTAAATCTGTTTGGCATGCATGATGTTTTAAAGTAAAGTAACACTCTAAGTTTGCTTATTGTTACAAGTCTGCTTATTGTTACAAGTCTGCTTATTGTTACAATGCCTGCTTATTGTTACAAGTCTGCTTATTGTTACAAGTCTGCTTATTGTTACAAGTCTGCTTATTGTTACAAGTCTGCTTATTGCTACAACGTCTACTTATTGTTACAACGTCTACTTATTGTTACAACGCCTGCTTATTGTTACAACGTCTGCGTAATGTTACAATACAAAGTGTACTTATTGTTACAAAGTGTACTTATTGTTACAATTTGTACTAATTCTTGCAACGTGTACTTATTGTTACAATGTGTACTTATTGTTACAAAGTGTACTTATTCTTGCAACGTGTACTTATTGTTACAATGTGTACTTATTCTTACAATGTGTACTACTAATTGTTGAAATCCTAATTTTAAAGATTTCGCAACGCCCATGTAAACCTAATGCTGGGAAAGAAAACACAATCTAGATGGCGATACCCTAGTACCGGTATCTGAAGAAAAAAAACGAAGGAAATAAAATGAAGAAAACTGTGAAAAATTTGTTTAAAAAATACAACGTCAAGGAAGGCTTACTGAAATTTGTCTTTTGCCAAATAAATAACACAAATAACATTGTTCTACTAGCGTAGGATTAAATTTTTTGTAAGTAAATACACCCCCCTATCCTCCATATCTTTCTTTGTTACAAAGCTTCTATGAACTCACCCTGTCTGTCTGTCTGTCTGTCTGTTAAAATTTCGTGTACACTTTATTTCTCCCACACCCATTCTCGGATCAAGCTGAAACTTCACAAATTTATTCATTGACATAGACAAGACATGAATCAATACAAAAAAAGTAACCAATTAGACAATTAATTACTGGTAATTCATTAGTTTGTTTAATAGCATCAGTGGGAAATTATTCTTCAGTATTTACAAATGTGGCTGAATTTGTTGGATTTAGTCCCCTAAAATAATTGTTAAGTAAAAATTTAAAAAATTCTCCGATCAAGTTGATAGGCCCTACCTTAAACAAGTATTTGTTGTACCTAACGAAACATGAATCAATAAAGAAAAATATTCACTTTGTCAATTCATTATTGATCATTAAATACTTTGTTTCATAAAGAAATAAGTTGAATGTTATTGATAGATGTAGTTGTAAGAACGGAGTTCTTTCCCTCTAGATAAGCTGTGTTGTTTTCATATATATATATATATATATATATATATATAAATTGCTTGTTTGCCTTTCAATTTTCAATATGTTGGATCCGTTGTACATTCCTGAATCAATAAAACAAAGTCGCATAGAAAAAGAAGGGAATGCGATGTGTAGAAATATGTGCAGGTGAGATGAGGGACATCAAACTGAGTACAAACTTTCTCAGTAAAAACCATAGCATAAAGTTATTTTATGGGTTTTTAAAATCCAAGATGGTCATTTTCTTTTTTCTCGACAAAAGTTCTCAGGTTTATTTTTAATGGTAATTGAAATTCTGTGGGGCCAACCACTTCGTCCAGGTCTAATGTAGCTGTGGTTTAATGAGTGCAAATTGTCTGCAAGATTTTTTTTGTGTTTCGGAAAAGGCATTTTCATGAAATAGGTCTTCAGGAGATTGTAGCTGTGTGCGAGGGGTATAGAATGCTTCTTAAATTACAAAACTAATTTATTCAGTGTCATCAGTGAATTATATTGTGCAAGTGAAAGCAGTTGATGACGAAGGCAATTAGACTTAAGCTATTGAATAATCAACGATGGAGTATAAGAGTTTAACTCTGTCGCAGTTATTAAATTGACTTCATAGTCAAGTTTATCACATTTAAATAATGCCGCGTTCAACACTTTTGATGACGTCATTACCTCTTATTTATAGTAGGTGACTTCCCTTTGTGTGCTTGTCATCTTTTCTGGTGACGTAGTGCTCAAGCGCTACGTTTGACGTCTGCTTGTCTCTATCTTCTCCATCTTGCGATCTAGAGATAAGACGTGGTGCTAGGAGCTCTTGAATTATTCTTTGAACATAATACTGGATAGCCTTATTGTTGTTCCTTGATTGATTCTTGAATTGGATTATCTTGATCCCTGTTTAGGGTGAGTTTTAATTTCTAATTGAATAGTTATTTCTATTCGATTTGATAGTATTTCATAATTGTAATATTTTATTTGTAGATCAGAAGTTTTAGAAGACTTTGTTCTTTTATTCATCTACAGGGTCTTAGGTGTTGGATCTTGGGTCTTACGTCTTAGGTTCTTGTTTTAGATCTTGGCTTATAGATTTCGTCTAAGCCTAAGGTTCTTTGCATAGTGTCCGGTTGCAAGTCTGAGGGTACAGATTCCAGACTGTGGCGTTCTTTGTCAGACCTATTGAAGTTCTAAGAAGAGTGATGACGTGATGTTATGAACTGCTGATCTGTTTGTTGTTATGAACTCTGATGCTGACTGTTGGTGGAATCGTAATTAAAGGACAGATCAATATGTGTGTTGAGGAGTATTAGATCTATAAATTATTCAAGGTGATTACATTATATCACTTTATATTCTTATTATTGTATGTGTGTATAGCATATTATTTCCACTTATTTGATTATCATTATCATTGATTCAAACACCATTTCATTGTATATATTTCACTAGAATAAATTCTTTAATTTTATTTAAATCATCATACACATCGGTTATTATTTTATATATATAATTGAATGTGTATGGTGTGACTGTCGGGCTGAACTTGGGCCTAAAATTATTACAAGTTACATAGACACGTTTGCACATACATAAACACAGTAATACTTGATAGTAATTTATTAAAGACCTGACAAACTCCATTTCTTTAAGATATGTAGTGCTCGTCAGAATAGCAGGTAAAAATCGTGTTGTATACACCTGCTTTTGTAACTATTTACACGTGAGTCTTGTATTACGCACAAGACTCTGCAAGTCCATGAGACTCACAAAGTCTGCTTTGTCAGTTTGACTTTGTTATAAAAAAATGTTTAAAAAAGAAATTCACTACGTCTTGACTGGAAATGCGTACACATTGTCTATACTCTTTGTAATGGTCTTTTGAACTAAAATAAACCACGAATCGTTAGTCCTAGACTTGAATCTATCCAAGACAGAAACATCTTTTGACATCAGTAAATAATCGCAGATTTTCCCCATCTTCTCTATTTTCAAATCCTCTTAAAGCTTTTCATTCCAAATGTCATAGCACCTTTCGCACTTATTAAGCACTCATTAAGTGCTAGCACACACACACAAAAAGTGGTTTTTACATTTTTTTCGCTCTACGAAATTAGAAATGATGGCGTTGATCTTTTTCATTTATTTCAGTATTTTTTTCATCTTTCTCAATAAAACAAACGCCAGCAATGTCATTATTCATAGCAGCAGACAAAAGTTTCTTCCAGATTCTTCCATAGGTCAGGATCACCTGGTAATCTACTAGTTCTGTATGAAAATAGGGCACCGGCTATTGCACAATATACGATAAAGAAAGCCTTCAGAAATCTTTAATTTGAAAGTCATTTTGATAGTTTTCAAGTTTCATCTGTAATAAAAAAAAAATACAAACAGATACAAAAAAAATAAAATAAAATGGAAAGCACCAATTAAAATTCTGTCAATAATAATAAAATAAACCAAAAAAAAAAAAGTGATTATTTGTTTTAAGGGCTTATGGGATAGCTTCTGACAACCAATGTGAGAAAGCCAAGCAGATGTATTGTGACGTAAGCGACATGAGTTCGTTTGGTAGCCATGAATCAGGAACGCATAAAAAAATGACTCAGATAACACTTTATTGAATTAAGATATAACAAATAATCTATATTGGAATTGAAGTAGATCCAATTTTAATTAATTGAATACTGTCTTATTCCGAAGGTAAAGGATGAGTGCAGTGTTTCACCTGGACACGTAAAAACCAGATGTGGTCTGCACAATTTGCATATAAAAAAATAGTTATAAGAAATACAAAAATAACGGCAAAAAAAAAAAAAAAGACTGATATTGACGCATCAGAATTTATAGAACCCACAACATACTTAAACCAGAAGAATTTCTAAAGCTAACACAATTTTTAGAACCTACAGCATTTTAAGAATCAACTTTTATTTTTGTGGCAAAATTAAAATAAAAAAAAAAACTGTCAAGGAACCATTGTCCAAGCTTGACATAGGCTCTAGATCTAAATAATCTACAAGCCAGTAGATCAGTAATACCCAAATTAAGGCTCGCAGGCCGCGGCTCATATCCGGCTAGTGTAATAAAAAAAATCAATAGAGGATTTTTGTGTTTCTAATAAAAATATTGAGATTTATTTTCTTACCAAACTTGTCAAGACTTTTATTAGTCAATAGATTGATAATGAACTTCATCTCTGTCTGTTAAATGCAAAGAAAAGTTTAGGCTGTCATTGAGATTGTTTTCTTGAAATAATGGAATGGAACATATGGAAATATTAAATACATTTCAACTAGAACTAACCTGCAAATGCAACATTATTTTGATTGGCTCAATCTCCATACTGAACAAATGAACTATATGTAATGAATAACAAATCAAAGTACATTTAGCAAATATAAAATGACCTATACTGTATACATCATCGGTCCTATAGATCGCAGATTCTGAAAGAAAGGTGTTCTTTAATGTACAATGTATAAATATTATATACTAGTCGACCGGCGGCCAATCATACGCCGCTATTTTGCAGAGCAGGCCTTAGGCACTGAAACATATGCGACCGCAGTGGATCCCGCACTTTCTTTGGACCCGTGCTAATTTTTAGGTGCAAAAATTATTAAATTAAACCATTTTATAACATGTAACAGATTTCCCGCGGCCTCTTGATTTACCAGGAGCCCCTGGAAATCTTCTGAAATTGCAAAATATAGGCCTACGAAAAAGTCCTGGAAATCTCCGGAAATTATTAAAATCTTTTGTAAAGAAAAAGTAAAGTAAAAAAAAAAATATCCGGAAATATATAGATAAAAATTGAAAATGGAAGTGAGATTAAAAGGGGGAAGCTAGAAGGATATGAACAGGAAGCCAGAGAAATTATTATTTTAACGTAATTTGTGATATTATCTGTTGACTGTGTCAAGTCTTCGTTTTTAATTTACTCAAGCATACATAAGTAAACCTTTAAAGTGGACGTCCTGCAGCACTCCTGTCTTCTATTACATCATCATACAATATATCTTCAGGGAATCGACCTCATCACATTCTGTTATGTCCAAGCCAGTCAGGATTTGTTTCAGAAGGGGGAAACAACACATTCAGATGGTTAGGAAACAAGCCTACATAAAAACACATATAAGGTTGTTTGTTTGTTTGTTTGTTTGTTTACCTTGTGTGGGCGTGTCCAAGTTATCAATATCCTGCATCTTGCCTTTATCTCGCTTGTTGGAAACTGTTGGAAATATACGAATGCTAGTATTACCGACTGGTTACGCCTGATGATTGGTTTCCCTATTTATCACGATTTACTCATTGAAATGTAGCACAGCACTGGGGTTCCAAACTAAGCAGTGTTCAGATTCTGATTATGACTGGGATTTGTAATTTCGGGATCTTTAGGACGTCTGAGTCCACCCTACTCTAATGGGTACCTGACACGGAAACAGATGACCTTTACATCTTCTGCCCCACTATACCGCAAGGAAATTTTTTTTTACTCAATGAAACTTTCAACACGTCACACAACCATCTCTTTTAAGATTCGAACATGACCCACAGAAAATTGAAGTGATAAAAGGTTTTCATTATGACATACTAGTTTTAATAGTGACCATCCATGATCAATTGTAATTCGTTTACATTTCGTCTTAAGACAGGGTTTCTCAACTTGTGGGTCACAACCCCCCTTGGTGTCGATTGACGATTAGCCAGGGGTCGCCAAAGACCATCGAAAAAAATTGATTGATTATTTCTATTCTCTGTTGCTCTGTGTGTGCGCGGGGAGGGTCGCGACAGAGTGGGGGATTGTAAAAAGAGGTCGCCGAGCTTAAAAGGTTGAGAACCGCTGTGTTAAGAGCTTGCAAACTCTTCATGGGCTCAAAATGCACACTGGAAAAACAAAAATACATGGAAACTGAAAAAAAAACAAAAACAAAATGGAAAATTTATTTCTATTTGGATAAGTATGAATAAACTGAATCCTAGGACGTAATTAGAATAGATAAGGGACAATTAGAAAGAGACACTCTGAACTGTATAAATAACAGAAGCTGGTAACGGTACTTACCATTTATATAATGGCCATTAGATTTTTCAACTATTTCAGAGTACGGATGTTCATCTCTTATGTTACCTAGACACGTAGAGATACACTCATATTAATATAACGAATCATAGTCGATTTTCATAAGAGAATATTTTGTTAAGAGAAAGGGAGAAAAAAAATTAGAGTTACAGGAAAAAAGAGAAATTAAAAAGTTACTCTTTGTTTCTATAGAGCAGATGATGTAAAGATCATCTTCTGTAACCCACGGTTAATGAAAGTGTCCGACAGACCTTACGTTTCTCCCAACTAACGTCAGCTATCCATTACATCTAGGTGGACTTGCAAATCTCAGTCTTCACCAGGATTCGAACCCAAAACCACCAGGTTGGGAAGCCAAGCATTTCACCACTGAGCCACAGCGCCTCCAAGCCCACAAGGAGTAGGCTACAAGCATAAAGGAAAGGCCCCAGCTGGCAGATGGTCAACAAACCAGAAGCAGTAAAAAGGCAGTAAAAAGGCCTAGAACGCAACAGGGTATCTTGCTTGCATTTTATCTAAATAAATAAGGCTTGACTTCGAGTCCGAAGATTAGTTAGGAATGCAGTATTTTATATAACCAGTGATACTGTATAGGGCCGGTCCTACAGGTTGCGGGGCCCTATGCAAAACGAATTGCACTGGGCCTAATTTGGGTTGTGGTAAGGATAATAAGTGAAGATTACGATTTTGTATTAGAAAATGAATAGGCCTACGTCTTTGCATTTTATTTGTAGTTTACTAAGAACAAAATCAATGAGCCATCTACAGTAGATAGTAGTTTTCCAACAAAAAGCCGATAAACATTCAGATCTGCCTAATAGATTTACTATCGACTAGCAAAATAATCGCTTTTTTTATCTAGGAGGTCGAGATAGATTTAAATCTATATGTGTATGATTGTGGCTATTAAAGAAAATGAAGTATTAGAACTTCTTCTTTGTTAAAATTCGGTTTATTATTAGATTTTTATCAAATGAATGACACCCCGAAATGACAATTTCTTTTAAAGAGATTTCCATCAATTTTCAGAAGATTTTAATAATTTCAGATTTTCATGACTTTTCCCTATAATTTAGAATTTTTGGAGAATTCCACAAATCCTTATATAATTAGTTAAATTGGTTTAATATAATAATTTACACCTAGAATTCGCATAAGGAATAAAAAAGAGAACATCTATCAAAACGTAAAATGCCACAGACACGTAGATTGAATACAGCCTTGGACTGTTCTTAAATAGTCTATCACAATAGACAATTGTGATAGTAAATTGTGTATACAAAATAAACCGACAGCTAAAAAGGAAACTTACCATTAATGTAATGCACCAAAGATGTTTTGGCAATAACAGAATATTCATGTTCATCTCTTATACCCCCTGGAGACGTAAGAGAGGATAACATTTGTAATAATTATTGAGTGTAATATTCTCTTATTTTTACGTATTAAATGGACATGTGTGAAGTAGTACAGTTAATTATAAGAAGAAGAAAAAGAGGAAAAAATGCCACGTTAAACCATAAAAAATTAAAAAAGGACTTTCTTGGTAAATATAAGCAGAGAGTAAATAAAATTCTGAACACTAAACTGCCTTGCAGTAACCCCATCACTGCAATACATAGTTTGGCCGTCCTATGCTCCTTTACATGCTCATTATCTTCAAATGGACTGACACCTACCTACATGACATAGACAGGATCAAGAGAAAATTTCGAATCGAATTTCGATGTTAACACCCCGAAGTCCTCCACCATAAGGTTATACCTGCCCAGGAAGGATGGAGGTCGTGGATTGTGTAAGATCCAAGTTTCAAAAATACGCCTCCAGCAATGAACTAGTTTCCTTTCTACGTAAATATGACTTCGATGCAATCCCACTGAACTTTGTCGAAGGTCTAAACCAACACAATTCTAATGTTAACGTCGGCCTGGACGACGTGGGGCATGAGATTCACCAATGGGAAGGAAAAACACTCCATGGGAAATTACCGGCTTTATTACATGGGGACAACATCGACAAGGCTGCTTCCTTAGCATGGCTCAAGGCAGGCCATCTCTATCCTGAAACAGGAGGCTTTGTTACAGCTATACAAGACAGAGTAATTAGGACAAAAAATTACGAAAAGCATATCCTAAAACTCAATGTTGTCGACAAATGCCGAAAATGTGGAAATGTGGGTGAGTCAATTTAACACATAATGGCGGGATGTCCTGCCCTATCAGAATCTGCCTACCTAGGTCGCCATAAACAAGTTGCAAAGCTAATACACCAACACTTTGACATACAATTTGATATATGAGACTATCCCTCAATATCATAAATACTCGCCACAAAGGGTTCTCGAGACTGCTGACCACTTATACCAGGGCAGGCCTATTTTGACTGATAAAAGGGGTAGATTTTAATCGACCTGGTCTGCTGATTTAAAAAAAAAAAAAAAAAACTCTGACAATATTGACCTCGCCGTACCACTGTCTCATAACTTAAAAAAAATTGAGTTAAAAAAAAAACAGAAAACATGGGAAACTAGGCCTTGTAATTAAGTGTTTATGGGAGTTATCTAAAATAACAATAGACCCCATTGTTAAATCCAAGTACTCTTTTTTTACTAATTGTTTTTCCTTAGTGTTATTTCATTCTGTAGCTTTCTCAATGCTCTATGATCCTATCACGTGACCAGTTAGGAGATAGGAAAGGGGGAGGGGAGAAAGAAGGGGTTAATCTGTTCATCTTACAGTGATCGCCTTTTCAATGGATTTTATATAAAACAAATTTACGACTTTATTCGAATGGCTAATTCACGACACAAAGTATAAAGAGAGCTAATTGAACTTCTACTTTTGTCAGGTACATGAAATAATTGTTCAAAGTGTCAACCTGATCCGAGAGTGCGTGTGGGACAAATAACATGTACTTTTTAACCAGACATACAGAGTGAGTGGATATTTTATAAGCGTTATGATAATACTTGTTATGAAAATAATATTTTACATCGGTTGTCGTTCTTGTGTCTACATGTGCTTGTAACTCGTCCGTAAGAATGTGTTCACGAACTGTGTGTTGTGTTGTCATTCGGTGTATTAAAGCCATACTACACAGACATGGTTTTCGATTCTGTTATCATTATGTTCATAACAATACTAATAAAAGTGATAAACCCTAAAAGATTTACCTCTTGCAATTATGTCGTAAGGAGGATGAGCTTCACTGTATTCATGACGTCTGCTAGCACCTACCAGACGACAAAATATAATGAATTGAAGATGTAAACCTAATTAAGATATAAAACAAA
>JADKLZ010071522.1:16210168-16221656 GCA_021533235.1 Biomphalaria straminea
ATTTATTAAGCACTTAAAACGCAATAACTAATCATACATCGGTACATTTAATTTCATTACTTTCCTTCCATAGTTCTATAATAAATCAATCTTCAATAAGATGGTGCGCAAATGTTTAATTAGGTCCATTGATACTTTAAAACTCGTTCTTGTTTGCATTGTAGTAAGGTAAGCTTAGTGACGTAAGCAGCGTTTTTCCCGTTTACGTCATGGAAAACTTTCATTCATAAATTTTCCATTTCATTCATAAATTATTCTGACCAAAATTAAATTGAGACATTTTCATATCGAAATAACGGTCGAACTCGAGTTTTCCCGATGTGGCCAATGAGTTCAGAATTTTTTTTTATGTATATATATAATATATATATAGCTCCTCCTTCGTGTACGAAGATGAGCATATTTCTCATTTCCTATGGACTCGAAGATGGCTGTGAAGTCCAATCCTCGCTTTGAAAAGCCGGCCGCATATGTGGCATGGGTGAGTTTTGTCAGTTGCAGATAGGCCTGTTTTTTCTCTCTGCTTTCTATTGGTTCGGCGCTCTATCGCACTGGCCACTCTACTTGCTTCAAATCTTGAGACTCCGAGACTCACAGCTTCTCGCCATGCGGAGCGATCTAGAGCTAGTGCTTCCCAGCCATGAATGTCGATACCGCATTCCTTGAGGGAGCTCTTGAGGGTGTCTTTGTAGCGCTTGTATTGGCCGCCTTGGGAGCGCTTTCCTGTACATAACTCTCCATACAGAAGTCTCTTGGGAAGGCGATTTTCTGGCATGCGGACTACATGTCCCGCCCATCGTAGTTGGGACCTTTTTACTGTCGCATTAATACTGTGCATGTTGGACAGCTTTAAAATTTCTGTGTCTGGTATGTGGTCAGACAAACGCACCTTATGGATACTCCTTAGACAGCGTAGATGGAAGGAGTTAAGCTTTTTGGTGTGGCGGGAGTATAGAGTCCATGACTCTGATGCATATAGGAGTGACGGGAGAACAACAGCACTGTAGACTTTCAATTTTGTGGTTAAGCTGAGTCCTCTCCGTTGCCACACTTGTTCTTGAAGTCTGCCAAAAGCAGCACTGGCACGAGCAATACGGAAGTCAACCTCATCATCTAGGTTGGCGCTTGCTTCCCAGATATACAAATTTTTTGACATTTGCTAGTTTCTGACCATCTATGAGGATGTCTGGTTCTGTGACAGCTTTATTTGGAGGAGGTTGATGCAGCACTTCTGTCTTTTTAACATTAATGGTGAGTCCAAAATTTGTGCAGGCATTTGCGAAGAGGGACAGGCTCTTTTGAAGGTCTTCTTCGTTTGCAGCGTTTAGGGCACAGTCATCTGCAAATAGCAGGTCTCTGATACAGTCGAAGTTCACCTTGGTCTTTGCCTTGAGTCTCTGAGCATTAAATAAGCTTGCATCGGTGCGATACCGTATGTCAACTCCAAAACTTTCTTTGCAGAAGGCATCTTTCAGCATGGCGGTGAACATTAAACTGAAAAGTGTTGGAGCCAGCACACAGCCCTGCTTCACGCCATTTGAGACAGGAAAAGGCTTGGAGTAATCTCCGTTGTCTTGGACTCTTGCTTGCATGTTTTCATGGAATTGGCGCACCATTGTTATGAATTGGTCAGGGCAGCCAAATTTGGACATGATCTGCCAAAGGCCTTCACGACTGACATAGTCAAAAGCTTTAGTCAGGTCTATGAAAGCAGTATAGAGATTTGAGTTTTGTTCTCTACATTTCTCTTGGAGTTGGCGGACTGCAAAGATCATATCAATCGTGCCTCTACCTTTCCTGAAGCCACATTGACTTTCCGGAAGTAGGCCAGTTTCTAAGTGGTGTTGTAATCTGTTTAAAAGCACCCTAGCCAGAATCTTGCCAGCAATGCATAGGAGGGATATGCCACGATGATTGTCGCATGACTGCCTATTACCCTTTCTCTTGTAGAATATATATATAATATATATATATACTGAAGCCCCTTAGGCGTTGGGAGCATCAGCTACAAATTCCTTCCGGCAGCTTCTGCAACTGAGTTGGTGATCCTTTGGATCACATCAGCAACCTCGAGAGAGGGATCATGGCGCATGGGCCACCCATGACCCCCTTAATCTAAGGCCCAGGAATGAGCCCCGGAGAGGAAACTCTGGCGCTGCTGCAAAGTTAAAACAACACGGGAGACAACAGTTACGGGTAATAAGTCCAACTTGACTGGCGTAATGTATGGACGCCACGGGTCGTCTCTAACGGTGGAAGAGGTCTTCGCGCCTCACTGATCATCTACCGCCCGCCTCAACCTGGGCAGCCCCCAGACAGGTGAAAGCTGCCCTGTCGGCTAGCCCTAGGACAGAGGAATATAAATCCACGAACTGTGGCAAACTCTGTCGATCCAGAATTGGCTTGATCAACAACTCCAGATAATGCCCCGTCTCAAGACGTAACCAAAGCCAGTGATTCATGTATGTGTGTGTGACCTTTGTGTCCAGGCCCATGATTGTCATGACACTGTTTACTTTGTAAAATCTCGTACATTCATTGGGCTGTCTCAGTTAACACACATTCATACAGGATGATCCTGTTTATTTTGTTTTTACATATAAGCTGTATATAAGCTGTTGGAATTTGTATGGTACAAATTTGGAACACGTTGTATCTCAGACTTTCCATTCTCGGATCAAGTTGAAACTTTGCTAAATATTATTTACTAGTCGACCGGCGGCATAGCATACACCGCTATTTTGCAGGGCAGGCCTTAGGCACTGCAACATATGCGACCGCAGTGGGTCCCGCGCTTTTTTTGGACCCGTGCTTATTTTTAGTTGTATAAATTATTAAATTAAACCATTTTATAACATATAACAGATTTCCCGCGGCCTCTTGATTTACCAGGAGCCCCTGGAAATCTCCTGAAATGTTATTAACTATAAAAAAAAGGAAAACAAATTACAGTAATAAGATTGTGCTGTAAATGTACAGTGCCTTCCATTATACAACCCTTGAATTTTTATATTTTATTTGCTATTGACACCATCAACCTCTGGTTTCTTTGTGGGGTGAGGGGGGGCGCACCAACATAGTCTTGAATCCGGATTCACAGGTTCCGGGTTCCGTGCATGCCAAACATAGAGTCTCATCACTTTTTAGCGACCTCGAATGGGGAATAGCCGCTATTAGTTTTTGCGGTCTGTCTGTCTGTCCGTCCGTCCAACCCGTTAGGATATCGTAAACTAGAAAAGATATGGAAAATCCGACATCATGATATTTTAGAGCTTTCAAATTTCTGATGCAATGGCTACTTTCTTTTCTGAAAGCGAAAAATTAAATTAAAAAAATCAATCAGTTTTACATTAAAAATGCACCATTTTTTATTCCATTCTTTATTTTGATTACAAATGAAATTCTGAACATTTGTTACAACCATGTTTAGTGAGAAATACATTTTCTTTTTGCCCAGATCAATTCCGTTTCTTCCACAGAGACATTTACTAAATGATTTTCATAGAAAGCCCTAGTCTCTAGTTGATATGATTAAGTAATGTAAGCTTTTTAAAATCAAAGAATAATTGAGGCCATTTAGGTGTGCCACCTACAGCTTCTGATGATACTTTTTTTTTATAAAGGTGAAGGTTTACTGCAAAGGACGGTCCAGGTCTTTTTTTTTTAAAACATATATGCCTCATTGATCTATAATGCTTTTTACTGCAATGTGTTTCCACTGGGGAAAACATTTTTGACTCTCACATATTTCATATAAATTTATCTTTTGATTTACCTACGGCGAATGATAGTAAAGTTTCCGTTTCAGACATTGAGGTCTATATTCAAACCTTAAAACAAAATATAAGGGGGACTAATTCAACTTATACCACCACACTAAGTCAAGTACAATTTCTTTCCCTTCTTCCTTATCGAATAAAATAATTAATTACCAATAGTAAATAAACTTATTGGTTATTTTTTTTTTTTACTGATTCTTGTTTTGTCAGGTAAAAGAAATAATTAGAAAAGTTTAATCACATCAAATTTAAACAACTTACCTTTTTTCTTTTTGTATATAAGAATAGCAGCAATAAAGATGACGACAATGAAGATAGAGATAATGATAGCTATAACAATGCCAGCAATGACGCCACCATTCAATGACTTAGAAGGTGCATCTGTTTAGTTTGAACACAGAAAAAATATTTTCAGACATTTATCTAATATATAAAGTAGAATGTAAGGTGCATATATATATATGTATGTCTGTATGTCACACATAGAAATCAAAACCGTTTGACGAATCTTGCTAAAAATCAGCATGGATGATCCTTAGATCATGGCGGAGACCGTAGTGAATGTTTAATGTCCCAATCACAAACGGGAGGGGAGAGGGCTAGGGACATGTGTCAAAATAAAAAACTATCTGCGCAAAGTGTAGTTCTTAAAATTAGATCTAGATCTAAACATCTAAACATGGCCTAGATCGATGAAGTTATAATGCTTTCATAGAGTTAGTTAACTTTTTTTTTTGAGGGTCTTAAGTTTGTTTTAGGGCTACTATACATGCGTCATTGTTCAAATTAGTACTTTCTGCCAAGTTTTATCAAGAGTGGTCAAACGTTTTTGATTTCTATTCGGCACATAGATACATACGCCTTATAGAATATACAAAGATGAAAGATTACTTGTTCTCTCCCCCCCCCCTTCCGTGCCCTCTGTCGAGGCGAATGTTATGTGGGGAACTCCAGTCCGACTTACAGAGATAAAAGCGTTATCTTTCCATGACTTTATCGTGGTGTAACGCTTGGATTGGATTTTACGAAATAAAACATTTTAATTGTACATATGACAAACGAAGTAATTCACCCTAAACAGGGGTCCAAAATTCCTACTGAATAATAAGTCCAAGGAACTAGTACAGACTATTATTCTTTTTCGGCCCAACACACCATCCGTTTCAATCAAATTCAGAGGGTGAACTGCCTCATGCCAAAGAATTAAATGTTACAGGACTTTGTGACGTAGCAAAGACAATTCAAAACAAAAATATAAGGCACGCTCACCCCGTACAAGTATTAAGAGTTGAGTAAAACAAATAAACAGAGTTGGGAGAAAGCAAAAGACACTTGTCCGAACTACGTAACATCCGACACAATCTTGTCTCTACTTTCATATGCTTTTAAATGGAAACACCTCGACCAGGAAATACATTAAAACTTTACAAATCGAATTAACTCCCTCTTATTAAAAACCTAAATGCTCGCGAAACCGACCAGTTAGTAAACTTCCTGTTTGCACATCTCTTGAGACCTTGACCGTGACCTCCGTTGGCTGTGCCTTGACGCGTGGAAAACCTGACTTTTGGTTTGCCTGGCAATGTTTGTAAAATGGTATGTTTCGGATGTTCCTTCAGAATTGAAGAGAATTACTTCCTAGTCCAATCCTCCCGCAGGACGACGGGGGATGGGAGCGGGCGGGGTTTAAACCCTGGACCATCAATAAATCTGAACCACAGTCCAACGCGCAAACCGCACGAATAAGCAACATTGCAAAGAATTACAGAGGACTTACATAAATGTAACACGGAAAGGGCCGTGGAGGCTATAAAAAGACAATTGTAAATTTAAAAATAGATATCTGCCACTCACCCAATGTTATGACTCTGAATGGTAGAGATTGTGCAGTACCAAGGCTATTAGTGGAAACTATTCTAAACTCGTAGTCTGTACTGGAGTCTAGATTTTGTATCACTGCTTCAGTCCACATTCCAGGAAAGTGAAGGTCTTTGATGTCTTTTGCTGCAGTAGTCCACTGAGAACTGGGCTGTCAAAATGTTGTTAATAGTTAAACTATCATTGTTGATAAATATATCAAGGACAAGTAAGTTGTCTGTTCTGTATTCAGAACTAAATGAAGTACATGACCTAGATTAATTTTGTCGTAGAATTGAAAATGAGTGCGGATTCGGTTTTTCCGATTCTTATTCCGCGTTTAAAAAAATAATAGGCCTACAAGATTTTTTAACTCGTATATATAAAGGCATAAGACATAGGCATAAGGGAAGGGAGACATCACTAAATAGTTCAAAAATATTAATAAGTAGTTATACCATATACCATATACCATTTACATTGTTAACTAATTATTTAGAATCATTGCTACTGCCTTCAATCTGGACAACAATCATGATAATCTTTTAACTTTTAAAAGCGTATTTGTAAATCATATAAAAGAGGAAATGCTCATCTAGCAGAGTTAGCTTTTATTTAGAATGTATATTTGAAAAGTGAAGATTATCTTAGAAAAAAAGCGGTTTTCAAAGTTTTTTTTTCCTAACCTATTTCCGTAAGAATATTCGACTTTGGTCTTCATGTCAATTCTCTACAAGAGGAGACACAAAATGGAGTATTTAAATTTAGGCCTATTGCAATAATACATAAAACATTGAATAATAACGTACATGAAAGCCCACAATCTAATAAAATACACAAGACACATTTCTTTTTCCATGTGGTAGGACGAATTTAAATAAGTACTCTTTTTTTATTAGAGCTATTTTTGCTTGGCACCTACAGAAATGAAGATAATTACGTCCTATCACAAACTTCCTGCAAGATTGAAGAGCATGGCGAGGCTGGGGTTTGAACTTTTGACCACCCTGACGACAGTCTAGAGCGCATACCTAACGACCAGGCAGATATATGACTTTAAGCCTCTTAGTAACATGCACGACTAGATTGACCCACGAATACATTATTATAGCTTTTATATAGCGCTACTTTCATGCTTATAGAATGCTCAGAGCGCTTTGGTCCAATCTCATTTGTGGACCAGTGGGGGGGAGGGGGTATCTAGGAGTTAGTTTCCCGTGCTGCCTTTGGGCGCTCAGTAAACACAACTCTGCCCGAGTCGGGTGTCGAACCTCGAACCCCCTTCTAGGTAGCCAAGCAAGCCAAGCTCAAGCCGCACTTAGCCTCTCGACCACGCTTCCCACATGAGGAACTTAAGTATATTCATTGAAGGAATGATATTATTTACAAGATAATATGATAAACAAAGATTACTTTTGTTTACAAAGCTTATATCAGCTCACTCTGTCTGGTAAAAAGTTTTTACGCCTTTTTTCTCCCACACCCAATCTTGAATCAAGCTGAAACTTTGTACATTCATTGGCTAAGACAAAACATGAATCAGTAAAAAATATTAACCAATTAGTCAATTAATTACTGGTAATTTATTTGTGTGTTTCATACTAAAAAAAGAGGATTAATCCTTCAATATTCAGAGATTTGGCTTAATATGTGGGGCATTGTCCTCGTATATAGTTGCACACGTTATTCCCCCCCCCCCCACCCCCATTCTCGGATCAAGTTGAAACTTTTCCCAATTACAAAACATGAATCAATTAAAAATAACTTAACCGATGAGTTAATTAATTTTGTCTCTGTTTTTTATGTTGATATCGAAAAAGTGAAATAACTTCTACATTAAGGACACATATAGCTGTAAACGTGGAGCTTTTCCGCTTAGATAAGCTTAGTTTTTTAAAAGTATATTTATATTTTGCTTGTAGTTTTTTCTGATTTTGTTGGCCTTCATTGGAAAGTTCGTTTATAACCACAAATAGAATAAAGGAATTAAACCTTAGGTCCTCGCATGTCTCAAATGAATCTTAGAATATAAATACACATATTCGTGAGATTGGTACCTATACTCATACAATAATAGGATGAAATTCCATTGTCCTTAGGGAAATCTTTGCACTTAATAATTTAGCACATGAAGTTGCGATCTTGAAATAGTTTTTTCTACTATTCGTTTGGAGAATCCCTACTATATAGAAATCTATGGTTACGCTGGAGTATTTGAATTAATGGATCTCCAATCTAGATTTACTAACTAGTAATCATAGCACTATACATGATCTAAAACAAAACACATTCACACATAAACCACAGCGTTACGTTAGTACAACGTACTTCCTTCTTAGGAATGGACTAATGTTGACATCTATTAACAAACCACTCCTAAGTATTTTTTTCTTAAATTCTTAATATAGTTCCCTGAGGTAAAAGCCATCTATCAGTTTTAAACCTTATTAGATATTATAGCAAATGATCTTGGCAGGCTAGAATTTTGAGAAGTCAGCAGCAAAGAAAAAAAGAGAAAAGTTAATGTGAAGAGATATTGGGCTTTTCCTGTTTTGGGTGGCAGTTCCTACTTTCATAGTTTTAGGTTTTTAGGTTTCGGCTGTAGCGTAGACATACGTAAGAATAACGTGTATATATATATATATATATATATATATATATATATATATATATACGGAGAATTATAAGAACTACTTACAGTAAAATGTCTGTATTCCACATTGAAATATTGTTGTTCCTCTCCATTGAAAGTAGCAAACCAAAATATTTTCACTGAGTTGTGTGTGATGTCTACGGTGGTGATATTGTGCACTGGTTGAGGTGGTCCTACAGGGTAATACAGAATACAGTTGAATCTTTTAACTCTTTCTCTCTTAATTGACGATGCCAACGTTGATTTGACCCTATTAAACTAAACTGATTTTTGGATTGATAAACTTTAATTTGTATTGTGTAAAAAGAGCATGCATTTCCCTATAAATCGATACCAACTATAACATTATCTGATTAGAAACAAAATCGTTATTGAAATTTAATCATAACAGGACGTTGAAATACAAAATGAGCATTTAATGATTCTATAAGAGCGAGGAAAATAAATACGGAAGGAAGAGTTAATCTTGCAGCTATACCCACACATGGGAGTGAATCCTGAGGAAAAATCAGGATCCAGCGACCCTTAGTCAGCGTGCAGCACACAGTATTACATACTAGCAGAGCCTGCGACCACACACCGTTGATCCCAAACTGTATTGGTACCTGGCGTTTCTTTGGACGTATCAGCTGCGTAGAGAGGAGGGGCTGTTGTATGGGCGATCTCATTCTGAGTAAAGTTTATGCCCAGACATAGATCTTATTTGTATGAGATGATCCATGGTCGCTTCGCGAGGCTATTGAAGAGCCGTGGAAGAATGAAGAAAAAATAACAACTAATTGTCAGAAGTAAAAACAACAGGACCACCTACCTCTAGGTCGGATGATAAATTGTAAATCTCTTTTAAATTCTGAGGATTCAAATGTCATTTTAAATGTTCTATCTTTGTCATTCATGTCAAGTGTTCTAATGACAGTAAATGTAAATTTGGTCAGGTAATCTTTCCCTTCATACTTGCTAGACTTTGTTATGGCGACATCTTTGTTTTTTTCTTCTGTACGTGGGCTGAGAATTAAAAGATACTCAGATTTCAAATTTTGCATTACCAAGGATTTAGCATTGATTATTTTGACCATTATTTATCAAAATAAATAGATGTTATAGTTTGTATTGAATGTGCATAAAAGTTAGCTTTGAAGACAAGTCATCATATAACATTGAGAAACACTGCAATGCACTTAATAACATTTATTTATCAGGTCTACTCTCTCCAACTAGAAATGTCTAAGGCTAATGTCTTCCCAATGGTCAGTATCAATTTTCACTGATTTTCAATGCCGTTTTATCACATTCACATAACGGAGGTAAGGGCGACCAGTTTTTCTTGAGCCAGAAGCGAGTTGCCCGTACAGGATGATTTTCGGGATGCGATTGTCCTCCATTCGGCGAACATGTCCGAGCCAACGCAGGCGGCATTGCCTGAGGACCGTAAAAATTGCGCGAGGATCTCAGTATTGCACACACTTTCTTTCCATGTTATTTTTAAGATCTTTCGAAGGAAGCGCAAGTGGAATGAGTTTAGTTTCCTCTCTTGCTTTGTGTACGACTTACTGCCGTACTGTAGCGTGCTAAGAACGCTGGCCTTGTAGACCTCAATTTTGGTCGCTGAAGTGAGCTTCTGGTTTTCCCAAACTCTTAGTCGGAGTCTAGCTATGGGCCAACTGTCTAAATATATTGAACTGGTTTCCAGTTGCCATTTCAATTCAGTAGCACTCTATGCTGTATACTCTACAGCTCTGTAAGCTCATGTAATACTTACATATTATTGACCATCGAAATAACTCTGACCACTTCAGGTTCTGGGAAAGCTTTGATGACAAAAGAAAAACTTAAAGTTTTGGACATTTCCCAAACATATTCTGGTTCCAAAGCTAAGTCAGGAAAGGCTGATGAACTTGGTGGACCTGAAGAGAAATTGAATACATAAGAAAATAATTCTTTCTATGTCTAGTGGCATAAATGTCAACATATTTTGAAAGAGAACATTGAAATTAATTGTTACAGCTATACAGCTACACAAAAAAATGTCAACACAATGAAATAGTCGACTTGCAATCTCGGTTTAAATTTGCTTATATATATTTCTGTGTTTCATTAACAAGAATGTAGAAAAATCTTTCACTAGCAACAATTTGGCTAAGATCTCTGTCTAGCAAAAACAAAAGCATGCAAAATACTTATAAACAAGATTACAAAGAGAATTTGTGTGATACACAAACTCAGAGGCGGCCCCCGTCGGAGTCGGATCCCTGTCAGATCCACCTATTCGCAAGATGTTTCGGATGTTCCTTCTAAGTTGAGAATAATTAACATCTTGCTGGACGTTGGAGGATGGCGATGTACTTTTAAACACGTCTACATGTTTTTGTATATGTATTTGTACATTTAGTCAAACATTAGTCGTACATACATATTTTTCACTTTAGTTGCACATATAGTTGTATATATTGCTGTACATATAGTTGTACATGTAAAATATGTATTTGTTATAAATCAGGACAATCTGAGAGCTTAGGCTGTCATTAATGTACACACTAGTTAACAGGATGTACACATAAAGTGAATACCTTGAACAGGACTGTACACATAAGAAGCACTTTTTTCACAAAAATTATGTTTAGAAAACTCACACATGACCAGGATGTTTATCTTTCTCTCCACTGAGTTGACAATGTTTTGGCCTTCACAAGAATACATCCCAGTGTTTTCACATTGGACAGAGTTCAGAGTGTAGGAACTGCTGTAATTGTTTTGTAAAGCTCTGCTTGACACTTGGGCTGAAGGTTTTCCTTCTTCTGACTTCAAAAGTCCAGTAGGAGAGTTCCAGCTGTGGAAAGTATAAGATTAAGTTTTTTTTTCTAGTTTATTGTTTTCTTTATATATGCCTTACTTATTGATGCAATCAAATTGTATATATGTGACAAAGAATTATTTTTTTAAAAGGTCAATAATAAGAGTCATTTGACGATTGTGTAAAATATTGGCAGGCGTCCATTTCAAGGCAATATTATGTTTCTCCCAGCTGTTAGCATCCTAACAAGATTTTCTTTGGCCTCATCAATTTTCCACAGGTTGGTGTTTGATATCATAAATAGTGTATTATTATCACCATACTAAATGTTTATTCTATTTCTCAACTTTGTTATGAAAATAAGTCTGTTTAATATGGTTTCTTTTGTTTTTATGTTTTGCTACTGTT
>JADKLZ010071522.1:16222056-16250270 GCA_021533235.1 Biomphalaria straminea
AAGTTGTATTTGAATAAAAGTTTCTAGTGTTTTTATTTCTATGAGGAGGTTATTCAATTTAATTCCTAGATCGTCTGTGTTCATAATTATATTTAATTCAAGAAAATCCCCGGCACCACACTCATCATTCAACATAGAAGAATACAAGTTGTGACATCTAGAACTAATGAGTGTGACATCTGGCACCTCCGACATTGTGACATCTGGCACCCTCCGATATTGTGACATTTATGACAACTTTGACAAATAGAAAGTTTGTGGACAACTTCTAACGGAATCATTCAAGATCTAGGAACAATTTTCAAACACTTCAAAGGAACTTTATTCTAATTTAACGAAGGACAGAATTTCTGTGTTTAAACAGGTCAGTTGGTTATCGATAATTATTTTTACTAAGATTTTCGTTAAAGTTACGTCTAACTCACGAAATCTATTATATGTAATTGGCAAAGGCAATAAGACCAATATACATAATTACTGGCATTATTATTAAAAGACCAGTCAAGCAAATAACTGGCAGTATTCAAAAGACCAGTAAAGCAAATAACTGGCATTATAAAAAAAAGACCAGTAAAATAAATACCTGGCATTATAAGGAAGACCAGTAAATAATCATTTGTCTGGCACAAAGTAAACGGAAGACCAGATTTAACCAACTGTTAAACCAGATTAAAAGTACTCGGCTCAATAGATTTGTAGATCAAGACTTAGACTCCAGTAAAGTACAATTTTACTGTCAAGCATCATTAACAGACTAAGGCTTCAAGAACTCTATTAATATATTATAAGGATATCTGAGATAAGACAAAATCCAGATATCGAACATTTTGCTCCAATACAAGAAGAATACATAAAAATATAAAATGGCTACCAGTTCCAGTTATAGGACACAACGATACTTCGAATTGGTGGAACTAGCAAAAGAAAAGCAAATTCCCAAGCCAGACTTATGGGCAGAGAAACAGGAAGAGAAAGAATATCAAGAACAAGAAGCTGAAAAACAAAGGCAAATAGAAGAAAAGAAATTACAAGACGCTGAAAAACAAAGACAAGAATCTGAAAAACAAAGACAAGAATCTGAAAAACAAAGGCAAATAGAAGAAAAGAAATTGCAAGACGCTGAAAAACAAAGACAAGACGCCGAAAAACAAAGGCAACATGAAAAAGAAAAAATGGAATATGACAAACAAAATAAAGAAAACAAAGAAAACATTCCGAATCAAGGCCAATCAAGTATGACCGATAAATACAGACTGATGAACAAAATATCGGCATTTAATGAGAAGATTGATAATATGGACTCATACCTCATTAGATTTGAAGAGATAGCTACCACATCCGGTATACCTGAAACACTTTGGTCAAGCTCGCTCCTCACTCTCTTGACTGGCAAAGCTCTCAACATTTGCTCCCAACTGTCCACCAATGAACGCAGCACTTACCATGATATCAAGGAAGCTCTACTGCGCCAATACGGAGCAACTTCAGCCAACTATAGAAAGAAATTCTATAATGAAAGGCCACAGCAAAATGATGATCCTCAAATATTTGTAGCCAATATGTCAATGTGGTTTAATAGATGGGTATCCATGGCCAAAGTAGAAGAAAGTTACCAAGCTCTTCGCCAACATATTATTATTGACAACATCACCCATGCTCACTCAGAAGATATTCAATCCTACATCATAGAAAGAAATCCCACTGACATCCAGACATTAACCAAGATCATCAGACAATATAAAGCAGCCTATCCAAACAAGTCAGTCAAACCATCTAATGAAGAAAACTTTGTCTGCTTCGCTCAAGACAAAAATGCAAGATATAAGCCAGATGACAAAATCAAATGTAACAAATGTCACAAACCAGGACATTTCACTTCTCAATGCCGCAGCAAGACCACAGAATGCTCCTACTGTCATAAAAAAGGCCATCAAATTCATGAATGTTGGAAAAAACAATCAAGTTCAAAAAATCAAAATTATGATAGACCCACATCGCCAACTCAAAGAGAGCAATACAATTTCAACAAGGCACCTGGAAATAATAAACCAAATAACAATCCTCGCTACAGAAGTCATTCACAAGACTCCAGACCACAATATGTGCCAAACAGAAGCTCATATAACAGAAGCTACTACAATGAACATTCAACAATGACAGTCATTGCTAAATCCAATGGTCTCAAATTTTATCCAGGCTTCGTAGGAGAAATGAAGGTGGAAGTTCTTCGCGACACCGGAAGCACGTCCACATTAGTACATGAACGCTTTGTACACGCAAACCGCTTCACAGGCAACCATGTCCAAGCCACTGCCTTCAACGGAACTGTCAGCAAGTTACCTGAAGCCATCATTTATGTTACTACACCATTCTTCAGTGGTCAGACAAAAGCATTAGTAACACCCAATCTACCAGTAGACCTAATAATTGGAAACATAGAGGGAGTCAAAGAATGCACTTCTCAAGAACTTGATGAATGGACAAATGCCATAGAGCAAGGTCAAAAATGTCTTGCGGTAATGACAAGATCGATGACCAAACAACAAGAACAGTTGGCACCTGAAGAAGTTAGCCAAAATCACCACATGGCTACCATAGTTACCCAAGCTATGCAGAATGCAACAGAACCAGTTACTAGTCCAGTAGCCAGCAACAATCAAGAACATTCAACATGGACACCCCCAGTTACATCAAGCCCATCCCCACCGGTCGTACGTCCACCTCCAATTCCCGAATGTCCATTGTTGAATTTCGATGAACAAGACGACATGCCCAGAGTCTCTAACAATGATACAAGAACTCTAACTGATCAAACTGAAGTACATCAAGACAAGTTATATCTCCTACACGATGACTTCAAAGAAGAACAGAAACGAGATCCAACATTACAAATACTTTATCAGAAGGCTCAAGCAAACAATCAGCTAAATTCAGCAAATACACCATATTTTCAAGATGGTCTCCTGATGAAGAATGCCATACACAAAGGCAATACCATTCAGCAAATAATAGTGCCACAGAAATACAGAAAACAAATAATGGCCACAGGACATAACATTCCACACGCCAGCCATATGGGTGTAGTCAAAACTAAAGCCAGAATCCTCAAAGAATTTTATTGGCCAAGTATCATAAAAGACGTCAAGAAGTATGTGAAGTCATGTCATATCTGCCAAGTCAAAGGACCCAAGAACAACAAGTCACAGGCACCAATTCAAGACATGGAATTGACAGACAAGCCATTCCAAAAAGTCTCAGTTGATTTGATTGGTCCTATGCCAGTAGCTTCAGCAAGAAACCATCGCTATGTCCTGACATTGATTGACGCATGTACAAGATGGACAGAGGCAGTACCTCTAGTCAACATTACAGCACTTGACATCACCAGAGCTTTGTCAGAGATATTTTCCAGAATTGGTTTCCCAGAAGTTATTCTCTCCGACAGAGGCACACAGTTCACAGCAAACATTACCAAAGACTTCATGAACATGTACCACATCAAGATGAAGTTCACAACACCCTTCCATCCACAAAGCAACGGGCTTTGCGAACGATTTAACGGTACTTTGAAGAGGTGCATCTCAAAAATAGCACACGACAATCCGCAGAATTGGGACTTATTGCTACCAGCAGCTCTGTTTGCATACAGAGAAAGTCCTCAAGAAACCACAGGATTTTCTCCTTTCGAGATGATTTATGGCGCCAACCCACGAGGACCTATGGCAATCCTCAAGGAATCAATCATCCGCCAAAACTCAACTTCATCAGAAACCAAAACAGCATTTCAACACGTGCAAGATACCAGAAACGTAATCATATCTGCATGTGAGAAAGCAAATGAAGCCACAGCCATAGCAAACTCCAATACCAGAATGAGAGTCAATAGAAACAGAACACTAAAACAATTTGAACCAGGAGATCAAGTATGTCTGTTACTACCAGACAAAAGCAACAGACTATTTATAAAATGGCAAGGTCCATTTTCTATACTCAGAAAAATAACAGATGTTGACTACGAGATAGACATTCACAACAAAAAGAAAATCTATCATGTCAACATGCTACAGAAATATAATACAACAGAAGATATCACTAATCCAGAACACAATGAAAGAGCCATATCATGCCTTGCAGTCATACCAGAAGAAGATGAAAATGACACGTCTGAATTCGACGACATCAACATGCCACAAACAACTAACAAACAAACTGAGCTTTGGCAAGACATAAAACTCAATTCAATGCCACCGCAAAAACAAAAAGAACTGACTAACATTCTCAAAGAACATTCAGAAATATTTACAGATGTTCCAGGCAAAACTTCAATTGTTGAACACAATATAATACTTACTGATTCCAAGCCTACAAAAGCAAGACCTTATCCATTACCAGTACACTACAGAGACTTTCTTAAACAAGAAATTGACTTACTATTAGAGCAAGGAATAATTGAACATTCCGACTCTCCCTATGCTGCACCAATAGTTCTTGTCAAACGGAACCAGACGACAAATCCAAGAATGTGTGTCGACTTCAGACAATTGAACAAAATAACCCAACTCGACTCATATCCTATGCCAAATCCTGAAGATCTCATGACCAAATTTTCAGAGGCAAAGTTCTTCACCAAAATAGACCTGTCCAGAGGTTATTATCAAATACCAGTCAAACAAGAATGCAAACAATTTACGGCATTCACCACAGCTTATGGACTATTCCATTTTAACTTCATGCCATTTGGTCTAGTCAACGCCAGCAGCACCTTTAATAGAGCTATCCACAGCATACTAGGAAATCGCTCTGACACAGTGTCATATATAGATGACATTTGCATATTCCATAAGACATGGAATGAACACATCAAAGGTTTACAAGAAGTTTTCAGCATACTGAAACAACATGGTTTTACCATAAAGCCTAGTAAGGTAGAACTAGCCATGTCAGAAATATCCTTCCTGGGTTATAAAGTCAGCTATAATTCGCTGAGACCACAAGAGAACATTATTCAACGCATAATAGACATCAAAGTCCCCACCAGTAAAAAGCAAGTGAGAAGCATTTTGGGTCTGTGTAACTTCTACAGACATTTTATACCAGGTTATACAGCACTCATAGCTCCTCTGATTGAACTCACGAAGAAAGGACAACCAACGAAGATCCCATGGTCTACAAAGCTACATGAGACAATTGAGAACATTAAAGCTGAATTTTCAAGAGACACTATTCTCAAACTTCCGAATCCAAAGAAGCAATTTTACCTCGCCACAGATGCTTCTTCTTCAGCTATAGGTGCATGTCTAATGCAGAAATACCAAGACACTTCACAGAAATGTCAAGAGACTTTACACCCAGTATTTTTCATCAGCAGGAAGTTATCATCAGCTGAAACCAGATATTCAACCATCGAACGTGAATGTCTAGCCATTGTATGGGCCATAGCCAAGTTTTCCAGATATCTACTAGGTGCTCATTTCACACTACTAACTGATCACGCACCACTAGCATTTCTGAACTCAAAGAAGTTAGCGAACAGTCGTTTAACTCGTTAGAGTCTACAACTCACTGACTACCAATTCGAGGTCAAGACAATTCCTGGACGTGAGAATGTCTTCGCTGACACACTTTCCAGATGTATTTAATTATTTTCATAATTATGTATATATTTTTCTTTTCCTCAGGTGTAATATATCAGTTTTGTATTGCCATATTTTATTATCAAGTACCATAAAGAGAAGTAACTCATTCAAAATTTAATTCATATTTCAATGCATGTTATGCCTTGTAAATTTTTCAGGTTGTTCATGAAAACCACTGTCTCATATTATAATATTTTTCTATTTATACATTAAGTTTCATATGCATCTACCTTGTCAGAAATTTTTTTTAAACAAGTTTTAATAATTTTGTTCACATGTTTATGGCACTATATTTGAATTTTATTGTCAACAAGTTGCCACATTTTCATATCAAGTTTTCCAGAGCATTGTAATGTATTGCCTTTACCATCCTCTAAGTTTTTTATGTATGGTATTTTCTATGTACAATTTTATATTAATTCTAAACATTTTTTTTTCACTACTATGTAAGCATTTATATTACCATACAAATGCTTAAAATGGAGGAGGGGGTAATATGTCACAGATGCTTTTATAGATTTAATTATATTTAAAAGCTTGTATGTAAATTAGTATTAGAAAACCCTAACAGAGCCTCAAGAATTACACAAAAGGTCTAGTCCCTTAACAGAGCCGCAAGTTTAACTCAATGACGTCACAATGATTGTCGCAAGTCCATTGGTTGATTTGAAAATAAATATTCTTTTTAAAAGAGTTAGGTCAGCTGACATAGTAGGCGCAAAAGACCAGTCTGAGTTTTGCTTTGGAAGCGATAGGTTCATGTCTCTAGTGTGTTCTATAATAATATTGAAGAAAGAGCCTTAGTATTGTATTTTCATTTTTAATAAGTACCTTGTACATAAGCTGTACTTAAGTTGTATTTGAATAAAAGTTTCTAGTGTTTTTATTTCTATGAGGAAGTTATTCAATTTAATTCCTAGATCGTCTGTGTTCATAATTATATTTAATTCAAGAAAATCCCCGGCACCACACTCATCATTCAACATAGAAGAATACAAGTTGTGACATCTAGAACTAATGAGTGTGACATATATATATGTAACTTTAAAAAAACCATTCATTTATTTTATACACAGAAATCCCAGGATACACAAAAAAAAAGCTGGGTTTTTATAGGTTTTCCCGCTATGGATGAAAAATCTTCGTATCTTCGAAATTAATTCTCTATTAAGTGAGTCTGGTGTGAATGAACATTCTGTTTCTCTTTATAGTTATAATGTTTTGTTTGGTATAATGCACACATTGTAAGTCAAATTTCCTTATGGACAATAAAGATTATTATTATTATTATGTTAGAAAAGAACGAGTATTCTTTCTCTGGCGGAGCCAGGGTCGAGTTTCGTTAAAGGGAGACAAAATTCATCGTATTCCCTTTATCAGTTTCCACTGAGGAATTTTCTGGTGATGTGGCAGGTCTGCAGCAGTACCGCCCTCTGACAGGCAACGAGAATGTTCCTAGGAATGCCCAGAGCCTTGAAGGTATCTGTGAGGTCAGTTGTTATTATCCCCTCGGTTGATATGACAATGGGGTATATTGTTATTTTAGATAACTTCCATAAACGCTTAATCTCCAAGCCTAGGTTCACATACTTTCGCTGTTTTTCAAGCTCAGTTTTTCTTACGTTATGAGATAGTGGTACGGCAATGTCAATCATGACAGCGGCTTTTTCTTTTTTATCGATAAGCAACAGATCAGGGCGATTAAAATCTACCGTTTTGTCGGTCAAAATAGGCCTATCCCAGTACAGCAGGTGATCAGTGACTCGAGAACCTCTTGTGGTGAGTATTTGTAATAAGGAGGAGTATCCTTCCCGATCAAATTGTGCATCAAAGCCAAGTGCTGGTGTATTAGCTTTGCAACTTGGTTATGGCGACATAGGTAGGCAGATTCCGATAGGGCAGGACATCCTGCCATAATGTGTTCAATCGACTCACCCGCATTTCCACATTTTCGGCATTTGTCGACAACATTGAGTTTTAGGATATGCTTTTCGTAATTTTTTGTCCTAATTACTCTGTCTTGTATAGCTGTAACAAAGCCTTCTGTTTCAGGATAGAGATGGCCTGCCTTGAGCCATGCTAAGGAAGCAGCTTTGTCGATGTTGTCCCCATGTAATAAAGCCGGGAATTTCCCATGGAGTGTTTATTATTATTATTATTATTATTATTATTATGATAAAAGAACGAGTATTCTTTTTCTGGCGCAGCCAGGGTCGAGTTTCGTTAAAGGGAAACAAAATTCATTGTAGTCCCTTTATCAGTTTCCACTGAGGAATTTTCTGGTGATGTGGCAGGTCTGCAGCAGTACCGCCCTCTGACAGGCAACGAGAATGTTCCTAGGAATGCTAAGGGCCTTGCAGGTATCTGTGAGGTCAGTTGTTATTATCCCCTCGGTTGATATGACAATGGGGTATATTGTTGTTTTAGAAAGCTTCCATAGACGCTTAATCTCCAAGCCTAGGTTCCCATATTTTCGTTGTTTTTCTAACTCATTTTTTTCTTAAGTTGTGAGATAGTGGTACTGCAATGTCGATAATGGTAGCGACTTTTTCCTTTTTATCAATGAGCAGCAGATCAGGGCGATTAAAATCAACTGTTTTGTCGGTCAAAATAGGTCTATCCCAGTACAGCAGATAATCAGTAGATTCGAGAACCTCTTGTGTTGAGTATTTGTAATAAGGAGGAGTATCCTTCCCGATCAAATTGTGTGTCAAAGCCAAGTGCTGGTGTACTAGCTTTGCAACTTGGTTATGGCGACCTAAGTAGGCAGATTCCGATAGGGCTGAACATCCTGCCATTATGTGTTCAATTGACTCGCCAACATTTCCACATTTTCGGCATTTGTCAACAATATTGAGTTTTAGGATATGTTTCTCGTAATTTTTTGTCCTAATTACTCTGTCCTGTATTGCTGTAACAAAGCCTTCAGTTTCAGGGTAGAGATGACCTGCTTTGAGCCACGCTAAGGAAGCGGTCTTGTCAATGTTGTCCCCATGTAATAAAGCCGGGAATTTTCCGTGGAGTGTTTTTTCTTCCCATTGACGAATCTCATGCCCTGCGTCGTCCAGTCCGATATTAACATCAACATTGTGTAGGTTCAGAGGGGTCGCATCGGAGTCGTACCTGCGTAGGAAGGAAATTAGTTCGTTGCTGGAGGCGTGCAGTTTTGATCGTATTTTCGATACTTGCGTCTTACACAGTTTGAAGATGTTCTGCAATCCACGGCCTCCATCCTTTCTGGGCAGGTATAACCTTATGGTGGAGGACTTGGGATGTAGGCATCGAAATTTGGTTAATAATTTCTTCGTGAGCCTGTCAATGTCGTGTAGGTCAGTGTCAGTCCATTTGATTACGCCGAAAGTGTATAGGAGCACTGGGACGGCCCAACTATTTATTGCAGCGATGAGGTTACCGCCAGACAGTTTTGTATTGAGAATTTTATTAATTCTTTGCTTGTATTTACCAAGAAAGTCCTCTTTTAATTTTTTTATGGTTTATCTTGGCATTCTGGCTTATCCCAAGATATTTATAAAGGGAGGCAGAGTCAAGTTCCTCGATTCCTTCACATGCAATGTTAGTGTTGGCTGCCTTGCCCTTTATTACGCTTATTATACCGCACTTATCCAAGCCAAAAGACATGCAGATGTCATCACTAAAGCGTTTAACCGGTTTGATTAAGGTGTGCAACTTTTGCTCGTTCTCAGCATAGAGCTTTAAATCATCCATGTATAAACTATAACAGGTGAGACACACATTTTGTACATTTAGTGTCAACCCTAAAGCCGTTTGTAGTGCTATGGAGTAATTTAGATAGTGGGTTTATAGCTAGGCAGAACCAGAGCGGAGATAGTGAGTCACCTTGGTATATGCCTCTTCTAATGTCCACAGAGCCTAGATTATAGCGATTGAGGTGTAGACTTATCTTCCAATTATCCATACAGACTTTCAGTAATTGCTTTATTCTTGGGTTTATTCTGTGAATCTCCAGGGTTTTCAGCAGCCAATCATGCGGGACTGAATCGAATGCATTTTTGTAGTCGATGTAGCACATGTGCAAGTTTCTTTTTCTTCTATAAGCTTGGTGCAGTACAATACCATCAATAGTTAGCTGTAATTTACAGCCCATGGACTCTTCAATGCAACCTTGTTGTTCCTCTGCAAGTAGCTTATGGGCAGAGCAAAATTTATTGTTGCATCGCCAGCAAACGTCGCCTTCTTCTGCCATTTTCATCTTCAGGCTGGTCACGAGGACATACTAGTGGGGCAAGTTGGCCACACTCCACTTGCGAAGGTCCCTCATCTTCAGTAGCAGGCTCGAGTTCACCACGTTGACCGCCATCAGGGATTCTTCTAGTCTTGTCAGCAGACCAATCGTCTGTTGGGTTCAGACCGTGTCGAAGACTTTCCGCTTGCAAAAATCCACCAACTGCTGTATCAGGTTTCGTTGCATTCTTAAGAACAGCAACATGACTTCTCTCTCCGGTCTGGGCAGCTGAACACACGTATGTTGAGTACAGACCTTGCCGATGGGTTACTTGTAATTTGCATTCTCCCTGCGGGGCTCGACAGATAGCGTTCTTGCCAAACATCTGGGTGCAACCATCAAGATTTGAGTTTCTCTCATCAGCACTGGCAGATCGACAGATGTCTTGAATGTCCCCAGCTACAGGCTTGGGGTAAGACACAACGTTGTCTTGTTCTATCTGGCTGATGGAGGCACTCACATGAGGTACATCTACAGCAAAAGCATTGGTTGAACTACTGGTCTCTTCTCTTGTTTCTTCGTCTTTCTGCGAGTCACCCTTTAACAAATTCTGCAAGTCCGACAACCTCTGTTCTATAAAGGTGCTCAAAAGCTCTACCACATCGGGTTCGAGTTCAAAGAGGTACGTGTTTGGATCTTCCTCTTCGTCCAGCAGGGCTTGCCGGAGACGTTCTTTAAGAGTTTCGATGTTCCTTTCGTAGCACTTCAGTCCTCGCCATCTCAGCTCTTGTTTCAGTTCTTTCAGATTCAGTTCATCCAACAGTTTTACCGAAGCCAAAGGAAATCCCACTTCTGACACATTATTATTATTATTATTATTATTGATACCTTAGCTATTGATGCTATCAAATTATTGAACACTTTATTTGACTCTTTTGACTCTGCAATGCTCTTATTCAAGGTTCAATATTCATAATCCTTTGATTCTCATTTAAAACCTTGCCCGGCCTCTTTCTCTCTATTAAAGGGTGTCTCTCAGCCTTTAATTAAACTATCAATTAAATCCAGAATCTTGTTATTAGCATGTTCGTAACAGTTGACAAAACCATTTCTCTAGCTTCACTCATCTTTCTACAGTATCGAGTCTGTAAGGTTTCCTAGTTTTAAGTCTACGCCTGTAGCGTATGTTATAAAAACCTGTCTGATTATTATGGCTTCATTAGTTTTGCGTATTGAGGCCACTGTCACGAGTCGAGTCTATGACCTATTTTGACCAGTTTCTGGAAACGATGTCAAATCAGTGCTGCTGTCCAGCGTAAACAAATTAATTTCAGGTATCCAATAAAAGAAACAGGTTAGGGAAAAATAGCATACGTCAGCTTCTAGAAGGTCAAAGTTACTAAAATAATTTGGGGAGAAGTTTCTATGATTCTGAAATGTATGACTGAAAAAAGTATAAATTAGGGGAATGTCAGTTAGTCTGGGTCTTCGCTTAGTACTGATTAGGAAGAGTGGTAGGTTCTGGCATAGTAACAGTTTGGTAGAGTAATAAGTTTTGTGTTAGTATAAGTTTTAATATTAGCGGGTCCATTAATTAAAGTTACATTAGCTGAAGTGATATTAGTTGAAGGGATATTAGTTAAAGTTACATCACTTGAAATTACAGTAGTTGAAGTTACAGTAGTTGAAGTTATTATAAGTGAAGTTGTGTGTATCTATAAGATTTGTATTGAGAAGTTATTTCTATAAGAAAGTTGCAGAAGTATTTATAAAGAAGTTTTGGAGAAAATACAGAGATCTTTCTTCATTAATTTATCAAGTTTGTTAATATTATCCCCGGCAGTGTAATCATCACAGTCATTTATTTTAGTTTTGCTAGAATTAAGGAAAATAGTTTCAGGCTGGTTTTTAAATAAAAGAATAGCTGTCAGTGCCTGGTTCAACTTTGTGATGGTTTGACATCATACTCTGTTCCAGCATAGACTACTTTCCTGAGGGTGTACATTTCAATGCCTAAAAGTGGATGTTTGAATAAATTACACTGTCACTATTTTAGTAGATGAAATTGAGATATCTTGATTATCTAAAAATATCGTTGATTAAATCGTTCTTAGAATTAGCACACAGACATCAATCTCACATCTGGACTAGAAACAAATCACAGAAGACTAGAGTATGATCTCCAATAACTTAATGTATAACTGCAGACTTTAATGGTAAAGAAAAAAAGATTCATTCAAACCCAGATACAGCAATTAAACTTCAAACTTTGAAGGAGGTTCTAACTGAATGAATCCAAAGAATTGTTAATGACATACTCTTGCAAAATATTCTTAAAGTAATTTTCAGAAAATTGTATAAATGTGAAAAAGTAAATACCAGTGTAACCTTGACCTTTCTCTTACAACAGAATAAATCTAATTGACTGAAATAAAAGATCTAGACACACACACAAATTTAACTAAAAGACGAAAAATGAGAGGTCTACACTATAATTAAAAATGTTTGTATAATGTTTAAAATGTTTCGGAAATTCCTTCAGAGTTGAAGATAGTTATTTCCTAATCCAAACCTCCAGCAGGACGACGGGGGATGGGAGCGGGCAGGGTTTGAGCCCGGGACCATCGGTAAATCGATACGACAGTCCAGCGTGCAAACCGCTCAACCAGGCAGACATCCAACTAAAAATGAGAGGTTACACTATAACTAAAAATGAGAGGTCTACACTATAACTAAAAATGAGAGGTTACACTATAACTAAAAATGAGAGGTCTACACTATAACGAAAAATGAGAGGTTACACTATACTAAAAAGGAGGTAATAGTGGGCGGAGTCTATTACTACACACAAGACAACAGATTTAAACACTTACAAAGGTATATACAACTTAAGAATTATTGTTTTTGTATTTCTAATCTCCATGTTAACTTTTCCCTCTAATATCTAGGTCAATTAAAATTGTTCTCTTACAAGTCTTGATGTCTGTGAGATACTGTTAGCTATGTCTGATCAAATTCTACAACGTTCGGTACTTGCAGTTTTGGCGATGGACGTTTTAGCAATGGACGTTTTGGAGATTAAAATTAGACGTTTTAGCAATCTACGTTTTTGGGGATGGAGTTTTTTGGCGACATCCTTCTAGGCTAGAACTACAGCTGTGAGAAACAACTAAGTTTGTTCTTCAAACTACGACCTTAAAGCGCTGGCTGTCATCTAGTTAAGTTATTGTAAGTTATTCATAATCTTCATTTGTTTAGTGCATGTGTAAAAGTGCTTTTGTATCTAAAGTTGGTTTTGCTTGTTAATAGGTTCCACTATCTGATATAGAGGATTTTTAAAACGCATTTTTCCTTAGCAGAACATTGTATTTTAGTTGTTTAAACTCACGTGATCTTTGGCGCTGGTCTAGCACCAACGGTACAGTGAAGTCTAACTTGCTCATTCTCTACAACTATGCTACTGTCTTCTGTCTTCTCATTAACACTGACCACAGGTGTATTGATGTCTAAATAGAAAATCAAAGTGAAAGATATAAAGGCTATTATATGGCTAACTTAACCCGATGTTTTCTTTTGTCAATGGTGAGACAGAAAGATTAGAGTGATGATATGTTATCTTTTAAATTTCTTACTTCAAAGCAAATGCCTCCTATACAAATATATGCTGTTTTTTTAATACTTGTTAATTTTAATAAATTATAAAAATTGCATTGTCATTTTTTTTCTGTCTGATTCAGGCAACCTCTTCAATGTGCTAATGATAGTTGGAAAGAAACTGTTGTTAGCTGAAATTGTTCATTGAGATGGATAGCTTAAATCAAATGTCACCATTTACTTACAATGAACTTCGAGTTGAAACTCTTTATAAGCTCCTCCATGTGTGTTGGTACCAGTACATCTGTAAGTTCCTTGATCTGTTTGTTTGACTTTCAGTTTTAAAACATGAGACTCACTGAGTTGCAGTGGACTGAAACTGGATTTAGTATAGATAATAAATATATACACTCGTCAAAAACAAATGGTATTTGATAAAATTAATAGACATTGATGTTTTATTATACAAAAGCTTGCAGGATATTAGTAAATGTTTACAAAATATGCAGTTAGGCCTAATATGTTGAATACATCCGCATTTCTAGAATGTGGTTTTTAAAATCACGAAGACATTAGATGATATATGTTTGACATTACTCGGTTTAAAGATCCCCATGTCTCTTAACATGATAATATAATAAGCATGCATGTAAAAATCATAATCATGTAGGCAAAAAGTTTCTTTACATTTGCAATAAATATGCAGGCCAAGTGATCTGTAGGCCTTGACCATTTCTTTAATATTTGCCATTTCTTAGTCATGTTTCTTTTAATGATATCAATTATCAAATACACATCTCAACAAATGATAACTAACTAGGCTCTAATTCCAAATATTGTTCTCTTGAAAAGCGCGTCGGCCGAGTGGTAAAACGCTTGGCTTCCAAACCAACAAGTCCAGGGTTCGAATCCTGGTGAAGGCTGGGTTTTTTAATCTTGGGATCTTCAGGGTGCCTCTAAGTCCACCCAGCTCTAAACCTGAATTAGTTAGGAAAAAGTAAAGGCGGTTGATCGTTTCGCTGGCACAGAAACGGATTCTCTTAACGTCATCTGCCCTATATATCTACTCTCTTGGAATTAAACTCTATCTACATTTGCGATCATTTATAGCCAAGACGTGCCTAGGTCACCTGATATGACAGTTGTTAATCTTTTAATTTAGTTAGGAGTAGAGAGTAATTATTAAAAAAAGAAAACAGGGTTACCTTTAACATGTACACTAACCTGGAGGAAGCATAAGCTTGAAATGACCACTGGACAGAACAGGCTGGTTCACAGGTTATAAAGCAAGTGATGGTCAAGTCTTCATTCTTTCGCCATACAATCTTGGAATCACTTACAATGTCTGGAGCCAGGAACATATCACTGGATGAAGGCTTGTCTGTGAATAGTTTAAGTACATTTGATTGTATTTTCAGCTGAACTATGAAGAAACAAACTGAAAATATTATTTGTGAACTATACAGAAGAGACTGTAAAAAAAAAAGCCAAAGGTTAGATCAAACACTAACAGACAAAATTTTAAAATAAAAAAGCTTATCTAAGGGGAATAACTCTGTCATAAAACTATATCTACAAGTAATGTACAAGCTATTTCCCTTTCGTGATATAACACAAATTATATTGCCTTAATTTCCTTTTAAAACTCTCCTCCAAAAGACACCAAACATATAATTTGCGAAACTTTATACCCACTCAAACTTCAGTCAATTAGAGGATCTTGTCACGCCTATTAACCAATGGCCTAAATTCTGCTAAGTCACTGGTTTTCCTGGCTAGCTCAGGCAACCCATTCCTTGCTCTAATAGCGCTAGGGAAGAAGGAGCTATTATACAAATTTGTCCCAGCATATGGGACGAGGAAAGTGCCTTTATTTTTGCTTTAGTTTGGCTCAAAGCTTAACTTTGAGTGGGTATAAAGTTTCGCAAATTATATGTTTGGTGTCGTTGATTTTATATAAGATTTTGTTTACATTACAAAACTTTTTTTTTTAATGTATTTCCAATAGAGCTAATATACTCGTTTTCGGGGAAATATAAAATGATTAAAACATACTGAAGAAACTTCTAGATTTTCTTTACTCTTTCTTTAATAAACTCTTTCAAATACATTAGTTGGGGAAAAGTAAAGGTGGTTGGACGTTGTGTTGGCCAAAACAGACCTTCGTGTAAAATCGAAATTTGGTTAGTCATTTTTTCGTGAGCCTGTCATGTAGGTGTGACTCCGAACGTGTAAAGAAACACTGAGACAGTCCAGATACTTATTGCAGTGAAGTTATTACATTTGTCTTCCTCTTATAAAGAGATGCATTGTTCAATTCCTTGATGCCATTAGATGCAATGTTAGTGTTGGCTGCCTTGCTATTTTTAATGCTTAAAATACCACACTTATTGAAGATATAGGACATGCAGATATCGTGACTATGTCTAACTTTTCCTCGGTTTCAGCCTATAGCTTTAAATTATCCATGTATAATAAGTGGGTTACACATTTAGTACATTAAGTGTCAACCCTAAAACCTAGTATCATGGAACTATTTAGATTTTAGATAGTGGATTAATCGCTAGACAGAACCAGAGCGGAGATAAAGAGTCATCCTGGTATATACCCCTTCTTATGTGCACAGAACCTAGTTTATCATGATAAGTGTCACAGCCCAAGTTTAGAACCCCTGTGACACGAAGTGACATATGGTCACTTATCAAGTATTCGGTATTTTCAGCACGAGAAAAATTTTGGGGACTCTTGAGTAAGGGTCGATGTTAATGCAGTTTGTGTAGAACTCCAGCAGAGTAGAGAGGTTATACAATTTCCTCTGTCTGTAATATATGTTTGACTAGTTAATAGCAAGTGTTGACACTACAATGATTCTTTTGGATTAATATTTGTGCTTTGAATTTATATATTGTGTGGCGTGCTTCGCCAGTATTATTATTCTTATTTCATGGGATTAAATATTGTCTGCAAAAACGGAGTTCCTTTATTTATATATATGCATGTGTTGAAGGCATAGCACTTAGTAATAATACGCGACGACCAAAGTGACCAGAACGAAAGTATTGTACATTACTCCAATGCAACACACCAGCGAGACCAGAAGAGGTCTCTACTCATAGCCAGTCATTCGTGTTACACCCAGCAACAACAGTTTTACAATAAAGTGTATATTTATCTTCCAAGTATCCATACAGACTTTCAATAGTTTTTTTTTATTCTTGGGTTGATTCTTTGAATTTTCAGGGGTTTGTAATAAAATAGTATTAGACAGTTTCTGAGTTACACAATTTAAGCATCGGAGCTAGATGATATCAATTACTACTTATTAATATCACATAGTTTAAATTCATTTTCAACATTTAAGACGGACTATATTCAGGCAATATTAAAACTTACTTTCAGGTTTGATCTATTTAAAATTAAAGTAGACAAGTTTAATACAATATTATAATTTACATTCACGTTTCATTTCATAAGGTGAAAAATGTTCATGCAATATTATGACTTAAACTCAGGTCTGATCTCATAAGGTAGACAAATTTTAGATAATATTATCACTTACATTCAGGCCTGATCTCATAAGGTAGACTTGGGTCAGAAACTGGTGCATTATTGATGTTCTCAGCCTTGTCTGATGATGTACATGTAAATTTACGTCCTCTGTCGAGGCGTTGTATGTTCTGTATTTCAAGATGGCTATCAGCATTCATTACAAACTGAAGCAATGGAGAGTAAACACATTATTTTAAATATTTCAAATAACATGAAAATAAAATATTTGAAACGTTTTTAGTCTGAATGCAGCTCTGATGGAACAGACCACCAGCGCTCACTCCACTTACGTCTTCTAAAAATTGCTACTGAAATATGTTACAATACTATACGGGACAAACCTTGTTTCCAGCTGGTATACCAATGATAGCATTTTGTTCATCTCTCCAGAGTATGTTTGACTTAAGTCCATGGTCAGGTGGTAAACTTGTAGAACTGGTGTTACAGGAAAGTTTTAAGGTTTGACCTTCTAGAGCACTGGTCAGTGAAAGGATACTGGGTGGCCTGGGTTTACCTTGAAAATAATAAGCAGTTTGAAACATCCATTCAAAAGTGATAATAGTAAATTAAATTATAATACTAGTTGAAAACCAACAAAACATAAGAATGATGTAAAATAAAAAAAAAAACAAAACAAAAAAAACAAACAAACGCTAAACTTATAAAAGGGAAAGAACTCCGCATGTTCAAATATATATATTTCTTAATAACGTAGAATTTACTCACATTTTTCGATATCAATCTAATCAATTAATTAATTAATTACCAATAAATAAATGAATAATATGTTAATTTTTTAATTGATTCTATTTTTAAAATATTTAAATAATTTTTTAAAGTTTCAACTTTATCCGACAATGGATGTCTGATAAATAATGTGTTCAATTATCTAAGGGGACAAAACCCTAATATCTGGCAATATCTTTTAAAAGTGAAGGGTTAGTGTCCCTTTTTGGTATAAAAAAAAATACGTAGTTACCAGTAATTACTTATATAATTGGTTAATTCGTTTTATTGATTCAAATTTTATATTGACATTTTTAGCGGCCCCGTAAGGGGAAAAGCCGCTAATAGGTTTGTGCAAAATGTCCGTCTGTTCGTCTGTCACACTCAGGGCGCCAAAACTAGAAGAGATACGAAAAATATTTCAACATTAAATGCGGCATGAAAAGTTTAGGTGCAACGGCTACTATTAGTTTTCTAAAAGCAAACCGTTTAATTTATAAAATTAATTAAGTGATTTTTTAATAACAAAACACCAATTCTAAAACATTTACGTAAATTAAGGTAGGAAATGTTACTATAAGAAATGCTCTAGACATGTAGATATCACGCACATTTGTGTAAAATGAACTTTTAGCAGCGACTTTCGTGTACTAGCGTAAAGCCCGGCCATGACATGTTTCTAAACTAATTTCTTAAACTTTTTTTAAAAATCAGATTTAAAAAAAAAATTGTTGAGTGCCCCCATTAGTGCCCCCCATTAGAATGAAAGAAGCATATTTTTGTGCGTTTTGTCTGTTGGTTGGTCTGTCCGTCAAGGTTAGATAAAAAAAAATTCTAAAGGCTTTTGAAAATATGATTTAACCTTTACTGTTTCTTCAGAAAATATTGCGATAGTTTAAGTAGTATCTATAATAGATTGTTCCGGATGTTTATGTCTAGATCTACATTGAAATGTTATAATAAACTAAAACTAATCTTCTATTTTTAAATTTTATATTGAATTCATTCTATTTATCTGGGCTTTTTTTTATTTCACGTAACTTTTATCTAAATTACATCCAAATTATTAATAATAATAATTAATAAGATATATATTAAGAGTGCTAAATCAGAAGTTTAGTTTATGTAGATCTACATCTCTACAGATCAATGCTGAAAGATTATTTAAAATCGCTCGTGTGACATATTGTATATATCAGGCTATTAGTTTGGAACCAGTTTGTTATTAAGTTAAGAGCAATGCCTTGTCGTGCGGTTAGCATGCTGAACTGATTATCTCAACGCTCCCGGGTTATGTGTCTGTTTGTTTTACATGTTTCGAATGTTTCTTCCAGTTAAAGATAGTTTACTTCATAATTCAAACCTTCCTCGGGAGGGGATCGGAGCATGCAGGAATTGAGCCAAGGACCAACGATAAATCCGAACTAGTCTAGTGCGCAAACATCAAGATAAGGCAAGTTTATACCCTGCTCGCCATCCTCCGTCGTCCAGCGAGAAGTTAATTATTTTCAATTTAGAAGGAACATCCGAAACATCTTGCGAATAGGTGGATCTGACAGGGATTCCTATCCGGCAGGGGCCGCCTCTGAGTTTGTGTATTACACAAACTCTCTTTGTAATCTTGTTTTTTTGTAATTTAATGTCAATTCGATGATAGTTTTAAAATGATAAACTGGATAGTAATTACTGAAATACTTACGGACAATAATCAGTTTATGACCACAGTTAGATAAGACAGTTGCCATTAAACCTGCACCATCCCAACACTGGTACATGCCTGCATCACGTGACTGGGCACCTGACAATGTAATCTCAACTTTTCTTTCTGAGACTGAAGGTGTTACAATTAACCTGTTTGTATAGGCCAGATCAACTTTAGTGCTAAAGTCAGATTTGTAGATAAATACAACATTTTGTGATAGACCTCCATCACCACGATTTAGTTTGATGACAGTTATTTCATATCCAAGGCTCGTTGGTACATTAAAAGTCAGCTTGACATTACCATTCTCAAGAAGTGCTGAGGGACTTGAGACTTGACTGGAAACAACTAGAAATTAATACATCAAGCAAATAAATTCAGTTTTCATAAACGCAATTTTTACTTTTACATGTTCATTTCCACACAACTTTTTTTTCCAATAAAAAAATTCAGGTTTGCAAGTTTTTAATTCACTTAACTGAGAAGCATTCTTTAAATTCGTGGCTTGTCAACGCTATTGTGAGTGTGCCCGTAATTATACATTGAAAGATTCTATTAACAGAGAATGTTCAGATGTAAGAAAAGTTAAAGTTCATTTTTAAAGTGCAGACTACAATTCTGAAAACACAATGGTGTCCACTGTATACACGTAATAAAGTGAATTTCCCTTTTCAATTCTTGCGATCTCTAACTCAGTAGTGTATAGGTCCTCTGTTTCTATGACCAACGGTTAATGAGAGTGTCATTTAACCAGTACAATGACTTTTTACTTTCCCGATCTATGTCAGGTAGTCTAAAGATGACGTCTTTAATATCCCTAAATTCAAGTCTTCAGTGAGATTCGAACTCGACATTCTTCGGTTCGGAAGCAAGCGATTTTATTTCTCAGCTGCCACGTGCCCTTGTTGACGTAGAAATACAATTGAAAAACAAAAAAACAAACAAACTAATCTCTGTTCACATTAACGCATGAATTTAGCCTTCTTGAACCTAATCAGAAACCCCATTGGTAACGAAACATGCTGAGAATTACGCCCTTAGAGCAGGTGAAATGGAAGCGGGCAGTGAGTTTTAAGGTCGTCTTGTCCCCGTACAAGGACAGACCTAATGCCGTACACGATCCGGTTCTCTCTAAAATCCTTGTCCAGATTGCCCTCCATGTAGAACGCCAGAACGCGACATTCATAAAGAATGTGAACTTTTGTCTCAACGTCCTCGATGCAGTGGCGACACTGTGAGTCGTATTTTTCTCGAAACCGTCCGAAGTAAGCACCGATTATACAGTGAACGACTCAGAACTCCGCACGATTAATCTGCCAACACGCTTCCTCCTGGTCTGTCTACTCAGCTGCCTATGGAGTTCACGACCTTTATCGGAAGCATCCCAACTGTCGTACCAAAGTGCCAACAATCGGGTGTCGGCTAGGGATCGTACACTCTCATAAGTGCACATCTTCAGACCAGAATTACTTTTAAATTTAAGCTCATGGTCTCTTGGACTTGTGAGTTAGTTTATTAGACAGGAAGGAATTATTTTAATGTTATAAAGAAAAACATCAACTTGAAACTCGAATCCTATACTCTTAAGCGAGCAATTCTTGTATATATATATATTTATTTATTTATTTATAAATTTTATTTCGAAAACGGCTCTAACGATTTTCTTTAAAATTTCAAGGTATGTGCGTATTAGTGAGAAAAAATTCTTAACTCATTGGCCACATCGGGAAAACTCGAGTTCGACCGTTATTTCCATATGAAAATGTCTCAATTAAATTTTGGTCAGAATAATTTATGAATGAAATGGAAAATTTATGAATGAAAGTTTTTCCATGACGTAAACGGGAAAAACGCTGCTTACGTCACTAGGCTTACCTTACTACAATGCAAACAAGAACGAATTTTAAAGTATCAATGGACCTAATTAAACATTAGCGCACCATCTTATTGAAGATTGATTTATTATAGAACTATGGAAGGAAAGTAATGAAATTAAATGTACCGATGTATGATTAGTTATTACCAAAACAAAGGAAATGGTGATTACACAACTGCTCTACTGCTCCTTACCTTCTCACACTGAACAAGATATCAAGCTAACGGTCAACGAGTTTGCTACGCTGCAGGCACTTTTGATTTAACTATAAACCTAAGTAAAAAAGTTAGGGTTACCGTTAGGGCATGGTGACGAAAGGCCCAGGAGTTTTCTGAATGGAGGGATGTGTAAGAGCAGGCCATATCTTTCCATGGGCTGTAGCACCAGTAGCAGTAGTATATAACCTTTCTTAGTATAAATTATTTAACCGAGCAAGGCTCGGCCACCTGATATTAGTAAAATAAAAACATTAGCAACATAGCGTAACACTGTATTGTGTACTAGTTTAGAGAGTATGCTAGTTTTGTTAGTTAAATATATTTTGTGTATAGTTTTTAGCGACGGTAAAAGTAGTGACGTAGAGAGACAGACTAATGACGTAGTAGACTTAGAGCGACAAGGAGACCAACATGGCGTTATTCTAGGAGTAGGCTGTTTTATGAGTAAAAGAATAGTATTTAGAAGACTGGACGGATTTCCCAGTGATAAATAAAGTGCCATTTTATAGATTTGAAAGTAGTTGTCAGCTATATCGTGTTGTAGATGTGTGTGTGGCTAAGATGAAACAATAATTGAAATAATTAGTAATCGAAGTCAGATAGTTTAGCCCACCACTACTGTTATAACACTGCAGCCTTTGGTCGTATAATAAACAATATTACGTGGCCGAGCCTTGCTCGGTTAAATAATCTATACTAAGAAAGTTTATATATTACAGCTACTGGTGCTACAGCCCATGGAAAGATATGGCCTGCTTTTACACATCCCTCCATTCAGATATCTCCTGGGCCTTTCTTCACCACGCCCTAACGGTAACCCCAAGTTTTTTTTTACTGAGGTTTATAGTTAAATCAAAAGTGGCTGCAGCGTACGCAAACTCGTTGACCGCTAGCTAGATATCTTGTTCAATGTGAGCAAGTAAGGAGTAGAGCAGCTGTGTAATCACCATTTCCTTTGTTTTGGTACGGGACATTAGACACTGAAGCATGGACACATGGTCATAATTTTACCAGCAAAATAATAATTATAATAAGGCTTGATATCAAATCCGAAGATTAATGAGAAATGCAGTATTTCCCATGGCTACGCGGCCCCAGATGTGACCTACATATTTTGCCACATCCAGGGCAAGCATAACCATTATCCTCCGGTGGTCGATTAAGATTTCCTTTTCGCGTCTGCGTCTGTCCTCGGCAGCAAATTTTCTGTTGGGCCTTTGTATAGAGGGAATTCTTTAAGTCCGACAGTTACGCTTGACAGAGCAGTATCCTGTATGAGAGACGAATCTCAGACAAACTCATGCCAAAGGCGGTCTTTTTTTTTTGGTGAGCTAATAAAGTGGTCGGCGAAACACCGAAATGCTTAAAAGACCAGCTTAGGCGCCAACTGGCCTTAGCTGACAATTGACATAGAAGAGAGCACCTAGTTGCATGCGGCCTCAGAACGAGACAGCTGAAATCACCAGCAAAAAAAAATAACAAAGTAAACGGTATCTACACCGCCCTACGCAATTTAGGTGTAAACGATTTATTAAGTTCTTAAAACGCAATAACTAATCATACATTGGTACATTTAATTTTATTACTTTCCTTCCATAGTTCTATAATAAATCAATCTTCAATAAGATGGTGCGCAAGTGTTTAATTAGGTCTATTGACTCGTTCTTGTTTGCATTGTACTATGGTAAGCCTAGTGACGTAAGCAGCGTTTTTCCCGTTTACGTCATGGAAAACTTTCATTCATAAATTCTCCATTTCATTCATAAAACCTTCAAACCAAAAAAAAATTTTTCGATAATGAGACATTTTTCAAACCCATATAACGGTCAAACTCGAGTTTTCCCGATGTGGCCAATGAGTTGAGAATTTTTTTCTCACTAATACGCACATACCTTGAAATTTTAAAGAAAATCGTTAGAGCCGTTTTCGAAATAAAATTTATATATATATATAAATAAATATATACATATATACAAGAATTGCTCGCTTAAGAGTATAGGATTTAATATCAGGTGGCCGAGCCTTGCTCGGTTAAATAATTTATTAACCCTTAAAATGCGTGTGGTAGTTTAGCCTCTTAACACCAGAATTGTAGTTCCATTTGGTATGCACTCATTGTGAAACAGCTCAGCACTTTAAGGGTTAAGGAAGGTTATATACCCGAAGTAATTTTGGGAATATTTTTTGTAATTACGAAAATTAACGATCGGATAAAGACCACTAATCTGAAGAGTTGCTTTAGTGTTATTTAGTTCCAAATGTAATTGTACATGGCGATTAAATATGAAATCTCTTACGTGTAGACAAATCACAGCTTACGTCCGTTTTATAGTTTTACAATCCATTTTTTTTCTGCGTAAAACTATTGTAGGCCTACTATTATTGGCTTGGAAGAAAGACTTTGCTCTGTAACTTCTCAGATAGTTACTTTCAGACATTTAATTATGAAATTAGTGTATTCATTCTGGCTTTAGTACGAAAATCAAGTGACTCAAATCTCTACGTTATAGGGTAAAACAGGCACTTTTAAAAATAGACAAAATTGTAATGCAAAGACGAATTTATTTTCTAACACAAAATCTTAATTTTTACTTATTATCCGTATCCCTACCCTGACTGGACCGCGTGCAATCCACTTCACATAGGGCCCCGCCAATGTTAGGGTCGACCCTATGTTCAGTGTGTGCAAATAAGGCGTGGAGTATAACAAAGTAAAAGTTACTCACGGGTTTATAAAATTTAAGTGTAAACAATGGACCTCATTCACGAATCGCCACTTAATAATATTTATAAAACAATGAAAAAAAAAAGTATTATATGATAGCCTTAATGGTTTACATAATTTGTATATAGAGAATCACATGGCTAAATGTTGTTGGTTAACAATTTGTGAATGAGGCCCATTTATGAAACCTTTAAAACACAATGACTGATCATACATCAAATTTAATTTAATTATTTTTCTTCCATAGTTTCATAATAGATCAATCCACAATAAGATTGTGCGCAAATGTTTAATTAGGTCGATTGATTAGTTCTTGTTGCGAAGTGTAGTGCTGTGAGCCTAGTGTCAAGTTTTTTTTCCATTTGACGTCATGGGGAAAAAATTTCATTCATATCTCTAAACGCGTTATTGTTCTATGGTAAGCCTAGTGACGTAAGCATCGTTTTTCCCGTTTACGTCATGGAAAACTTTCATTCATAAATTCTCCATGTCATTCATAAAACCTTCAAACCAAAATAAATTTTTCGATAATGAGACATTTTTCAAACCGATATAACGGTCAAACTCGAGTTTTCCCGATGTGGCCAATGAGTTGAGAATTTTTTTCTCACTAACATTTAGATACGTTGAAATTTTAAAGAAAATCGTTAGAGCCGTTTTCGAAATAGAAGAAATATATATATATATATATATATATATATATACAAGAATTGCTCGCTTAAGAGTATAGGAATTAGCTCAGAAGTTCTATCAATTATAAATTAAAGTTCCGAATGAAATTTTTATATTATTGATGTTAACTTTTTTTTTTATAGCAAGTAAGCCTACATTTATTCACGTATTTTTTTAGTGGAAGATGACAGCATGTTTGTATGTATACATTAGATCTTATAAGTTTTGTTACGTAAATACTTACAGATAATGATGTCTAAAAGGAAAAAAGTAAACAATGCCGAAGAAGGTAACATGTTCCGTTAGCTTTGTAGCCGGTATAAAGTTAAGACTTTCATCTGATACCTGCTATAAACAAAAAGCAAAGTACATTAGTTCATAGTGTGTGGTATTTGAAAACAATAGTAGATGATATGTAGCCTAATAAGATATTGTTCTTCTTTAGAGGTCTTAGTTGGGAAGAGCTTCTCTTGCTATTGTGCTGTCTCACTGTCCGTCAGTCAATATGTTAAAATGTTTTTAAAAACGTTTTAAAAATATGACATCACTATCATCTTGTGCTTATGAAGAAAGGTTACTTTTTGCTTTTTTTTTAAAAAAAAGGAAATGTGTTTTCTATGCAAATATACTAAAACTACTACCTACAGCGACCAAAATGTAAGTCTACAAGGCATGCGTTATGAGCACGCTGCTGTATGGCAGTGAATCATGGACCACTTACGCAAAGCAAGAGCGAAGACTGAACTCATTCCATTTGCGATGTCTTCGTAGGATCTTGAAAATCACATGGAAAGAAAAAGTGTGCAATACAGAGATCCTTGCACGAACAGGTATTCCCAGCATCTTTACAGCCCTCAGACAACGCCGCCTGCGCTGGCTTGGACATGTTCGCCGGATGGAGGACAATCGCATACCGAAAGTCATCCTCTACGGACAACTTGCGACTGGCTCAAGTAAAACTGGTCGCCCCCACCTCCGTTACATAGATGTAATAAAGCGTGACCTCAAATCAGTGAACATCAATACTGACCAGTGGGAAGACATAGCTCTAGATCGCACCAGATGGAGAGAGACAGTGACCAAGAAAGCTATGGACAGCGAAAGAGCATGGGCCTCAGCTCTGGAAGAAAAGCGGACAACGCGGAAAATGGCCAGCTCCTTTACCACTGTAGCGAAGACCACCTTTACCTGCGATACTTGTGGACGGGAGTGTCTCTCCAAAATAGGGCTCCACAGCCACACAAGGAAGTGTGCGAGATGAACCATAGTCGTTTTACGACTGAAGGAGGCCAATGATACTAAAACATTTTTTTTTGTTAAAACAAGGTAAAAAAATAAAAACAGTTTTTGCCACAGACGATATGTATGTAGATTTGCATATATATCATTATTGTCAATTTCATTCACATTAGGCCTTTTCGTCTATAAATTTTTAAGTAGGCAAAATTAATTTTTTATTACAAAATGGTGTTATTTATAATACATGCCTTAATAGTTAAACTTAAAGCTAGTGTTGTAGAGTAACTCTGTTGTAATAGATCATGTGACACTTCTTAACCTCCTTCATTTGTATTTAAAATTAGATTTCAAAATAATGTATATTACAATTTTTAAATATGTGATTGTTTCTTATATATGCACACAAGGCTTTGTGAGGGTTAAGATAATTTTTTTTTTTTTATTTTTTTTTTTTTTAGAATTTCGCAATCATTCAAATTTACAAAGGAATAAAGCGCTATGTACTTCATGTTGACAAAACAAAACGTCCCTAGGGCTGTCAGGAAGTGACGTGATAGGAACATCTTCATGTGTTTCTCTTTCTCCGCCCATCTTTTCATAAAGAGAATGAACACTACTAGTACAGTTGCGTTCAATGTAGTGAAAGAAGTGAACAAAAGTATGTTGTTGAAATCCACATTCAGATTTTTAAGCTAAGATAAAAAATACATTTTAAATGCAATATATATGGTCCGACAGCTAGCGTAGCACGTAATCCATGCCAAAAGCAGTTTTTTTTTTGGTGACCTTTGGTATCTCTTTTGTGATGGCAAAATCACAGAATCCTGACCCAAAGGATGGTTTTGTATGTCTAGAATCTTTTTTTTTAGCTTTTTTTTTTTATATCTTTGTCTCAAACAGCTGCCCACATGGGGTTTACTTTTTTGCCAATGATTTTATCAGCAGCATTTAGGATTCTATGAAGTTTATTTTTATTTTTAAAGCTCAGATGGCCACACCAGCAGAGATACTAAAACTTAAAATATTGCAGATGTGAGCGTGATAAAACATAGCCAAGCCCTTAGCGCTAACATTAAACAAGGTAATCAGTAATCGTAGTCTTTGCTGCCCTTTTTTGCTGATGCAATCAGTATTTGCAGTAAAATTTAGTTTATTGTCTAGGATAGTACCAAGGTATTTAAAACTATTTCAATATTCTCTCCAGCTACAGAAACAGTATCATTTTCAGAAATGTGCTAGTCGTCACTCACAGGCCTTCTTAACACAAAATAAACAAAAGTTACACGTTCAAAAAATAGTATGGTACACCGCCCTAGTCATATAACATAATATACGCAGTACCGTTGCATTCTAGAAATCACACCTCAGTGTAGAAAAAAAAACGAAGGTCACAGGCCTCAACACACGACCACTTTTGGCCACTCTGGAGTCACAGGTTTCAGGCCAACACAGCCACTTTTAACCAAAATAAGGTCTTGATGAACTATAAGCTTCAGGGAAACCCACTTATAGGCATCCGTTCGGTAAAACCTATCTGATAATTCATAATAAAGTTGAATCCATCATAGTCAAGGCAAGAAAAATATGTCACGTTTGGGATGCATAACATCAGGGTTAAAATATGCTTCCTGGAAATCATTTGAGGCTATATCTACTATTGTGTTATAATATATATAAATAACAAAAATGATTCAATATATGCTTAGCCCTGTTATAACAATATCATATTGAATTCATAGTTTAATTTCACTAAATGACAAGTAACTACACATACAATTGAAACCACAACATTAAATACGGTCAGTACACAGGCTAACAAAAGTAAAAAAACACAAAGGGGTGAAAATTAGATAAGCAAATTCACAACATTCACCCCACGTTTAAATGTATTGCATATAACTTAACCACAGGTAATCAAATCAAAATACAACGATCAATAAAACATAGACATCTAAACACATCTGCAATACTGGTTAATAGCAAACTGTTTATCAAACACAATCCTATACTCTTATGCGAGCAATTCTTGCATATATATATATATATATATATATATATATATATATATATATA
>JADKLZ010071522.1:16282078-16302620 GCA_021533235.1 Biomphalaria straminea
CTAGACCGAGTGATACCTTAAGTGGGCGAAATTTATTTTTGTCACAAGCCTGAATGATGGTGCGCAAGTCAGAGTCATTACAAAATAGAGCAGTGAGATTCATAACAAACGAATATTCACATTTCACTAGAGTAACACCTTTAGTAAAATCACTAAATTTAGAAAGCCTTCAGGATGGAAGACTTAAGAGTAAAGTAGCAATTATACACAAAACACTGAACCATAATCTCCAAATACAAAAACAAAACTTAATAAAATACTCAGAAAGACACAAAGAAAAAGGCACATTCCTCGTCCCATATGCTAGGACAAATCTGTACAACTGCTCTTTCTTCCCTAGTGCCATTAGAGCATGGAATGGTTTGCCTGAGCTAGCCAGGAAAACCAGTGACTTGGCAGAATTTAAGTCACTGGTAAATATGCATGACTGAATGCATGACGCGTAGGACGTAATCATCTTCTTTTTTGAAGTAACGTCTGTAGGCCCTATTATATAAGATAAGATTACAATATGTAGATTTGTAAAGTTAATATTAGGTAACCTGAATTCACAGTAACAAGTTAAATTTATAGGCTAATATAAAGCCATATATATTCCATAACATGTTAATAACATAACTTACACAAGACAAAGATGAAAATCTTTTTCTCCACTGAGCTAGCTATGCTGTAGCCGTCACAAGAATATATCCCTATGTCTTCACATTGGACAGAGTTCAGACTGTAGGAACTGGTGTAATTGTTTTGTAAAGCTCTAATTGAGACTTGGGTTGAAGGTTTTCCTTCTTCTGACTTCAAAATTCCAATAGGAGAGTTCCAGCTGTTAGATTAGGAAAAACTGTTTAGAGAGCTTGAGAACAAAACTTTTAAATACAACAATTAACTTCCTTAACCAAAAGGTTGCAATCTAAAATTTGAAAGCTGTAAAAAATAATGAAATCCGTTTTTCAATATATGTTATACTTTTGAGAATTAAACAGAGACGACGGACGGACAGACAGACAAACGACATAAAGTTAATTGCATCGTTTGTCATTTCGTTGTTAAAACTTAGTTTGAGACGGAGCCGAACCAAAGACCTGAAGACTGCTGTCTGTCTTTCTTAGAGACATATTTGCATTCCATCTATCTAAAAATTAAGGCTTTAAAAAGATCAACTTAATACTGACGTCATCCTTGGTGCCGGATGTGCATCAATAGTACACTGAAGTCGAGCGTGTTCTTTCTCTACCAGGAGGATGACACTCTCGTTGTGTGGTCTTTCATTGACACTCACTACAGCTGTGCTGATATCTAAGGAGGGAAGTTGATAGACGAATACGTCATTTAAACTAACAAGTTATCACAGCGGGTGACATCCAGTGGGGTCTGGGACACACAAGCAGATATTTTATTAAAGAATTGATGAAAGCTAGATATCTAAGATTCCACAATGTTAAAAAGCAAAGTTCCCTTTCAGACCTTGCGATCTCTAGAATACGGTTAATAAAGGTGCCGCCTTTACTTTTCCTTAGCTAATGTTAGGTACCCATTAGAGGTGCCCAAAGATCCCAAATTATAAATATCCCAATCTTTACCAGGATTCAAACCTGGGACTCTGGTTCGAAAGCCAAGCGCTTTATCGTTCAGCCATCGTGCCTCCACCAATCTTAGATTATTTTTTTTTATCATAACATTAAAGATAAAGGTACAAGATAGTATTATCAGCTGTATACACACCGTGGTGTTTCAACAATGCTTTTATGTAAAAAAGGAGGCGCGGTGGCTGAGCGGTAAAGCGCTTGGCTACTGAACCAGGGTCCGGGGTTCGAATCGTGGTGAAGAATGGGGGATTTTAATTTCAGGATATTCGGGTGCCTCTGAGTCAATCCAGCTCTGATGGGTACTTGACGTTAGTTGGGGAAAAGTAAAGGCGGTGGTCGTTGTGCTGGTCACATGACACCTTTGTTAACCGTAGGCCACAGAAACAGATGAGCTGTACTTCATCTGCCCCTATAGACCACAATGTCTGAAAGGGGAACTTTACTTTACTTTTAGACTGTTGGCTAGGTAAAACTATATTTTTTTTCAACAAATCATAGAAACGACATATATTTTTCAGTTGTGTACCAATTAACGAAATCAGTATTAAACACAAGTAATTATTAATCTTAACATTGACAGCTAAGCGCATTGATATACTAGTATACATGTATTTTTGTTAGATAATTAAGACAGCATTATTTAAAACCCATAAATATAATCCACCCGTTGATATTTTTATATTTTTTTAACCAAACGATTCATTTTCTTACAGTGAACTTCCAACTGAAACTCTTTATAAGCTGCTCCGTGTTTGTTGGTACCAGTACATCTGTAAGTTCCTTGATCTGCTCGTTTTACTCTCATGGACAATACATGTGGCTCATTCAGTAACAGTGAACTGAAACTGGATCAAAACTTATGATCAGTGGCGAATCTGCTAATTTGTCATCATTAGGGGGCCCTGCATTTTGCGTAATATTTAATGTAAAAAAACACTCATGTGGGGACTCCCTCAAGTGGGGGCCAGGGGGATTTTTAATTTCTCCCCCTCCGTACTCTTCCCTAGCTACGCCTCAGCTTATGATAAATTATATTTCTTAAAAATTGTCTATAAAAATGCAGGAGAACTTTCGTTTTTCTTCTTTAGAGTAACACCTAACACCAGAAGTAAAGTTGTTTGTTTTTTTTCAGCCCAAACCTAGATATGTAACATATAATTTGATGTTTAGATCTGATCTAGTAATTTATTTAACATTGCAAATAAGAGCACTCTCGTCTCATAATTATTATTTTGCAATTTTTAGATAAACTATCCAGAATGTATTTAAATGTACTTAAAAGATTAAAATCAACAGACTTTAATTATTTCGATCTATGATTTGTGAAACATTATCTTAATGTAAACTAACAGGAAATGGTTTTATTTTATAGATTTGCGTAAATGTGTAGAGCTAAGATTAATAACCCATTCTTTAAAAAATCCGCAAAATGGCATTGTATTATTTCTAATCTTTGAAAACAAATGATCATTACTTTTCTAAGACACAAATGATTGATTGACCTAGATTTGGGGCGTAGACATAAATAAATATAGACTGGTCGATAAAAGAGTTTTAGTTAATGAAATTTTGTGACTTACAATTTTGTGTACTTTATTTATGTCTATGAGTTTTCTTTAATCTCTAAGACTGAAGATCATGCAATTTTTCAACTTTACAGAATTCCGAAATCCGAATACAATAGATATATATCTTTTTTTTTTCGTTAATATAACTTTTTTGAATCTTATTGAACTGAATTCACATTCGTTTGGACCAATAAAACAAGCAATTATAAAAAGTCCTTAAAAAAACAGCATCAAGATTATCTAAGGGATTATATCACTTAATTATACAGAGCATATTTCCCTTCAACTTTTTAATTGATTCATTTTGTTTGTTACAATAAATATATTTTTAAAGTTTCAATTTGATCCGAGATTTGGGTATGGGAGAAATAACGTGGACAATTATCGACGGAACCATTCATATTTAGCCGTATCTGTGAATACTGAAGGATTCATTTCCGTTGTTGGTTTCAAACGAAATAATTATATACCAGTAATTAATGGAATAGTGTATTATTTTTTTTTATTGACTCGTGTCTTGTCTATGTCAATAAATTACCGTGGTAAGTTTCAACTTGATCCGAGAATGGGTGTGGGACAAATAACGTGTACACATTTTGTATCAGACAAACAGACAGTCAGACAGACATACAGAGTAAGTTGATATAAACATTGTACTTAGCCTATTTTATAGTTAAAATGATCAGGAAATTATTCTATCTGTAAGCTTGTCACTAAACTAATGTGTTTGGTGTGTAAACTTACTTGAAAGCATTGAAAGCCTTAAAAGACCAGCTCATATTACAGGTTGGAACACATCTTATGGCACAAGTGATGGTCAGCTCATCAGACTCTTTTTTTATAATCTTGGTGTCGCTTAGAATGAATGGATTCAGAATCATTTCGCTGTACGAAGGTTGATCTATGGATGGATTTACAATGCACAAAGTTATTTTTCCGCAGTCGGAACTGTCTTTTATTTTGCTTATTACTACATCTAATTCTTTCATTAAGATACCTTAAGTCAGAGCTTTTTTTTGTGACCGTACGCACAGGTACGGCGTACCGGTACCTTTTTCAATATGGAGAATACAATGATTACTTTTATTGTATTTTAAAGTTTATTATTAATGTATTATGTTAAATGTAGTAGTTAAAAGTTATATATGGCTTAAAACCGCATTTTTGTGCATTTTGTCTGGCAATCTGTCTGTCCGTCATGTTAATATCGAAAAAAAAGGCTAAAGTCTGTTGAAATTTTGATTTCCCTTTCATTATCCTTCCGAAAAATCGCAATAGCTATAAGTATCTATAAAAGATTGTTCCGGATGTTTACATATATAGTGAGAGAAAATGAGAATTCCAGATAAATCTAATACCTTTTATTAAATTTTTGGGTTGGTCTCGTATAAAAATTAGATGTATCATAGCCTTGTGGAGGGATTTTCATACCATACTTTGGTGTTAGGAAGTTGTTTTCCTTAAAAATCGCAACATAATCTTAACGATATTTAGATTTTGTAACGTTTTAGCTAAAAAATTATATGTAAGACAGAAGTGCGATTTTACATAAATAGAGTTAAAATGTTTTTCATAAAATTCCGGAGCTATTGATTTTCGTAAATGAGAAGATTATTTATATTATTTATTAGAAGAGGGATTTTCAAATAGTTATTGGGTTTAGTAGATCTTTCGTATCAAAATCGGAACAATTTTGCGACAATTTGTAAGAAAATTAATGTTGATCGATTTCTTTTTGAAACAAAATCCGAAACATTCTTAATCGATATAATTTATTATTTTTCAGCAAGAAAATTAAATGAAAAATAATCCTAAAAGGTTATGTTCAATTATCGCTTCTAGTAAATTACTTTTCTTATTTTAAAATACTATTGGCAATATTTTTGAAAAAAAAAATCATTTGATATAAATTTATTTTAAGATGAAAATACGGAACATTTTGATATCGATAATCTAACTATTGTGACGTATTATTGAAAAATATAATTGTAATATGTATATAAGTCACTTATGCGATTTCAAACAATCATTTGACATAATTTATTGTTTATAAAGCATAGTCCGGAACAATTTTATAGTTAATGAAATATAAGTCAGGGCAGAGATTTTTATTTATCCCTTATATACTTTTTACATTAAAAAACTGGACCACATACTATTGATCATGTGTTTTTGCAACGGAATTTAAATGTAATATAAGTCAGAAGAGCAAACAAACATTCGTTGGCATTGATTTGTTTGTCAAAAAATCTTCGAATAATTTATTATTGATTAATATCACTACTGCGATGATTTGGAAGGAACATTAATGGTTAAATCAGATTTTCAATATCTTTTAGTGTTTTTTTTTATATATAAACGTGACGGACAGACTAACGAACAAACAAAATGCACAAAAATAAGCAGCATTTATCCTGATGGGGGCACTAAACAAAAAATAAATAAAATCTAATTATTTAAAACTTTTTGAGGGTACTAGTATAGTATCATGACTTACCGCTGCAACATAACGTAACATTATCTCCCTTAGATTTATGTATTGTTTTAGAATTGGTGTAATTTTATGAAAATAAAAAATCAAAATCGGCTGCTTAATTAATTTTATAAATTAAACGGTTTGCTTTTAGAAAACAAAAAGTAGCTGTTGCACCTAAATTTTGCAAGCCGCATCGCATGGTGAAATAATATTTTTCATTTCTCTTCTAGTTTTCGAGATCTGAGTGTGACAGACGGACAGACACCCTTATAGGGGCCGCTAAAAATTTGCTATTGTCTTTTTACATCACAACATTTCACCTCAAATGTACAGTTGCACTATATGTGAGATATTGTATTAATAATTAATTGATAATTGTATACAATCGTGCTTAATAGTTTCACCTTTCAGAAAACGAAAATGACAAAACCTGTTTTCTTTTGATTTTCTGGAGAAAAGGGAAATATTTATTTGAAAAGGTTTAACATGCACTTGCTTTACATGTGCAAACAACACATTGCAGTCAGGGGCGTAGCTAGGAATGTTCCAGCCTTTGGGGGCCCGGGGGGCTTGATCTCTTTGAGGGCCCCTTCAGTTTCTTATTGTCTAATTTTCAATGTAAAAAAAATACTCATTAAGGGACCCCCTCAAGTGGGGATTTTAAAATTTCACCCCCCTTCTCCCCCCGCCCTAGCTACGCCACTGATTGCAGTGGTAATTATGAAAAACATTAAATCTGTCTTTCACTCTTCATTAGAATTATTAGTAACAACATCACACTCCAATCTCCTTCAACGAAAATATAAATGTCTTCCAATGAGATTTTATATTCTTCTCATTACCTTGCCATACTAACCCAGCGGATACATTGTCATATTTTGTTTCTAAATCTTCAAGAACTTGTCGGAACTGCCTGTGGTGAAGACCACTAGTTTTGATACGTTTGATTACTAATGAACGTTGGTCGATAATCAGTTGGTATTTTATGCAGCTTTGTGCCAATTTTCCTGCTTTACTCAGTCAGGATCGAGCTTCATCAGTTTGTTACACCCATCAACTTGTTCCAAGCATACCCAACACTAAAACATAGTTCTTCATAGCATTGAATAAATACTGGCTTCAGATTGTGTCTTTGACTGAATGAATTAAAGTATATCCAATAAAAATAATGTTTGTTTACTTGAAACTTTTATAATGAGAGAGTTATAATAATTGATATAGATTTTATAATAAATTTTTATTTTTATGTATATACAGTGTGCATAAAACATTCCATGTACCGTATTCGTAATTTGTCCACCCCCCTGGACTAGAACCTAACTTACTTTCAGGCTTGATAACATAAGGAGGACTTGGTTTAGAGACAGGCGAGGACGTTATACCCTCTGCCTTGTCTGACGATTTGCATGTTATCTGACGACCCTCGTCTATCGCTTGTATATTCAATATTTCAAGATGTCCGTCAGCACTCTTCACAAACTAGAGTAAAAAAAATATAAGAAAATACTTGAAAAAAAAAAGCTTATATTAAGCATAGTTGTATCAATTAGTTGGGATCTGTCATGCAGTTAAATTTGTAATAGATCTAGACTAACAAGGTTACAAAGGCAGTTTGTGTGGAAACACAAACTCAAAATCGGCCCCCGAAGTGTTCCATCCAGACAGGTAAAAAGGCAGGTATCAATAGTTTCAGAAAGAACATCAGAATGAAATTAAGAAAATTGACATATCTAGTGTGGTGCCCAAGCGGTTCAGCAGACCAAAAGAAAGGTGACAGTGAATGTAAAGTTAAATACGAACCTGGCTTAATTATCATCACTGTGTTTGTATTTAATTGATCTAATTGTTTTGTAACCTACTTATTAATTGTTGTTTTAGATTATGTCCAGCTTATATGTATACTAAATAGATTTTTTCCTCTTTAAAAAAAGTAAACATTATTTTTGGGTAAATGTAGTAGTAGTTGGAGTCGCGATGGCTGAGCTGTAAAGCGCTTGACGCATCTTCGGGCGCCTCTGAGTCCACCCTGCTCTAATGGGTATCTGACATGCTGGGCACATGACACCCTCGTTAACCGTATGTCATAGAATCAGATGACCTTTACATCATCTGCCCTATAGACCACAAGGTCTGAATGGGGAACTTTACTTTTTTTTTAATGTAGCAGTTGGTAGAATAGGACTTATATAACGTAACAATACAAATATATTCAAAAATTTTTTTTTTTAAATTATATAACACTTTGCACAAATGTGTTAAAAATATGGTATATATATATAAATATCAATCTCCCATACTAAAGAGCCTCCCATGTTTGTTACTATTAATAGTGAATAGTTGTAAAAGTGGTGTATTTTTATGGAAAAACTGTTTGCATAAGTGATTTAAAAAATTAGATTTTCGCTTTTTTTGAAAGAAGAAAATATTGTGATGTAGGATTTTCAATATCTTTTCTAGTTTACGAGATCTAAACGGGACGGACGGACAGACATTTCACACAAAACTAATAGCGTCTTTTCCCCTTTTGAGGGCCGCTAAAAAAGGGGGATGAACGATCTGAATTCGATTTCATGGCTTCTCAAGCCAACATGGTAACCACTCTGACCGCCAGTGACTCTGCTACTGGAGAGCCAATGAATATGGAAGATTGTATTGTATTCTATGTTTTCTATAGTTTCGTAATATTTTCCATGTTGCATTCACTAACACACAGAAGAAGGTGAAGTATAAAGGAGAGAAATTCAGTCTATACCACCACTTCAAGTACAATTTCTTTCCCTTGTTTGAGATTTAAAAAAAAATACCTATAGTTAATTAATAACTAATTGGTATTCTTTTTATTGATTCTTGTGTTGTCTGGCAACATAAATAATTATTCAAAATTTCAGCGTGATCCGAGAAACGGTGTGAGTGAAATAACGTGTACAGACTTTTTATCAGATAGACAGAGAATAATTTTTGTGAAAGAAAATGTAGGCCTAACTCTGTATAGAACTAGAAAATCGGAAATATTTTTATGGAAATCATAATTGTCATTGATTTTGGTAATAAAGTATATTTTTTTTTCATGTATTGTTACGATTTTCTCTGGTGACCCGTCAAAATAGCGCGGACAAAATAGCGCCGACAAAATAGCGCGGACAAAATAGCGCCGACAAAATAGCGCCGACAAAATAGCGCGAAATTTCCCGACAAAATAGCGCAAGACAAAATAGCGCAGACTCATATATGATGTGTATAAAATTACCGGATTATTAGTAATTTAGTGTCCTGGGCTGCATTTTTGTTGATGTCACTATTTTTTCAATATTAACATATCTGAAATTATGCCATATTGGCAGAGAACGAGAGTACTTTAAATTTTATATCATTCCCCTTTTTCACCTTTGATTTAAATGCATAACTTGCTAAAATCAGGATTTTGAAATGTGGTGACCCGACAAAATAGGATAGGAAAATACGAAAATATGTTATACTATAATCTGAAATCAGCGGCATGTTTCTTTGATCTAAACAGGGCTGCGCAGAGTGTAATGTTAGATTTTGAGAAGGCAAGTCAAAATGCAGTTAGCACAGTATTCCCTGCGACCAGACTTATCAGTTGTCTATTCCATTTTGAACAAAGTCTCTGGCGTAAAGTACAAGATGAAAATCTTACAGCTACATACCGAGAAGATAAAAATGTACGCATGTTTGTCAAGATGCTGTTAGCCCTTTCATTTGTTCCACCTACCGATGTAAATACTGCCTTTGTTAGAGATCGTGTACAGGATCTACTACGAACAAACAATTCAGTGGTGGGATAGCACCATGCATTTCAACTGTCTATTGACGGTCATCACCCTAATGAGTACAAGTTCATCTCTTACTTCAACAGAGAGCAGGAGAACACTGAGAACAAGATTTTGAGGTACAATGCTGCAGAACGAAGTAAAGCAGCAAGCAAGACAAAGTACCTCCAACTAAACAGACGACTTGAAGCTATATTGCCAGTGTACGGAAACACGCCAGTGATGGAATATCTACGTGACATTTCCAACAATTTAACTTTGTCAAACTTTGTGTGAGTGTGTGTGTGTGTGTGTGTGTGTAAATTTGATAAGTATCTTTGCGTGTTTTCAAAGTACACTTTTATGGTATACATAAATACTACAATTTGAAATTAATCCTTTTATGATTTTTTTATGTTTATCTAAAGTGTTTCCTGCAAAATGACTGAAAAACTTACGATTAAATTAAACCAAAAAAAAATTGGCTCTATTCTTATTTTACGAAATCTAAAGTACTAGTCGACCGGCGGCATAGCATACGCCGCTATTTTGCAGGGCAGGCCTTAGGCACTGCAATATATGCGACCGCAGTGGGTCCCGCACTTTCATTGGAGCCGTGCTAATTTTTTAGGTGTATAAATTATTAAATCAAGTTGCATGAAGTGAATTCCTTTTTCCAGTCTATATTTATTTATCTCTATGCTATTTTGTGAATGAAAATAGTGCGGGTTTGGATACATCATTTTCATTCACACCATGCTGCGCCATTGGATCTTCCAATTTACTTGTTATAAGTGAATTCATGAATAAAAAATATTACAACATATGCGACCACAGTGGGTCCTGAACTTTCTTTGGACCCGTGCTAATTTTTAGGTGTATAAATTATTAAATTGAACCATTTTATAACATATAACAGATTTCCCGCGGCCTCTTGATTTACCAGGAACCCCTCTGGAAATCTCCTGAAATGTTATTAAATGCTATGCCGCCGGTCGAAAATTTCCGGACATTGTTAAAATCGTTTTAAACTAAAAAAAAATTCATTTTGTGAATGAAAATAGTGCAGATTTTGGATATATTATTTCCCGTGCTAATTTTTAGGTGTATAAATTATGAAATTGAACCATTTTATAAAACATATAACAGATTTCCCGCGGCCTTTTGATTTACCAGGAGCCCCTTGGAAATCTCCTGAAATGTTATTAAATGCTATGCCGCCGGTCGAAAAAGTCCTGGAAATTTCCGGACATTATTAAAATCGTTTTAAAGTAAAAAAAAAAATTCATTTTGTGAATGAAAATAGTGCGGATTTTGGATATAATATTTCTCATGCACATCATGCTTCGCCATGGGATCTTCCCATTTGCTTGTTATAAGTAAAGTGAATGCGTGAATTCATGAATGAAAAGTACTATGAATGAAGCTAAAAAAAAAGGCTAATTGACCTTAATTTACGCGATATTAAGAATATAGCTGCACTCATGCAACAATGCTTTAGAAAAACAAATTTGAATGTTAATTTGATTAAATGGACTATAATTAGTATGTTCATGTGCTAAAGCATAAAACTATATATGTGCGAAGAGAATTTCTATAATATTCTTAGAGTTGAATTCGAGTTTTAGATCTAGATCTAGATCTAGGAATAGAGAGATGAGTTACTTTTCGTAATCATATCTAATGAACGAATGTGCGTAATTGAAGTACTTTCTAAAGTGAAACCTGAGAGTAGACTCTATCTGTGTATATTGTTGTTGTTCTAGTTTCAATATTCTAACGACACAATAATGTGGAAATACTTTTAATATTATGACAATAATCTTAGAAGAAGAGATAACTATATAAACACCACTTTCATTCACAAAATAGTGCGGATTGGGATGCACCAACTTCTATTCACACCGCGTGCGTACGCCATGGGATCTTCCCTATTTACTTGTTGTTGCATGTTGTTGCACGTTTGACCTCTTACTTTGAGAAATAATATATAGATTTCTTTCAAAATGAGTAGAATATATATTTTCTGCGCTATTTTGTCGGCGCTATTTTGTCGGCGCTATTTTGTCCGCGCTATTTTGACCGCGCTATTTTGTCGGCGCTATTTTGTCCGCGCTATTTTGACGGGGTACCATTTTCTTTACCAGGCCTTCTGTAAACACTGCCTAACACAACACATCTAACTCAAGAACTTGACAACAAGAGTTTCAAATAACAATGTGTTGGTTTAATCACTAATACATCAGCCAATACAACACAATTGGCTACATTAACTTAAGATGCCTACTAAGCATAAGTCTCTCTCTCTCTAGTTCTGGTTTGATCAGTTTAGGCCATGTCGTGCTCTAGTTCTGGACTCGTATAGCTACATTCTCTAGGACTCACATTCTACCGCAATCGTCCTTACTGCCTTGCTGTCCTTACTGCCTTGCTGTCCTTACTGCCTTGATGTCCCGGACTCAACTTTCCTTTTCTTTCAAATTGCCTCTCTTCCGTGAAAGCTTTCGCTCACATGATCATATTACGGGTCATATTGGCGTGTACTGGCAGGAATGTCCCTTGTCCATCGACAGCTGTTGACCCTGTGTGATTTGCCCGAGTTACGTGTGTCAGTAGGTCGCACACACATAAAGATAAGATAATTGTATTGATCCAATCTAATGGAAATTCAGTCTGATTACAGTCTAACCATTTTATTCTTAGAGGGCTTTGTGAGATGAAACCCTGGACACTGACAAAGTTGGAATCGTGTTTCCAAAACTGTAGCCCCCCCACCTCCAAGCAGCCAGTGTGTCCAAAGCAACGGCTTATACCATATACAGTTTGCCATAAGTAGCGTTCGGACAGGATGTGAGCTGCAAGCTGCCTAAGGAATTTTCTTTAGGGTTGACCACCAAAGCCTTATAGAAGCAAGCCATCGGAAGTTTGAAATCTATGCTAGTAAAACATCGCATAGAGTGAATGTGGAATAGTGCGAATGCGTGTTGAAAGGGTTATAGAGAGAAGAATGAGTCAGGTATGAATGTTTTTTTTAGGTTTGATGTATTGTTTGGTGTAATGCACAAATTGTAAGACAAATTTCCTCACGGACAATAAAGATTATTATTATTATTATTATTAAGAATACCAAATGGAGTAATGTACACGAAGTTATTATTGATATATTATTTAGGGACCTGCGAATATTCGATATTCGATTCGAATTTGAATATAAAAAGAACATTCGAATTCGATTCGAAATTATTTTTAAATTTTCGAATCTTCGAATATTTTCCAAAAAATGTAAAGCTTGGTTTTGGTGTGTACTTTGGTGTGTAAAATGTTACTTAACTGGTTTATAAAGCTGCTTTTGAAACCATTATCAGCTGAAAGTTCTACAGTTACTCAAACAAAATTTTTCTTGCTTTCGATTCGGAATTTCCGAAAATACTTTATATTTGTTCTTAAACAGATTGTCTGAATATTTTATTCATTGAACAATCTTGGATCATACTGGGCCAACTTCGGATCAAACACATGACAATGGATCATCTCCTGGAAGCCACATTCATTGATCCAAGATTTAAACACTACTTATTTTCATAAGCTGAAACTAAAAAAGATGTCTTATTTGTAGAGACAATATTGACAAATTCTGACGAAAGCCAAATTTGCAAAAATTCTGATGAATTGTTACGTGAAAGTCTTGTTCAAGACAGGAATAGAGGAAGCCTTATGGATTCAATATTCAAGAAAGTGCATGATGCTCAAGGAGATACCAGAATCAACAAAATTTCCACCATTTCTGAGCGAATTAAGAATGAAGTCAGTTTGTATTCAAAGCAAGCACTTTTAGATAGAAACAGTGATCCTCTTCAGTTTTGGAAAGAAAGTATTAATATTTTTCCATTTTTGGCCAGACCATCTAGGAATTTGCTTGCATTTCAGGCAAAAAATTGTTCTTCAGAAAGAGTTAATTCAGTTGGAGGACAAATTATTACTCACCATCGTCACAATCTCTCGGAAAATAATGCTGAAACTTTGATTTGATTCGTTATAAATAAAGATCTACTTTTTTAAAAGGCCTGCTTTGCAATTTAAATATAGTATAATAAAAATGTTGAATTTGAAGCCTTAATTTACATTTATTGGTTGTTAAGTTTTTTCAAGAATATTCGATTCGAATTCGATTCGAAATTCGAATATTTTCTGATATTCGATTTGATATTCGATTCGAAAAAAAAATCCTGATTCGCAGGTCCCTAATATTATTAATGGTTTCTCAAGATTAAAGTCTTCATCATCTACTATATACGAGACTGTTAGTGTATAATTAAGACTCGTAGCAATCAACTGCCACTGTTAAGGAGTCACAATAATTGCAAAAAAAAAATATGTCTAAAAACTCAATCTGGTGATTAATTTAATGATACAAATAAGACATTGTTCGTAGTTAACTCGTACAGACTTTCGGGACCTTAAGCAAGACTGAATGACGGAACAAACTGACAATAGAAGTTGAGATTGCTTATAAAAATGTAGTACCTTATATCCTGCAGGACTTCCAACAATAGTTCTCTTCTCATCTTGCCAGACTATGTCTGACTCCAATCCATGGCCTGGTGGGAGACTTGTAGAGCTGGTGTTACAAAATAGTTTTAATGTTTGACCTTCTATAGCTGTGGTGTTTGAGATGATACTGGGTTTATCGGGTTGAACTGAAGAAAAAAAAAGAATAAATAAATAAGAACTCCATTTATGAGTTAATTGGTTGACTTTGACCCTCACTCTAGCATGTGCAGTGGAAGACGTCCTTCAGTGTGTCAACAAAAGCGATAAAGAGATAACCCATCATCTTATCTTATAGATAATAGACGTTGCTTCGAAACAAAAAAAAAAAGAAGATAACGTCGTCCTACGAATTTCATGAGTCATGTATGTTAATCAGTGACATAAACTCAACAAATTCGTTGGACTTCCCGGCTGATTCAGGCACCCCATTTCTTTCTCTAATGTTGCTAGGGAGGAAAGAGTATTTGTACTTATCATTATCGTTAGCATCCTCATAATCAAACCCGATGCCATGCGACTTATCTTATCATATATGTTACAGAAGTTACTTCAAAAAAGAAGATGATTACGTCCTACGCGTCATGCAATTAGTCATGCATATTAACCAATGACCTAGTTATGGCTAGAGAGTCTCAAATCTTGGAAAAGCCTTGAACAAAAAACATGCGGACGTGATCTCATTAGAGGAGGAATCTCAGGCTCAGAGGTAAGAGAATATACGACAACAAAGTAAAACTACAACCCTCTAATCTAGATCTAATGTATAGTAGCTAGAGTCCTTACCTACCCTACCCTAGGTAAAGGGCTTTTCCAATGGACCTCATTCGTCAGTCGTAAAAAAAACACATTTAGACATGTCATAATATTGATAAAACTATGAAAAATTTGTATCACGTGACAGCCTTTATCCATTACATAATTTGTATAAGAGATATAAAGAATCACGTGGCTAAATGAATGAGATCCATTGCAGTATCGGAATTTACAGCCATCTTCGTACAGATGAATTTGTATATATCTTCGATTTAGCTCGAGGACGTTCGACGGTTTTCTGCGTAATTATTAAACGTCTCATTCAAGTTTCGACTTCGTTATATTGTTGGCCTTTCACCTGTGTTATATTTGACTTCGTTATTTGAGGGGGACCTCAGTTCGACTTATCTGCATAAGACGCGAGCCCTCCTGAGCTTGTTCACCTTCCACAGATGCTAGCCAACAGTGGCAACAAGTTTATCTACCACACTAGACGCGTTACACAGCCTTCGAACAGACATCTTTTCAATATCTTCCTTGAATGGATAATGGAAGATGCTCTCTAGGGTTATGAAGGTTCTGTTAGCATTGGAGGAAGAAGTATTACTAACTTGCGCTTCGCAGATGACATTAATGACCTAGCAGGGACAGAAGAAGAACTAGCTGACTTGGTGATGCGCATTGAGAAATTTTCCGCAGCATATGGTATGCAAATAAACGCTGAAAAAAAAATGACCAAAAGCCAACAGGGCTTTATAAGGGGCATCAGTATCGTGGGTAAAAAGCTGACTAGTGTCAACAGCTTCAAATACCTCGAAGCTATTGTCTCAGATGAGGGAACGAAACCTATACTACTGGCCCTAATTGCACAGTCCACAGCAGCACTTTCAAAAATCAGACTGATGCGCTCCCTGGTCATGGCCACATTTCTATATGCTTGTGATTCTTGGACGCTGATTGCAGAGCTAGAGAGGAGGATCCTAGCAATAGAATTGAGATGCTACAGAAGGATCCTAGGTATCACATTCAAAGACCGCATCAGAAACCAAGATGGTAGCGATAGAGAGGAGGATCCTAGCAATAGAATTGAGATGCTACAGAAGGATCCTAGGTATCACATTCAAAGACCGCATCAGAAACCAAGATGGTAGCTAGTTTTAAGACAGGGTTAGTGCAACGATTGGACCCCATGATGACCTGCTAACTATAGTAAAAAAAAACCTAAGCTAAAAATCTATGGCCATATAACAAGATCTTCGGGGCTCGCAAAGACCTTCCTCCACGGAACAGTACCAGGGAAAAGAAAAAGAGGCAGACAGAGAAAGCGATGGGATGATACCATAAAAGATTGGACGGGCCTACCATTGAAAGAGGTTCTAACTAAGGCAAGGGACAGAGAGGAATGGTAAAGGATGGTCGACGAATCGTTCAATGGTCCCCAACAGTCCAACAGACTAATGGACAGGTAAAGGTATTGTATAGAAAATACTTACGTAAAACAATCAGTATATGGCCACAGTTTTCTAAAAGTGAACTTTGGTTGACACCATCCCAACATTGATACATTCCTGCGTCGGTAGTACGAACATACAATATTTGAAACTCAACTTTTCTCTCTGTGACTGATGGTGTTACAATTATAGACCTAAAGACCCAATCCTTCTGAACCTGAGTGCTAAAGTTAGAGCTGTAGACATTGAGCACATTTTGTAGTGAAGTCTTATCCCCACGATCTAGTTTGATGGCAATTATTTCTTGCTTGACGTTAGTTGGTATTTTAAAAGTCAGTTTGACTGTGCTATATTCAAATGTTGCCGTGGGACTTGTCACTTGACTGGAAACATCTACAAAAAAAACAAAACAAAATGTAAACAAACTCTGTATGCACATGATTTTATTTTCTGATGTTTGGATATTACAAATAGTTTCCTTTTTCAGACGACATATTTTATTCTTGCTAACATCTTCTTAGAGCAGCTGTTCTAAGCATTTAAAGCTCGGCGACCCCTTTTTACAACATCCCACTTTGCAGGGACACCCCCCGCCGCACACACACATACAGCAATACAAGTGTGGACAAAAACAAACCTTTTTGTGATGGTCTTAGGTGACCCCTGGCAAATCGTCTATCGACACCCTAAACCCTAAAGGGTCGTGATCCACAGGTTGAGAACCCCTGTTTTAGAGTAATAATAGTAACCATCGGCTTCAGTAATATGTACAAAAAGATAGAGATGACTTCTATACATTTAGACCAGTGTTTCTCAAACTTTTTTGAATTTCGGCACAGTAAGAAAACAGCAAAAGTTTCGCGGCACACCACGAAGAGTAACAGTTGTTTTATAACAGTTGTTCAGACGTAAACGAGTATTTTAGAGAAATAGACCATATTGAACAGTACTGTAAAGATAATTTTTTATTATTAAATGTAAAAAAAACCCAAAGAAATGATTATCGATTTTCGTAGGGAAAAGGAGGAAAATTATATTGTAACTGTAGCTGGAGAGACCATTGCAAACTTTTAAATACCTTGGTACAATCCTAGACAATAAATTAAATTTTACAGCAAATACAGATTATATCAGCAAAAAAGGGCATCAAAGATTACGATTACTGAGAAAACTGTCCTCTTTTAATATTAGAGAAAAGGCCTTGACTATGTTTTATCACGCTCACATCGGCAATATTTTACATTTTAATATCACTGCCTGGTATGGCAATTTAAGCACTAAGAATAAACTCCAGAGAATCCTAAATGCTGCTGGTAAAGTCATTGGCAAAAAACAAACTCCACTAGGGCAGCTGTTTGAGACAAACATCCTTACAAAATCTAAGAAGATTCTAGAAATAAAAAATCACCCTTTGGGTCAGGATTTTGTTATTTTACCATCACAAAAGAGATACAAGACACCGATAGCAAAGACAGACACAAAAACTCATTTGTTCCTATAGCAATCAGAGCATTAGATAGAACCAATCTAATGTAAACTTTTCATATGTAAATTGTGAGTGAGTCTGGTGGGGTGGTTAAAAATAATGTCTTGTTTTGTATAATGCACAAATTGTAAGACAATTTCCTTACGGACAATAAAGATTATTAGTATTATTATTATTATTATTATAATAAAAAGAACAATTATTTGACCATTTTTTTTTATTTTGCTACTTTTAACGTGAAAAGTGTTCCTGTTTTTTGAGAGCAAATGTGATATAATCCAGGCTCTAAAGTCAACAGACAAACTCGCATTTCATCGTCTTTTGTAAGAAGTCTCTTTCTTTTCTTAGACTTGATTTCAGTCAGTGCTGAAAATTCAAACTCACAAAACCATGAAGATGCAAATGGAATAATTATTTTGATTGCTTTGAAACTGATTGCAGGATATAACTTGTTGATTGAAATTAAAAAACACATCCAGGCTTTTCTCAGCAAAACTTGACTCAAGAACTGCATCGTTTTTTTTTTAAATCAATGAGCTTCTTTTTGTTTTTCAGATGTAAGATTTGTAGCTTCGTTGTTTCCAAATGGATAGCTGACCCATCCATATTGAAGACTTTCAACTGCTGGGAAGATATGTTGCAATGCTGATTGCAGGTGTGTCAAAGTGTACAGAATTTCAGGGGTGATTTTTTTATTTGAAGCACATTCATTGTAAGCAGAAAAGCAGTCTAACACTCCTTTACAGATCTTACTTTGCCACAAAGACAGTTTTTCCGCAAATGACTTCAGTTTTGAGGATGCAGTGATCATGTTTTCCGATGGTCATTGAAGACTATGAATTTGATTTGTCGAATAAATCAGAGAGCACTGTCACCTTATCCCACCAGATCTCGTATGAACAGAAAATCCAAAGTCTTTTTTTTAGCCTCCAAGAACGAAATTAGCTCAGCCTTGAGTTGGACGACATGCTTTAACATTTTTCCCCTGGACAGCCAACGAACGTTGGTGTGATACAGGAGGCATTTGTTGTCAGAATCCATTGCTTCACAAAGCTGAGAGAGATTTGATAAGGTTTATAACTTTAATTACTTAATCCAGAACAGACATTAAATATTTTAGGCAAAGACTTGAAGGCAAGATCTTCTCTGTGGATCATGCAGTGAACAGCTAATACATTTGGATTTTCTTGACGCACAAGAATGACGAATCCCTTTCTATTTCCCTGAATGACCGCCATCGGTGTAAACGCTGACACAGTTTTTTTCACTGTAATTTTTAAAAACAAAATATTTTCGTTCACCACATTGAAAAATATCTTCGCCTTTGTAGTTTGTTAGTCTTTGCAAAATAAGAATTCGTTGCCAATTTTTCATCTTTATGAACCGAATAAAAGCTAGCAGCAGGGGTTTGCCGCTAATTTCTGTGGATTCATCAACTTAAAGAGACCACAGCAGAGTCACTTTATCGTTTGTAACGTCAAAGTTTTCGCAGATTTGATCTTGTTTTTGTGACGATAACTCTTCATTTATGCGCGAGATAGTATCATTTGACAAAGGAACTTTCTTAACTTTTTTCAGCGGCATCGGGTCCAAGAATAATTTCAACAACTATTGCTAAAGCTGGTGTAATGACTGATTCAGCATCTGTTTGTTTTCTTGCATTTTGCTAATAAGTGAGCAACCTTATAATATGGAAACAATCTGGCAGCGTTAGGAAGTTCGTAAGCTTCTTCACTTGTTTATTTTGTTTTGTTTCCAAAGTATTACTTCGGTTGCGCTTTTACAGCTGGATGTTTTGTTTCCAAGTGTCTCTTCAATTTGCTTGGAACAAGCTCCTCATTCAACAGAGTTGCATTGCAGATCAGACAGAATGAAAATGGAGATTCCTCAGGTCCCGAAGATAAGAAACCATATCTGATGTAACCATATCTTCTTTGTACATTTGTTTGGTTCCTTTTCATTTAACGCTTGCGCAGTTTTATTCTTGCTAACGTATTTCTCCATAGATAATGAATAACCCTTACTGGTAATTTGTTATTATTAGCATACACCTTAAAATTTAAATCAAAGACATCGCTTATTGTTATCGTTACCAATTCAAAAATTACTGTGCGTCTGCTAAGGCGGCCTACATTTTAGTCATAATAATCATATATGCATAGTGGAAAATTCCATAACCTGAATGGTTAACATCCATCAATATAGAGCAATTAGACTTAGCAAGGCAGAGAAAATGATAGAACTACTATTACTGGTCGGTGCAAGTGAATATGTCGTCGAAATGTAAAAATAAAAAATAAATATTAGGCAGACCTGTGTAATGCTGCACGTGTGGCATTCTGAAAACTCCCGCGGCACACCTGCAAATCTTCGGCGGCACACTATGTGCACTAGTGTGTTTGAGAAACACAGATTTAGACAATAACATGAAAGGGAACAATTAATTAAACAAAATATTTTTTAATTTTATACCCATAATATAAAGCTTTTGGTAGTCTCTGGTCGGGATGGATCACATTGAATGGGATCTGAGTATCATATTGGTTCCTACAGGATTTGATTTGATCAGATTTGATCAAATCTGAATCGGATCGTATTATATCGAATCGGATTTCATTAGAAGAGAAGGATCGTCATAAAATTGTTAGTATGGGAATCGTTTCCACGTCATTCACGTTGTTAGTGCAACACCTTCATCACCTTATCAACTGCGAGTGTCTGGAATTTCCAGAATTCCACCCACCCAACTTTTTCCCCCATCTTTCTCTTTCCAACTTTTTCTTTCCATCTTTCTCTTTCCAACTTTTTCTTTCCAACTTTCTATTTCCAACTTTTTCTTTCCAACTTTTTCTTTCCACCTTTCTCTTTCCAACTTTTTCTTTCCAACTTTTTCTTTCCAACTTT
>JADKLZ010071522.1:16338386-16351959 GCA_021533235.1 Biomphalaria straminea
TGATCTCTTAACAGGGGCCGCCTCTGAGTTTGTGTATCACACAAACTTTCTTTGTCGCTGCTAAAAATTATATCAAAGATAAACAACAGATCTTATTTAGTGCCCCAGCGGTCAAAATATACATCTTCCGTGCTTTGATCTCTCAACGTTAGCCTTGTAAAGCCGATGTTCAAGGCAACTGCCACACCTCTTTTATGAGTTGATTACTTTACGAGTAAATACTGGTATGTTACTCGTATGTTGGAACAAAAAAAATGTGAAAACCTATGCAGTATATTAGATTATTAATTGTCTTAAAGTAGGTTTCATTTATATTGCATACTAATTAGGTTTTTTCTCTTTAAATGCTGTTTGCATAAAGTATTTTTAAAAATTAGATTTTGAGCTTTTAGAAAAAAAAAAAAAGTAGCCGTTGCATCAGAACTTTGAATGCTCTATATTATCGTGATGTCAGATTTTCATTTTCTCTTCTACTTTCTGAGCACTAAACGGGACGGACGGACGGACGGACGGACGGACAGACAGACAGACAGACAGACGGACAGACAGGCCACACAAAACTAATAGCGTCTTTTCCCCTTTCGGGGGCCGCTAAAAAAGAGTGATCTTTCTTGGAGTTCAAGTAACAGTGAGAGTGAGACCTACAATAGATCAGTTCGTGTATTGAACAGCAACATGTGTGATTATTTACAGCTCGTGTAGCTACACACACACACACACACAACACACACAAATCACTCACTCACTACTCCACTCAGAACACACACACACTACTTACTCCCCATAAGCACAGCACACTGCAAAAAAAAAAAAAAAACAGACTTTTGTTTACACTCAACACACACACACACACACACATACACACACTACTCACGTTGACCTAGATGTAAAACAATCCACCAACTTTGTACTATCAACTGACTTAGTCTATACATTATTTCCCCCTCTCCTCACACTACTTGCCGTAACTACCCCGCCTCTTTCTTCTCCAACATACAGATAATAGTGGCGTACCTCCGAACATTGAAAACCTCCTACTTGTGAACGTACTAAAAAAAATACTTATTGAAAATCAAGTTATTCAATAAAATCACTCACGTGCACGGAGTCAAACACGGCTCTGAGTTACATTTACAAATGTAGCCTAATAAAATCATTTTAAAAATGTGTTTTTTTACTTTAGATCATTATTAGTCTTCTCGAGAAAACTAAACCAGAATAGCCTTGACCTCTTTAAAAAAATAAAGGGCACAAGCTTTATCCTGTCACAAACAAGGTCATAGTGACCTCATCTCTTAAGGTAGGGTAAGTATTCAAAGTGAAAAAGAGTAGCACCATAGATCCAATCCATGAACTTAGAGACACTGCGAGACACTGCTAGACAGGGGCGTAGTTAGAAATTTCCCATCGTTTGGTGTGTGTGGGGGGGAATTGACCTCTTTGAGGCCCCTGCATTTTGCGTAATATTTTATTTTTAATGTAAAAAACGCTCATTTGGGGGCCCCCTGAAGTGGGGGCCCGAGGGGATTTTCAAATTCTCCCACCCTAGCTACGCCACTGCTGCGAGACAGAAGTAGTAATCATAGTTAACAACAGTAAATAATAACATACAAATACATAGGCAGAACGTTATTGTTGGCCTCCTTCAGTCGTAGAGCCACTATGGTTCATCTCGAACACTTTTTCATATGGCTTTAAATGCTTATTTGAAGAGACTCTCCCATCCACAAATATCGCAGGTCAAGGTGGCTTTCGCTTTGATGGTAGAGGAGCTGGCCATTTTTCGTATGGTAGGTTTTTCTTCCAGAGCTGAGGCCCATATTTTTTCGCTGTCCATAGCTTTTTTGTTGCAGAACATTTACTAAAACAAATACAACTTTTTTTTTCAAGTGCAACTCAAGAAAATTGTTTCCTGAAATAATGGCATTAGTTGAGTTATATTTATAACAAAAATTATCAGTTATAACAAGATGCTAAGTATGGACAGATATGTTGAGTACATGTCTGAAAATGTTAATAAAAGAAACATTTGTTTGTTACAAGAAGAAAACAATGGGTATGTCGCTGGATGTCGATGTAAGATATTAGAGTACTTTGTAATTCTACAAGACAAAAAATGAAATGTACTCGATCCAAGAGTTGGACTTTCCGGTGCGTAGCAAGGAATTTTCTATCTTTTGGGGAATGGGGGGGGGGGAGGGCTTTATCTCTTTGGGGGCCATGCATTTTGCGTAATATTTAATATTTAATGAAAAAAAAACTCAAGTGGGGCCCGGGGGGATTTTCAAAATCTTCCCCCCCCCATCTCCTCCCACCCTAGCTACGCCACTGTGGACTTTGTTTTCAAAGAAGAACCAGTTTTTGCTCAGACATTCAGAAAGAGAGAGACAAAAAAGATGGAAAGAGAGTAAGAAGGAATACAAAAGTGAGAAAGAAGAAGAAAACGCAGACATGCAGAAAGAGAGAGAAAAAGAGTGAGAGAAAAAGAAAGATGGTAAAAACTAGATAAAGAGAAATAGAGAGAAAGAAAGAAAGAAAGAAAGAAAGAAAGAAAGAAGATAAAGTAAGAGGGATTTAAAAAAAGAAAGAAAGAGAAAAAAAGGAAGCATAGAGAGAGAAAGAAAGAGAAAGAAGAAAGTAGGAAACAATGAAAAGGAGAGAGTGGAAGAGGTAGAGGAAGTGACAGTGTAACAATAGGGAGGGAGAAATAGAGAAGTGGAGCGAGAGAGAGAGAAAGAGAGAGAAAGAGAGAGAGAGAGAGAAGGTGAGAGCTCTAAAACACAATTTATTTTCTGTTTCTTAAGATTGTTCTTAGCTTCCTAAATGTCTGTCACTAAAAAGTTTTGATTTACTCATTTTATTTCTCTTTTAATGTTTTTTTTCATGTAAGCCAGTAAAAGATGTAAGCCATTTTTTCCTCATAACCCCATCAGTCACGCAGGCTTGAAAATAAGGTCTCGGTGACTTAAAGATCAATGTACCGTAACCGAAGTTAAAACATTCGCTTCAAATCAAAAGTTAGAACATGTGTGAAGCATCTGCCATCTGCCGGTATTTAACGGAACAAATATAAAATAAAGCTACAAATCTGTAGTCCATAAACTATTCAGAGCAGCTAGACCTACATCAATATGAAATGAACATTAAACATTATATATACAAAAAAAAGGTCAAATCCGAGTTACAAAAATATGATTAGTGCACTCTCTACCTTTATATCTGACTGGGGCGCCTTGCGAACTACGGATGCAGATGAAAATGCCAAAATATTTCCGAGGCTTTTGATTAACGAGGATGTCATATGGCCAGCACAACGAACGACCGCCCGCTTTACTTCCTCAACAATGTTTAAAACCCCAGTATTCACCACTGAGTTTGAACTCGAGTCCTATCAGTTAGGTAGCTAAAAGCTTAGCCTCTTTGACTTAGCCACAACTCTCCATTCTTACTTAAGATCATAGATTCAAATTATTTTTTATTAGATATGTCTGTAAGCTTTGTTTGGAAACAAATAGAACATACGGAATATTTATGTGATGCCATACAATGACAACCCTTTTTTTATTCCTCTTTCAACATAAAATTTGTGTTTTAAGTTTTAGATTAACTTTTTTCTCTTTGAATATTTCAAGTGTTTCAGGATGTCCACGTCATGATGTTTATTGGCTTCGGCTTCCTGATGATGTTTCTTCGTCGCTATGGTTTCAGCAGTGTCGGGCTGAATATGTTGATAGCTGCGCTGTGCATTCAATGGTCGACTCTGATTGGTGGAATAATCCATCACCATGGCGACACATTCACAGTCAGCATAACAACGTAAATTTTTTATTTACTTTTTGTTTTGAACATTAGATCAAGCCTTCAAGACGTAGTTTGATTCAACCTGCAAGTTGTTTTTTAAATTGATAGGAAAATATAAAAGAGCAAGAGGAAAATGGTGTTTTGTAGATCTATGACTATGTTAATTGTTATAAACGTTTCATTTTTTATTTTTGAAAAAGTATCTCTTTCTCTCCGTAATTATTTTCCTCATTTCGATAGCGTTATTGGTTTCGCTCATTTATATTTCACTATCCTTGTTATAATTAAACTTCAATAACTTTTTTTTGTTATATGAAAATGTTATATTTGGTAGGAAAAATCATGCTTTTTTTTACACAACACAAATGAAAGTTTATAAATCCAAAAATCCATGTTAGTTTAATGGGAGTCAAATCTACGTTGGATTTGTCAACTAGAAGAGAAGGAATTAACATGGCATTACCGTAGAGTTGAATATGATGACTGTAAATACTAAAGTGAAAAATGGCCTATCACTGTGACAAGAAGCTCGAATGAATGTATTCAATGTTGACCTGTAGAAAAAACTAATTAAGTCTTCCAGCCTCCAGGGACAGTAACTTTGTTGGTTAAAGCTGTATTTTTATGATTATTGCTTTCATCGAAGCCTATAGTTATATAAGTTTCAGAAACACTGTGCATAACACTCAGTTTAGCTATTTTTTTTTAACGTTGAGGCAAAGAATGATTTATTACACTGTGTCTTTCAGTGCTAATGTGTGTATGTGTGTTCGTGTGTTTATGTGTGTGCGTGTGTTTGTGTGTGTGTGCGCGCGTGTGTGTGTGTGTTTGTGTGTCCGTCCGTTCACACAGAAATCGTCTACTTTTTTTTTTTTACAATTTAATGCTTTGACTGTTTGAAAAAAAAGAACTTAATTACTTGCTCATAATGAAATGGGAACCAGGTTATTCACATTATCAATAAAAATGTTGATATTTTTTTTTAATCTGCTTGCAAAGGATTTCTCCCTACCCAGTTATTCCCACACTTCAGTCATACCCCCCCTCACCAGCCCCACACTCTCTTTGTGCTATTTACACATCTCACTGTACTTTGAAATATAGATTTATTTTGAAGTTTTCGCGTTCTTGTATGGGTTCGAGTGTAGAGTTAGCCTCTTTTTATATTTCCAATCTTTGAACACTGTACATGCAGTTATAACCATTGAACGAAGTGAAGATTTAATTCAGAGATGTGCTCTTTACGGACCTTTCTGTTTGTATGTTTCCACGAATGTGTCACACTGAGGCCTAGTCAAGTCATCCTAGTCTCTTACTGAACTTATCGTTCACTTGTTCGAATGAATATCTATATAGATATATAATTCTCAAAGTCGACAAGTTCAAAAGTTCAAACACACAACCAGCAACAAGTAAATGGGAAGATCCCATGGCGCAGCACGGTGTGAATGGAAAATGGTGTTTCCAAATCCGCACTATTTTCATTCACAAAATAGCGTAGCATGCGGCGCTATGCTGTTTTGTGAATGAAAGTGGTGTATATAATTCTCTTCTTCTCAATTTGTCATAATATTATAAGTATTTCCAGATTATTGTGTCGTAAGACTCTTGAAACTAGAACGCGAATACACAGATAGAGTCTACTCTGGTTTGACTTTAGAAGTACTTTAATTAATATCACAAATTACGTTAAAATAATAATTTCACTTGCTCCCCCTTTTAATCTCACTTCCTTTTCCGTTTATTTATCTCTATATTTCCGGATATATTTGTTTTAACTTTACTTTTACTTTACAAAAGGTTTAATAATTTCCGGAGATTTCCAGGACGTTTTCGTAGGCCTATATTTAATAACATTTCAGGAGATTTCCAGGGGCTCCTGGTAAATCAAGAGGCCGCGGGAAATCTGTTATATGTTATAAAATGGTTTAATTTAATAATTTATACACCTTAAAATTAGCACGGGTCCAAAGTAAGTGCGGGACCCACTGCGGTCACATATGTTGCAGTGCCTAAGGCCTGCCCTGCAAAATAGGACGTATGCTAGGCTGCCGGTCGACTAGTATGTATATATAAAATGTATTCCCCATATGCTGACGTAAAACAAAATAACATTAACTATTAGATTAATTTTTTACATTGATTTGTAAAAGAAAGATAGCTAAACACAGCTGCCTGTCCTTTGAATGTTAATGTTTCATTATTTAAGAATGTTGACATTTTACTTTAACTCTTACAGAATGTTGACCTCCGACTTCGCTTCAGCGAGTATATTGATCACGTTTGGTGCGCTATTGGGTAAGACCAGTCCATTACAGATGGTCTTCGTGACTATGTTCGGTATCGTCCTGTTCGCTGCGAATGAATACATCGGACTTGTTGTGTTGCAGGTGAGTTGGAATGGTTGATGTACAAAGAAACATGTTCAATGACTTCACATCTGAGACAGGGCTGGCTTTAGATAATTAGAGACTCTAGGGTAATTGAATCAGGTGAACCCAAATAAAATATTTAAAAAAAAAGCGAAAAAAAAATAAAAGTATGCAAATTATTAAAAACCTAGTGTACTCCACCAAAAACATTGAGGAATTCACTATTTCTTCTCTGAAATAATAGAATACTACCAGTATGAGGCCGACACCCATTGGAGGCTCAAGGCAGGCTCATATTCTGCCTATGCCTAAGGCCGGCCCTGCATGAGATCTGTTTTTTTTTTAACTCTGAAAGGTTGTGGGATGTTTGTGAAGGATATTGATAAGTGTGAGAATAGTGTGTGAGATCTGTGATGTGTGTAAGGTATGTATGGTTATTATGAATTGCGAGAGATGTTTGATTGTGTGAAACGTGTGTGTGAGATGAATGTGTTCTGCGTTATCTGTGTGAGAGATGATTGATGCTTGTGATTGGAAGGATGGTTGATTGGTCGTACACTCAAGACTGTAGTAATGATGTTCCCGGATTAAAACCCTGTCCGTCAGCGTGGAGCGGACCTTGCCATCCTGCAGAAGGTTTAAGCTATTATGTAATTGTTTTCATTTTTTGAATGAATTAAGAATACTCAAGATCTAGCCCATTACGGTAGAGATTTTAAAACTTGTTTTGACCCAGGAACCCCTTAATATAGTCAAAATTGCCCATGGACCTCAAAGTGAAAAAGCTACATAAATCCTATACACTTAAGCGAGCAATTCTTGTATATATATATCTTCTATTTCGAAAACGGCTCTAACGATTTTCTTTAAAATTTCAACGTATCTGCATGTTAGTGAGAAAGAAAATTCTCAACTCATTGGCCACATCGGGAAAACTCGAGTTCGACCGTTATTTCGATATGAAAATGTCTCAATGTTGTAAAATTAATTTTGGTTAGAATAATTTATGAATGAAAGTTTTCCATGACGCAAACGGGGAAAACGCTGCTTACGTCACTAGGCTTACCGTAGTACACTAAAATATTTCTTTGCAAACAAGAACGCGTTTAGAGATATGAATGAAGGGATGTGTAAAACTAAAAGCAGACCACGGGCTGTAGCACCACTGGGATGGATGGATGGCAAAAGCCGGTTTGAACTTCTTATTGTCCGACAGTCAGGCTGGGCAGGGCATTTATTTAACCGAGCAAGGCTCGGCCACCTGATATTGTATATTATATAAGTAAAAAATGTAAAAATAACAACAACACTGTATAGAGAGTTTGTTTACTAAGAATTAAATCTTTGTATCAAATTAAATAGAAAACATATGATATGGGTGAGGTTGGTAAGATTTTATGAATGGCTCAACGAGCACAAATTCGAAGTACTTTATTTTTATTTATGCTGAGATTCATCGCGACAATGAATTCATGTTTTATTAAATAAGAAGATGGGAACGAAGTCTATAACTTCTGTAGAATGACCCATAACGCAAGATATAAATTTGGAATATGTAACCAGACTCTGTGGTATCTTTGTTTATACATTGGTTCAAGTTTCTCGTTTGTTTGTTTTTGCATATGCCACTAAGCTGCTCCTGCATTAGGCTGAATTTATCTGTGATTGGGGTCTGAGTTTGTCCACGCCCTAAAGGATTCATCACCCTGTCGAGAATATCCAAGTGAAGAATGTTTTCAGAACCACTCAGACATATTAAACAGTAGTGAGATTCGAGATGAAGTCTATTCAGATTATCCGATCAGATAAACTGGCTTTTAGCCAAGAAATTATTTTAATTGTATAGAATTGTCAGCTTTCTGTGGACCCACCTTCGGTGGTGGGAGGCGGGGGAAGGGGGTCCGCGGACTACAGTTTGGGAATCACTGGATTACGTAATGTGCATGCTCAAATGTCTAGAAATTCTGTCATTCTAGATAAAAACGTAATTGTTTTTGGTGTAGATATTAAACTAAATTAGACTGAATAGTATCATAACTCAATTTTGCTAACAATTTTTATGTTAGTCATATAACTTTTTGTACTAAATAAAAAGGCCTGTTAAGTAATATATAATTTAATCCATTAGTTCTTTCATTCATCAAACTCCATTTGAGTGGGGGCTTGAGAGGCTGAATTCCTCTCTTGCAAAAGCCCTGGACAGAAACCCTGCTGTCTTGCTTAGTGCGTAAGCGTCACCATACAGGTCGAGATAAGGGCAACAGGACAGTGGCCTGACCTGCAATGTGCAGTGCAATGTTATACCTTGCTCAGACCTGGACAGCCTCCACCACGGGGAAGTGTGGTCAGGGCGCCTCATGCGCCTTTTCCATTTGAGTTTTTTTTAATTATAACAAGGGCATGGTGAAAACATAAAGCTTGTTCAGTTGGTGAAATTCCTTTCCTTGGTGGGCCAAGGAGTCTGCAATAGATTAAATAAATTAAAATTTGGGTAATCATTCATAACTTTTGAACAACCGAAAATCCCTTTTTAGCGGCCCCCGTAAGGGGAAAAGCTGCTATTAGGTTTGTGCAAAATGTCCGTCGGTCCGTCTGTCACACTCAGGGCGCCAAAACTAGAAGAGATACGAAAATATTTTTTCACCATTAAATGTGGCTTGAAAAGTTTAGGTGCAACGGCTACTTTTAGTTTTCTAAAAGCAAACCGTTTAATTTATAAAATTAATTATGCAAGCGATTTTTTTTATAACAAAACACCAATTCTAAAACAAGTACGTAAATGTAAGGGATGAAATGTTAATATAAGAAATGCTTTCAAAGATGTAGATATCACGCACATTTTTTTAAATGAACTTTTAGCAGCGACTTTCGTGTACTAGCGTAAAGCCCGGCAATGACATGATTCTAAACTAATTTCTTATTTTTTTTTTAAAAATCAGATTTAAAAAATAATTGTTTAGTGCCCCCATGAGAATGAAAGAAGCATATTTTTGTGCGTTTTGTCTGTTGGTTGGTCTGTCCGTCACGGTTAGATTAAAAAAAAACACTAAAGGCTTTTGAAAATATGATTTAACCTTTACTGTTCTTTCAGAAATATTGCGATAGTTTAAGGATGGGAGCATACAGCAATTGAGTCAGGGACCAACGATAAATCCGAACTAAAGTCTAGTGCACAAACATCAAGATAAGGCAGGTTAATACCCTGCTCGCAATCCTCCGTCGTCCAGCGAGAAGTTAATTATTTTCAACTTAGAAGGAACATTCGAAACATCTTGCGAATAGGCGGATCTGACAAGGATCCGACTCCGACGGGGGCCGCCTCTGAGTTTGTGTATCACACAAACTCTCTTTGTAATCTTGTTTTAAATTCATTTACTATAAAAACACCTTTTGTGTCATAAATTGAAATAAATGTCTAGTAGAGATACATTGTAGAGAGTGTACAGTAGCAAGAATGTTATGTAATAGATGAAAGAAGAATTATATCAAGTAAGTCTATACAAAAATAATTAAATGTTATCTCGCACTGAAAGAGATTCAGGACACAAATTCTAAACACTTTCTGACAGATGACATAAGAAGTCTGCTAATGATATCAAGAATGTTTCAGAATTGTCAGTAAGTCTCCTGTGTCTGCTTCCATCACCCTCTACGTCTGATACCTGAATACAAGACTGCGCATGCGCAGGGCGCTGTTCAGATTGGACATAAGAAAGGGGTCTTTGTAGGGTGTCTTAATTAGTAAAAAAATGAGAAAGGCATTGATCTCTTGTTCAGACATTTCTAATTGTAGTCTGGAAAGTATTCAGAGTGACGTAAAATGTCGGCCATTTTGACGGTACAACAATAACACTATTATTGTTTAAATTTCAAGCTTTATCGCTAAAAACTGCACACTATCAGACACTCACACACATTCACACTTTCACACACACTCATACTCACACACATTCAAACACACACATACATACACACACATATATATTCACACACACATTTACATACACACACTCAAAATACTGCAATAACATTTGAAACTCTGAATAAAAATTAACTGTTACCTTTCTGTTTAATCATTTCTTTAACAAAGCAAAGCAAAAAGTGTTTTAAAATCTATAACATTTATGCGACCAAATTGTTTACAGACAAATCCAACTATGAATAGCCACGTATCAAATATGTAAGAGGATATCATATGAATACTTAATTTTTAAAAAGTAAAATATAACAAAATACTATTATAAAAAAAAACAAATAGTATATTAAGCGTAATTATATCTATTATTTTGAATCAATCATGTCATTAATTTGTAATAGATCTAGACTAACAACTAACAACAATAAATCAGAGCGATTGAGAATATTAACCAATTGTTTTCGTTTGGAGCACCGTTATGCTTTAAGTATGCCTAATTAGCTGTGGTCCAATCATATGTGCGGACAACAAAGGAAGCTGAGAGGTATCTGGTAGAAGGTTACCATGGCTGCTGGCTTTTCAAACGTAATTTTCAAACAATATTTTTTTTTAATTGCTCGACATTAATTCGAATTCTAGGGCTCAAGCCTCTTTGATGGAAGGCCGACACGAAAACCAGTATGCCAGCCGAGTGCTAATGAAAATAAAAGGTTTTATAGTTATGAATTTTAGTTTCAAATTTTAAGGCAATGACCTAATTCTCTACACTAAAGGACAGTAGGCCTACATAACTAGTACTGTCTCTATGTAATACAAATTGATATAATTACGACTAATTGATAAATAATTGGTCAATTTTTCGATTGATTTATGTTTTGCATTTAGTCTATGTGTTGAGCCAAGTATTTATTGTAAAACCCAATTTTGATAGTTGAGCTGCGCAATGACCAGAACTCAATAGAGAAAAAAACATATGGTTTTGAAATCTTAAGCATGTTATTGTAATGAGAACGGCTTGGTCAATAGTAATAAAATGCCTCTTAATATCCCCACAGGCGGTGGATGTCGGTGGCTCCATGTTTGTCCACGCGTTTGGGGCATACTTTGGCTTGACCATCTCTCGAGTGCTGTACAACGCAGAAGTAGAGCAGTCCAAGAAAGAGAACTCTGTCTATCACTCGGATATGTTTGCAGTTGTTGGTAAGTCTCTTCTTTCTGTGGACATCTTTTTTTTTTTAAGTTCAAGATGTGCCGATACAAAATTGTGTAACATCCAACTGCCGTTACTGTTTCTCTTTGTCTGTATCTTTTCAGTTTCTTTCAGTCTCTCTTTCTCTCTGTGACTCTCATTTATTTTACCTCTCTTTCTCTCTCTCTTTGATTCGCTTACTTTCTCTCTCTCTTTCTCTATTTGTCTCTCTGTGATTATTTATCCCTCTTCCTCTCTCTTTGTGAAACGCTTTTTCTCTATATGCCTTGCGCTTTCTTTTTTTTTCTCTCTCTATCTCTCTCTGCCATTCTCTCTCTCTCTCGCTCTGTGATTTTCTCTCTCTCTTTCTGTGATTTTCTCTCTCTCTCTTTCTTTCTCTTTCCACGATTCTCTCTTTCTACCTCTTTCTATCTCTCTATGATGCTCTCTCTTTCTCTGACTCTATGTGACTGGCTCTCTCTTACTCTCTTTGTGACTCGCTCGGTCTCTCTATCCCTCTCACTCTCTCTTTGAATCACTCTTTCTTTCTCTCTGTGATTCTCTCTCTCTCTTTTACTCGCTCTCTCTAAATGTCTTTTTTGTTTTTCTCGTTCTGTGTATAATTCTAAAAGTAAATTGTTTTGAAATAATGTTTCCTTGATACAACCCCTCCTCCACCCAGTACTTCGTATCTTCCAATTTCTTTATTTAAAAAATACATTATTTGATCCTATCATTTACAAATTAAAGAAATTTTTACGAGAAAGAGAGAAAGATAGCCAGAGGACACTGAATGTCTTCATTTGTTCCCAGACATTTTACACCTAAATCCAGTCTTGGCACCTCCACCAAAACACAACTATTATTACTCTCTTGGGCGAATACGTCTCCATAACAACACAGAAACTCGCTTTGAAAGTGTGATGTTAAAGCAAAGTCTTGCAAGTCAAGAGACAAGAGACGCCATTCAGTGAAGATCTGATCTAACAAATCTTCTTTTTTTTTTTCATTCTAACATCGAAACGCCCTGATGGAAGCTGAAGTGTCGCTCCGCTGGTTTCTGGCTTTTCAGAGAACCAAGGAATCTGATGCATATTTTAATTAGCCAGAAACACTCACAACATTTCTTATGAATGGAGGGTGAATAGATAGATCTCTGTCTCACCTTAATCTACCTTCAGCATCATTCTTATCTTATAGATTACAGACGTGACTTCAAAAAAAGAAGATAATTACGTCATACATTCTGAGGTTTACCTTGGCCTATTAATAGTCCTGCTGCTAAGAGAAAACAATTTATAAATATGAAATAAAAGTCAGGTTATCTGTCCTTAGGTCATAATGTTTTATTTTTTAAAAATGTGTAATTTTGAAGCAAAAAGTAAGGAGTATGCTTAATGTCCCTCCCAAAGTCTGAAGGGCCATAATAAATAGACAAAAAGTACCTAATTGTATGTCTATTAAAGAACGAAACCTTTATACAAATCGGATAAACCCCTTTCACAATATTTTAAATTAGATATGAATATGTCTGCTGAGCGGGTAAACCCAATTTCACACTCTACTTTTATTTTCGTGGCGAAATTTTAAAAATTATGAAGGTACCATTCTCCAAGTTTGACATAAATCTAAATTCAATCCAGTACATTAGTAATACCCAAACTAAAGCCCTGCCGGCCGCGGGTCATTTCCGGCTAGTAAGAAATCTAATGAAAAATGTCTCAAAGCTTCGGTAATAATGAAACATAGGAAGTAAAACAATAAATTATTAAAAGCTGAAAACAATCTTAGAGCTGTTATTGTTCACTTTTGATTTATTTTTCCATACCATAGTCCAATATACAGGCCAAACATCTGATTCACAAATACACGGGGTATTTTTTAATATATGTTTCTTGTTTTCTGTTAATATTGCATTACATTAATCATTGTGTATAACACTAGGAAGTTAGTCTAATTTAGTGAATAGTTCTTAATAATGGTCAATGGTTAGGGATTTACTTTGCGAGACTTTTAATGAAATGTAACCAAAATTTAAAAAGTCATTAATAATACTTATGTTAAATAAAAGCTATTGAGTCCATTCTTTATGATTCAGGCACCATCTTCTTGTGGCTGTTCTGGCCGAGCTTTAACAGTGCCCTGGCAGTGGAAGACGCCCAGCACAGGGCAGTTCTCAACACCTATTACGCCTTGGCGGCTTGTTGTTTGGTCACATTCGCCATCTCCAGCCTTGTGGACAAAGACGGCAAGTTTGACATGGTTAGTAGACTGGAGCACATGGTGACAAAGACG
>JADKLZ010071522.1:16376808-16389257 GCA_021533235.1 Biomphalaria straminea
GGAGAGAAAGAGTTAACTTGATCCGACAATGGTTGTGGGAGAAATGAGTGCAGTTATCTTAGGGACAGTCCCCCCCCCCCCACATGTTTAGCTATCAAACACATTCATTGCCAGCTATTAATTTAGATAGTTGTATTTTTTTTACTCATGATTTTTAGGCACAATAAATAATTGTACAAAGTTTAAACGTGATCCAAGAATGGGTCTGGAAGAAATAATGTTTTTAAACTTTGTTACCAGATAGACACAAAACAGAGTTGATATAGTCTTGGAAATAAGAAATCAGCTTAAAAAAAAATATAAATAAAAATTGTGCGTCATCTTGTCTACCTGCCGAACTTGTAAAAAACATACATGTATTTTATTGTTATTAGTGTCTGTCTCGCTGTTTAGTTCTATAGCATACCATTATCGTATTCGGTTGCCTCTGTGATACTGTGGTATCATTTGCATGTGTCAATACCAAACCATCATCCACTAGTATTTTATTTTTCCGACGATTATATTTTTGGTATAATGTTACCTTTACAGTATTGAATGATGAAGTTTTAGCTGTGTGTGTATATATATATATATATATGTGTGTGTGTGTGTCTGTTAATAATCATGATTAAAAAATGATTATTTACAAATATTAGTTCTGTGACTCTGAGCTATAAATGGAAAGTCAATTACTTGATTTCTCAGATAATTGAACGCATTGTCTCCTCTTCTATATTAATTCTAAACTTCGACGTCGGTCTTTAGTTTCGCTATTCTTGATGGAACAGCTGGTGCTTGATCTGTAACCTGACTAAACGTACGACCATTTCATAGGTATAAAATCTTATTAAAAAAAAAACGCTTTCTATAAATACAAACTAATTTATAATGTTGATTCTAAATCTAGATCTAGAAATGTTTATTTCATCTCAACGTAGTAGTTATCCGCGCACAACTACACATTGGTTTTCGCAATGACAAGTCAGATTTTTGTGTCTTTAACTTAGCAAATTTCAATCCCGTCATGTCTTAGGTATCAACCTATACGCAAATCTAAAGACCTAATTGATTAGGTCTTACAACCCATTAAAATGAAAGCGGGCAGACAGAAATTGGAGAAAATCTAGTAAAAAAAAAAACAAAAAAAAACTTGTCAACATAGGAATGCGTTGTAAGATCGAGTAAGAACACACTTTAAAATAGTTATTACACGTCTCATATGAAACAGCTGTTAAGATTGACATTATTCTGTTTGCCCAGTGCTAAGTCTGTTGCCAGCACGACCTCCCATCTGTCAGTGTACATAGTATAAATATCTCCATGAAAATGTGTCAGCTCTGACAAAACACTACGCATAAGTGCATGCAAACAACAACAACAACAACATTACTACTGATAGTAGGCCTGCTAAGTAGGTGAGGCGGGGGGGGGGTTAATTTATGAAATTCTGGGCCAGGACGTATTGATGACGTCATCCCCGGCCTGCCCGACAGTTTCAACTCTTGACAGGAAAGTTCCTTGACGCAGTGGCCGACGTTGTCATTTTTTTGTTTTAACGAGGCGAAGAAGCCGTTCAAAGGAGCGGACATCTTTAATTTGGTTCAGTATCGATTTTATTCCTTGTCCTTCTTGTCATCTGATTTCTTCTGACGTCTGAACTTAGATACGCTGCCTCTCCGCCTCTCTGGAAATGCCACCCCCTCTCCCCCCTCCTCCCAAACAACCCTCTTCCTTCTTTCTAGCCTCGTCGCTGGTCACTCATTCTCGTCTCGGAAAGATGCGCCGTGTCCCTGAAATGGACGAGACTCAGACGTGTCCATTGATGTGTCCACACCTTACGTCTACAAGGAAACAGCTTCGGCCTGTCAGTTTATTAGGCGTTGGTCACGGTGTCCGTCCAAATAAAGAAACTGAAGACAAACAATTTCCTTAGACCGACACATCGTAGTTGACATTTTGAGGTAGAGTCACTGTTGTATCGTTCGATCATTAACCTGTTTAACGATTATCTTCTTATTCGATACCATTTAGTTTTGCAGAGCACGGTAAACGATTAATATTCGATACCATTTAGTTTTGTAGAGCACGGTAATCGGTTATCTTATTCGATACCATTTAGTTTTGTAGAGCACGGTAAATGATTATCTTCATGATTATCTTCTTATTCGATACCATTTAGTTTTGTAGAGCAGGTAAACGATTATCTTTTTATTTGATACCATTTAGTTTTGTAGAGCACGGTAAACGAGTATCTTCTTATTTGATACCATTTAGTTTTGTAGAACAAAGTAAACGATTATCTTCTTATTCGATACCATTTAGTTTTGTAGAACAAAGTAAACGATTATCTTCTTATTCGATACCATTTAGTTTCGTAGAACAAAGTAAACGATTATCTTCTTATTCGATACCATTTAGTTTCGTAGAACAAAGTAAACGATTATCTTCTTATTCGATACTATTTAGTTTTGTAGAGCACGGTAAAAAACAACAACTATATTCTCTCATGAAGATGTTTTACAAAGCGATGACGAGGCGAGTCTCTTTCAGTGTATATAAAAGATATGATGGTATAAGGGTTATGTTTAAGATGATACCAATTAAAATACGAATACGAGCACAATCTATTTAAAAATTAAAGTTATAAGATTTTTTTCTGGCCACCAAAAGAGATGAAGTCAATTTATATAGTGTGTACGTGCTCATAAACGGGTTAAGAAAATATATTCTAGAAGAAAACGTCTGACCAGATTAATCGAACCAGTTGTTGGTCTTTCACTAATAATAGTCCTGAACTACCACAATGCCAAAACGACATACCAATGGGACAATATTTAAGGATGCGGAACGACAAGATAAATGCACATTTCCTATTTCATATGCTAGGAAACATTCATACAAGTGCTCCTTCTTCCCAAGTGCCGTTAGAGCCTGAATCTGCAAGTAAACCGAAGACTTAGCAGAGTTTTAAAAACGATGATTAACATGTCTTAACACATGAAATGCGAAGGACCTACGTCTTTTTAGGTAACGTCCGTATGTTGTAAGATAAAAGCGAAAGAAATTTTCTTTGCAGATCATCTGTAAGAGGAAGTGAGGAAATAAGGATCCTTGTTGGTTCTCTGAACTTTGTCATGAATTTGCGGCATGTCTCCAGGCCCACTGTTGTTCTTATAAAAACCATTGCGAAGGATAAAGTTAAACAAAGTTTCCCTTTCAGAACGTGTCATCTATGGGGCAAGTGATGTAAGGGTCATCTGTTTCTGTGGCCCACGGTTAACGAGGGTGTCATGTGACCAACACAACGACCAACCGCCTTTACTTATATCATATCAACTAATATCAGGAACCCACAGAGCTGGGTGGACTCAATAAAGGTCTCGAAAGTAAAAAATTCGCAGTCTCACCAGGATTCGAACCAGGGACCCCCGGTTTTAAAGCCAAGCGCTTTACCACCGCGCCTCCTGCAAAAGATATGCCGGCTCTTATTAGGCAGCCACCGGCTCTTATTTGGCAGCCACCGGCTCTTATTAGGCAGCCACCGACTCTTATTAGGCAGCCACCGGCTCTTATTAGGCAGCCACCGGCTCTTATTAGGCAGCCACCGGCTCTTATTAGGCAGCCACCGGCTCTTATTTGGCAGCCACCGGCTCTTATTAGGCAGCCACCGGCTCTTATTAGGCAGCCACCGACTCTTATTAGGCAGCCACCGGCTCTTATTAGGCAGCCACCGGCTCTTATTAGGCGGCCACATTTTTGGTTTTTGTTTTGGTTTCTTAGCTTTTCTACAGCCTGATATCATATACGTTTCCAAGTTAATGTTATACAAATGTTGACATCGTTAAGACCTTTTTAAACGACTGAAACTGAGTAGATCAAACGAAAAGAGAATACAGCTTTCGGGCCACAAATGCTTTTGAAATCTATCATTGGCAACAAGGCCCTACTAAGCAAAATGGTATTATGTGGATGTCATAGTGGCGTACAAGCGCCCACTTCAAGAGATTCACTTGCCATTTTTAACACGTCTATGTGTGATGATATATGTTTGTGTGCCAGATGTCACGATGTCTTGGTTACGATGAGATTTTTTTTTTATCAGAGAATTTGTTGCTGATGTTTTTGTATAGTTTTCAAACAATATCATGATGGCGGAGATGCTACTTCAAAGTATAAACTCAAATCTGAAATCTTCTTTTAATAAATACAAAGCTTATATTCTGGAATTACAAATGTACAATACCATTCAATTCATTTTAAATTCTTTTACTCTAGTCGTCGCTCCCTCTCCAAACTGAATATCCAAGTCTTTAAATACTGCCTCCAGCCCCCTTCTAGCAACTTTCAAACTCTCTTTAAATCTTATGGAAAAACTGCCATCATTGTAAATAAGCTCGTCATTACTTGTCAACAACACGCAACCATGACCTTGTTCTAGAAAGTATTCAAACTAAAAATAAATTTAATGCAATAGCTGCTTTATGTGATGTGACGCCACGTAATAATCTATATCTTTTCCCCTCTCCACCCTTCTTGCTAACGCAGATATCTCGAGCTCTGGACACGATGTACTCCCTGTTCCATGTTCCTAACACCAGAATTGTGTCTGATTTGTGAGCCGTCGTCTCCCGTCGCCATTAATGTTTAACCAGATGTAATCCTGTTTCCGTGATGGGAACTCGGGTCATAGGGAGATCTCAATACGCGCGCACTATTAGACTGGCTAGTTTTACAAGTCCTTTCTATCTTATCTTATACAATACAGACGTTACTTCAAAAAAGATGATTACGTCCAACGCGTCATGCATTCAGTCATGCATATTAACCAATGACTTACATTCTGCCAAGTCACTGGTTTTCCTGGCTATCTCAGGCAATCCATTTCATGCTCTAATAGCGATAGGGTAGAAGGAGCTTTAGTACAAATTTGGGACGAGGAATTTGCATTTTTCCTTGTGTCTTTCTGAGTATTTTATTAAGTTTTGTTTTTTGAATTTGAAGATTATGGTTAAGTGTTTTATGCATAATTGCTACTTTACTTTGAGTCTTCTGTCCTGAAGGCTTTATAAATTTAGTGATTTTACTAAAGGTGTTACTCTAGTCAAATGTGAATATTGATTTGTTATGAATCTCACTGCTCTATTTTGTGTCTCTTCTAGTTTCTTAATGTTTTCTTGAGTTGAGGGGTCCCAAACAGAGGATGCATATTCTATTATAGGCCTAACCAAGTTTAAATAACATTTTAGTTTTATGTTCTAATTTGATTTATGGAAATTTCTTTTAATAAACCCTAATGCTTTGTTTGATTTTTTATTGTTTCATCAATATGGGGATTCCATGACAGTTATTCATTTATTATAACACCTAGGCATTATGCGTTTTAGTCTGTGTTACTGGTTTACCATGAATAAGATAAGCGGAATTAATTTGTTTTAGTTTTTTGTTACTCTTAATAACTGACATTTTTCTGGGTGGAAAGACATGCTCCAATTTGATTCCCATTTTTGTAATTCATCTAATTCTCTTAGTAAAATTTCTGGATCTTGTGTTGTTTTTATTGTTCTGTAAATTATGCAATCCTCTGCGAATAATCTGACATTTGTTCCTGAACTAATGCAATTTGGTAAATCTTTTATGTAAATTAAAAATAGAAGTGGTCCTAAGATTGTTCCTTGGGGTACGCCTGAGTTTACTGTTATTGGTGTTGATTTAGAGCCATTTATTATTACAGTTTGTTTTCTCCCTATCAGAAAATCTTTAATCCACTGATGCAGTGGACCATCAATGCCAAAATATTTTAATTTTTTAAGCAAGCTATGGCGGTGAACTTTGTCAAAAGCTTTAGAAAAATCTAGTAAAATAGCATCTATTTGCTCACTGTTGTCTAAGCCTTTCTGTCCGAGCCTCTAGGGCGCTACATCACGAGCCGAATAGAAACTCGCTAGGCCACCGCGTCCACTTATTTAAAAACAACAACAACAAAACGCGCTGTTGCCATTATCTGGTGTCAGCACTCTGGGGTACCATGCACTCATGTCAGGACACAATGACGACCAAAACAAAAGAACCATCTGTTTCGTTCTTACAGCCATCAGATCACTCCATGCATGGACGCTTCTAATGAATGCAATGTAATACGAAGTAAATTATTCTCGTACAATTTCTGTGCGAAGGTTTGCTCTCGTGTTAACCGATAGTTACGGCTCTTAGGGGTTCCCAGATATATAAATGCAGCTACCCTGCCCATAGTAAGATACCTGGTTTCGGATTACACAACTTGAAATGACTTCCTTTTATATCACAGATATCGTAGCGCTAGAACAGTTGCTAGGGAAGATGTTTGTACAGACAGTTGGCGTACGTAAGAATGGATCAAGTAAGAATGAGCTGGACGTTCTCATTTGTTTTATTCACACGAAGATTGTTTGGGGACACGGAGATTGTGTGGGACATGAAGACAGCTTATTTTGTCATTCCATGCACTACTCTATGTCTACCAAACAGAGGAAGTGGAAACTGTATCTGTGTCAACTATTGATCCTAAGTTATCAGTTTGGTTACACTCTACTACGAACACCTATCTGATCGATAGGACTTTATCATGCGATTAATGCAATAAACTCGATCAGTTTTCATCTTTTCAAACTGTAACAGACATGTCTTAGAGCTGCCAACTTGGATATTAGTTTGGAGTCAATACACATTTGTTGCTACATAGTTTGCAACAATTCAAACTATTCTACTTTCCCCAAATACAATATCTGCTCCATCGAGGGAGGAGACTGCCCCCTCCCCCCCCCCCCCCCCATATTGATAGCCGTAGTTATTGCCACATTCTCACGTGCCTGGCTTTAATCCCTAATCCCTTTCCGATTATGGTCGTGGATGGATTAAAACGCCAATATTGTTCAATCAGGGCACGCATTCAGACAACTAAAAATAGCTTAGCATGTTAAGGCTGTCTACTACCAAGCTTTAGCCACTACCTCAGTGACCCGTGGAATGGTGTGTGTGTGTGTGTGGGATTCAATTCAGATAAAGTCATAACAAACAACTATGGAGATGCTACTAAAAGCCGTATTGGTAATAACATATGGAATAATCGGTTTGTCACTACTACCGAAGGTGGTGATGTTTTTTTTTTGGTTAGAAGTCAAGAAAGTGCTGGTGCAGACCGTGTGAATAGTCTAAGAGCTGAGCCGAAGGCTCTTCGAGCTCTAAGTTTGAAAAAAAAACTTGTCTGAATCCGTCCGAGAACAAAAACTAACAGTAAAAAAAAAAAAACCTGCGGACCACAGGCCTGTCTGGGAGAGACCCGAGTCAATGCTTATAGGGCATTGCTGTTTCCAATACCACTCGGTGGCACCGGGGGCCTCCACCATCTACCTTCGTTGTACCAAGCTAACTGTGCGGAATGCGCCATTGATGAGACGGTCCCTTGAGGAACAGCGCATGGATTTGTGACTGGTTTGTGGGAGCTTTCTTACAAATCCGCACCGTGAAGGGGCAAGACTCTCGTTCGCCCATGGGCACTCCCACGGGAATCATATTTGTTACCCTTTCGCCTAGCCACTTCCTCTAGTGAGCCGTTTCCACGGGAGCGCCACGTTGAGGCAGGATAACGTGCTCCCGCTGGTGCTACCACATTGGTAGGACATTCCACAGAGAGTATTGCCTTCTCCAGACACTGTCGGCATCGGTACAGTCACGTAGCCAGGGAGGAGGGGGGAGAATTTGAAAAATCCCCCCCGGGCCCCCACTTGAGGGTGCCCCAAATGAGTGGGGGGTCCCAAATGGGGGGGGGGTTTAAATTAAATATTAAATATCATGCAAAATGCAGGGCCCCCAAAGAGGTCCACCCCCCCCGGGCCCCCCAAATGATGGCAAATTCCTAGCTACGTGCCTGCAAAGGTAAATAGGTATCACAGCGCCTAATTGTTGGAGTTACCTCGCTTATCTTCAAGGATATTCAACTCTCGAAATTGTGTTATTAAGTGCATAAGAAATTTGTCTGATGCTTTTTAACCAGCGGCGTTATTAAAGAGCACAGACAAACTAAACTTATGAGTGGATTTTTCAAACTTAAGGCTCAAAACTGTGTAAAAACGGCCCTTGTTAAAATAGAGGTAATGTCTTAGTGTTGTTGTATTTGTGGATTATTTTAATATATTGTTGTGTGTCAGCCACGGCATGACATGATTGAAAGTAGGGAGACGTGGCAACAGTGGCATGGAGCAAGGAGAACATTTTTTTTTGAAAGTATTTCTCTTGAGTTACAAAATAAGAAAAAATTCCGACTAAAATGTTTGTAAAATGTTTTACGTGTTTCGGAAATTCCTTCAGAGTTGAAGATAGTTATTTCCTAGTCCAAACCTCCCGCAGGACGACGGGGGATGGGAGCGGGCAGGGTTTGAACCCGGGACCATCGATAAATCGAAACGACAGTCCAGCGTGCAAACCGCTACACCAGGCAGCCATCCTGCCATACTAAAAAGAGAAGACTTTTTTTTTTTTTACAGAGTGAACATAGAAAGTAAGTGTCCCCTTGCATTCGCTATCTTTATCAAATAATTACAGGAGCTGGTGCTAAGAGTGTCTTTTTTGGTTGTTATGGAAACTTTCCAATTTATCTGGAGTGTTGCAACATTGGGTTTTTATTGTGTGTTTTCACAACACAGTTACACCGTGAAGTGTCCGCATTAAAAGTAAACGTTATATGTATGCTATCATCTGCTCAGCATAGAACAACAGAAATCAACTTCTGTAACACAGATCAACTTCTTTCTGTAACACAGATCAACTTCTGTAAGACAGATCAACTTCTGTAACACAGTTCAACTTTGATTGGTTTCACATTTTTTTTCCATTTGTACTCGGAAAAGAAAAATGCTTTTGTTACGCCCCCTTAAATTTCGAAATTCCACATTGAAAGAAAAGATCGATATTTCATTTTCTGCTTGACTTCAAGACTTGAAGTATTCTTCATTTGAACATCTCCGCCACATCTCTTTTCTAAGGAAAAAGAGATTAGGAACGAAAGAGAAAAAACTGCAACAAATACAATAAGATTGAAATATTTAATTCCCTTTAATTCCAACTAAAACAAACAGGTTTTATTTTGTGTGTGTGTTGTCCTGTTTTGTCCTGATGTTGTTCTGTTGTTTTCTTGTCCATGGTCCAGCCATGGAGGATGTCTTTGTGTACACACAATTATGACCAGAGCTGCTGATGAAATTTAATGCTAAATATTTTTTTCTGTTGATCTTCTTTTGTCTGTACACCGTTTTCTACTAGAAAATAAAGTGTAGCTATATTAGAGATGTAGTGTAGAGGAGTGTACGTCGTTCCGAATACAAGTACTGGGTAATAGCTAAATTAGAGGTATAGTGCAAACAGGTGTACTTGGTTCTGAATACAAGTACTGGGTACTAGCTATATTAGAGGTACAGTGCAGACAAGTGTATTTGGTTCTGAATACAAGTACTGGGTACTAACTATACTAGAGACATGGTGCGAATGATATAAAGTTAACCCAGTTTAATTTTTGAATGGTAACGAGGGTGTCACGTGGCCACCAAGCCGCTATCAATTCTGAGCAACTCCGCAAACCCCCCCCCCCCTCCATCCCGATAGTTAGATGGTATTCGAGTTTCAACTCGACGCCGTCCGTTGGTTGAATGAACTACACCCATAAAAATGAGAGTATCGAAATCCTTATCGCTACAAAATAAAACAGCTTGCGTCTTCCTCTTAGTATTTCATCGGGGTGAATGGCTTAGGAGATGGCAACGCTGTGTGAGTGTGAGCAGTAGATGTGGGTTTAGTTCACTTACAAGGGAGAGAGTCAGAGAGAAAAAAAAATTTTTTCGTGTAGGGGGGGGGGGAGGAGGTAGAAGAGAAATATAAATAAATGTACTTAGTAGCTTCGTACAGCTGGGATGGGGAGAGAAACGAAGCGGGCGAAGAAAACAAAAAGGAGAAAGAGGTATTGTAAACAAACACCCACACAAGTTACTTTTTTTGATGGATTAAATGTAAAAGAAATTGAAAGCGATATGTTTACCCATCCCCCTTAAATATATATGTTCAACACATCCCTAGGAAGTCTGTTTTTACAAAGCTTCTATCAATCCACTCTGTCTGTCTGGTCAAAAAGTTTATACACGTTATTTCCCCTCCCATAGCCATTCTCGAGATCAAGTCGGCATAGACAAGACATAATCAATACAAAACAAATTAACTGATTAGTCAATTAATTAATGGTAATTAATTATTTAGTTTGATACCAACAAGGGCAATACATCCTCTAGTCTTCATGGATACGGCTAAATATGTCGGGTTAAGTCCCATTATGTCATTGAAAACGTTATCTCTCCCACGCCCATTCTCAGATCAAGTTGGGTTTTTAAAAAAATTATTTATTTTATTTAACAAAACAAAACATTGAAAAGAAAAACAAACCAGCTAGTCCATTAATAATAATAAATAATTAATAATTTGTTTAATATAGAATAGCTTTTACATTTTGAAAGGTATAGTTGTAAGTATGTGCGGAGTTGTTTTTTTTTTAAAATTATTTAAAAAAAAATTGTTTATATTTTCACTCTCAAACAAGTTGCCGCTATGAAATGATAGGACATAAACAGTACGTTATTTGTTTAAGGAAGGCGCGAAATCAATATTAATTGCTGTAATTTTAAAAAGACTTCTTCTTTGGCTGTGTGAGGTGGACAGGTAGAAATTATAATAACCCCAACCCCCGCCCCCGGGGGGGGGGGAGATATTTTCACCCAAGGGCCATGTTTAACGATGTCATATGAACAATATGTTTCTTCTCCGTAGCCATTCAACCCTCGGCTAATAGCTGTATTCAATGCCATGGCAGAGAACAGGACCGTGTGGTCAACATTGAAACTCGATCCTACGATCGGTGGTCGTAAACTTCGTGTGTTGATGGCCCGGCATCACGCCGTCAGTTTGATGTCCTCTTGTTTGGAATAGTTAGTATGTTTTGGTGCCAGATTTATGGCGGCGAGCAACCCCAGGAATTAACTCGCTCGTAAACTATGTTATGGGGATCTTTTATAAAGGAATAGTAAAGTGAACAGTAAAGCTTTCCTATGAGGATGATTTATCTTTATATTCACTATTATTTCTATAGTAAAATAATAATAATGTATCCACCTGATCACCAAATTAAATGACATGTTTTTTAAATTTTAAAGCTTACATCAAGTCACTCTGTCTATATATTTAACTTGTATTGGGGCTCTTATAAGTAAATTGAGTCCTGCTTCGTGTTAAAGTTTACTACTCCGAATTAATGTTGAATTTCACTGGTATTACACGATGTGTGATGTTTGGTTTTATTTCAACATGGTATTCGAATCCGAAGATTAAAAAAAAAGGGGGGAGGAGTATTTTACGTGATCTACATATTTTCCCACAGCCAACGCAGATAAAACCATCGCATACCGGTGGTCGATTTAAACTCTTCTCTACCTCTTCCTTTTGATCTCTCTCGGGCTTAGTATCAAATATTCAGATGTCTTAAACGAAAGCCATATGCTGTCCTATGTTCTCCTTTGTACCAGTAAAGGCCATCTAAAATTTTTGTTATTATTATTATTATTATTATTATAAATTAGAACACCTACGATAAATCGAGCTATATACGTGTATGATTTTCTCTGTGTGGCTGCCATTTTGTTTTGTTTTGTTTTTTTCTACTCTAAACATTTTGATTTGTGAGCATTTAGTCTAACAAGTAGGCTCGACCATCTCACCAGGGGGCCTGCAATTATGCGAAGGGAAATAAAGAGTAATTGATCTCTAGGGTCTCTGTGACAAGGATTGAAAAAGAACTTAATTGAAGGCTTCCGACTCTTGTCATGTTCCATAACGTATGACAGAGGTTCTCTGGAAAGTCAGAGAGTTATCTTCCATTCTTGTATCGATTGGTCTAGACATAGGAATTCATTGCGACACCATGTTGAAAGAGATTCACTGGCTAACAAAAGCCAACGTTTCTCTTCATTTCTATGAAGTTTGAATCAAGCAGTGAGTCTCTTCTAAATACAGTCAAAGCTGTGTAACGTTCCGAGACCCTTCTGAAAGGTTCTTATAATGTTCGGCTATTTTACCGAAACAATAGCTGGATCTAAAGTTCCCCCGTTCAGACCTTGCGAACTATATCTGGGACAAATGATGTCAAGGTCATTGTGTTTCCTTAACGAGATGGTCATGTGGTTAGCACAGCTACCAACTGACCAACTTTACGTATGGAGTCCTAAAGATACCGAAATTAATTTTAGTCTAACCAGGAATCGAACTCAGGACCCCCGATTCGGAAGCCAAGGGCTGTCCCACTCCACCACTGCACCGAATGTACTGTACGAAATTCCTTTTACTTTTTTATAACTCTCTCTCTCTCTCTCTCTCTCTCTCTCTCTCTCTCTCTCTCTCTC
>JADKLZ010071522.1:16390790-16407628 GCA_021533235.1 Biomphalaria straminea
CTGGTTATACTTCACACTAGTTTGCTTTAATCATCACACTAACCAAGTTAATCTTCACACTAAAACCACAAACGAATTGATTAGTTTACTACTTACATACAAAATAAAATAAAAATGGAAACGAGATACTCTTATGCTGTTACATGCTTTGATATTGTAACTCACACAACATCTGTTCCAAACCAAAAGCACCACTAAGACTGATGAATGTGTGTCTCGACACATTTCGTAAGTTTACCTAGTTAACAGGTGACCAGAATGCATCACTTTTCTGTTTCTTCCAATGTGAACTAACTAATGCGTATTCTGCTTATTCTTTTTTTATTGCCAAGGGAAGTAATAACTTAAAGATAGCTAGATCTAAATCGCTTGAACTGAAAATATGTGACTTTTGAAGTGCTCATTCCACAGTAAGTCTCCGGACTGGGTAAAGTTGATTACAATAGTTTTGAAAACTGTCTGATGCGTGTTTGTTCATCGCCTGGATATGACCGTGACAGATGTCCCTTGACATGCTCGTTGTTTGGTTTGTGACGCTGCCACGAGAGACTACGTCCGAGACCAATCGTCATAGAAGGCCTGAATACTGACCTGCCACGTCACAGGGCTGTACGACGTGATGATTGGTCTCCACTGCCCACAGGTTGTGACGTCGTAAGCCAGTATTGAGCCCTAATGTCTCGTCCTCAACTTAACAACACAATCTAGGGATACAGTGTTGTGTGTGCTGAGTCCGTAGTTCGGGTCGAAGCTAATTAATAGTCCAGCATTGATTTTGGAGCTTTGGATATCTGAAATTCGAATAAGTATAATTGAAATAAGTTCAAATTTATTAACATCGTTTAATGTATTGTTGCTAGCAGCTGTTGGCCTTGCTTGCTATTATTTCTGCTGTAACTATGACTCCACTAACTGTTGCACAGTAAGTAATTAACAGTTTTTTTTAGTGTCTGTGGCGCTAATCTCACATTGTTAACTCACTGTATGAAAACCTACAACACATGGTACAGTTCCTTTGGTCATCATTGTCTCTAGTTGTCCTAGTAAAAAAAAAAAATAGAAAAAAAAAAAGGTCCGTTCCCTTTTGTTATAGCGACGGACGACGTAGACCAGAGCCAACTTTGACATGTCACACACAGGGATATGTCAGACACACAATGGTATATGTCAGACACACGATGTCATTTCATTCGCGCGATGGCATATGAGACACTCGGGAGAAAAAAAAAAGTTTTCCTTCCAATACAATATCTAATTGGGATTAACAAAAGCCCAGCCATATATCTGGTGCAGCCTTTTGTTTGCCACAAGGTCCGCCTAACATATGCTGTGAGCGAACTCCGCCGACAATATTGGCAAGACCCGTTATCGGTTAGTAGCGACACGAGGGTGGGACAGTTGGTCTGTAGACAGAATTCAATCTTATCGATTAATGCGTACTTTTTCCTATAGCGTTTTCAGCACATGAGCATCATTGTGAAGGGGGAAACAAAAGAATACATAATAACCGATAAGAAAAACAATAAATGAATTTTTAAAACTTGTCTAGATTTTGGGATAGAAATGAGTAAGGAATGAGCTTGGGGAGGGAGGTTTAGCGTCAAACTTAGGATTGAAATAAGAATGAGGCTGATGGTCTTATCTTATAAAATACGGACGTTACTTCAACTAGGAATATATATATATATATATAACTATAACTATATATAACTATGCAGCTATTCCCTATGCGTATCCCTAGGTCAATCTAGACATGCATGTTAATCAATGACTTAAACTTGGGTTCCCTGGCTGATAATATTTGTACATCGATTATGAAGCCCTCATTAGATGCAGAGACTAAGCAGCGGAAATGGACGCCAACTATTTGAACTGGCCTTTCGATGAAATGGAACTCTCTGAGCATACCCCTTTATCTGCTCGATCTAGCCTGTGTGTACCAGTGGGCATGTATGTGTGGTTGTGGTGAAATGTACATTCTCGCTGTTACTGCCAACTTGTATTGGTTCTAAATCAGCTAATCATCCTTCGATTAGATCGTGCAGATAAAGTGGGCTCAGCCAGTTCCATTTCTTCTAAAGGCTGGTCCAAATAGTTTCATTTCTGCTGTTTATTTTCTGCATCTAATGAAGGCTTCATAATCACTGTACAAGGATAATCACTGTACAAGATGTCTGTACTGTTCATGTTGTATGATTGTCATCAAAAAGTTAAATCACAATCAGTTTCTTTGCTCTAAAGCTCGACCTTCTTTCAATGTCGCTTTCTTCGTTTTTTTTTGTTTTTGTTTTCTTAGTCCCTGGTGCCAGCTTGTGGCCTGCGAGCGAACCATTGACTTCGGTGCCAATGTCATGAGTTCTACTAGTGTTCAATCATCTTAATGTAATTTCTCATCTCAGTGGTCCCCGAGTTATACAGTAAGGACGTAATACTTGGCCTTTCTACGAAAGATAGGGCCCTTAACTCAGAAAGACAGGGCCCTTGACACAGAAAGGGCCCTTAACACAGAAAGGGCCCTTAACACAGAAAGACAGGGACCTTAACACAGAAAGACAGGGACCTTAACATAGAAAGACAGGGACCTTAACACAGAAAGACAGGGCCCTTACCACGTAGTTAGTTGTGTAACTCTATGCTCGCTCCAAGCTGTCTCTCTTACCATTAACTCCAGGTATGACAACGGTAACAGAAAGAATACAAATATATAAAACTAAAACGACAATGTATCGAAACGTTTATTTTTGTTTATGTCACAGGTGATGAAATACTTCCACACAGACAATGCCTCCAGCGTAAGTAGATTTACGCATTTTAAGCTCGTTCTCTGTCAGTGTTTCTCAAACTTTTGACCTATGCGTACCACTTCTAGAATTTTCGTAATGCTGAGTACCTCTTTTTTTTGTAGGCATACACTAAATAATGATTACTCTATCACTATTAAATATTCAATTAGTGAGTTTATTTTTGTGCATGCTTCAGAGACACATCAAATACATTCTAAAAATAATGGAAACACAGTTTTTACATTGACAATGTGGGCGTGTCGTTGGCACCTGTAACACCCCTATCCATTTCCTGATCTTTATAGAAATTAGTATTTGAGTTTGTTATATCTTAAAATTAATAATAAAAAGATTTTAAATCATGATATTTTATTCTAATTTATAAACGAAATGGGTATTTTAAAAAGAATCCGCATGGTTAGATCTATGCAACGCGTAACCCCCCGTTCCACTGGGGTACGCGTACCCCACTTTGGAAAACACTGATCTATGTCAACTCGAGTTTGTTTTCATTCCTACACAGAAGCTTTAGTTTCTCTCCAGACATGCTTTAGGTCAGGGGTCGGCAACCTGCGGCTCGCGAGCCGCATGCGGCTCTTTGGGAGTGAAGCTGCGGCTCTTTAGTTCTACACGCAAATATTATTAATTTTATCGAAACATTTTTTTAAGTAGTTTTGAATAGTTTAAAGAGGGCTAGGCACAAATTCTATCTCTCAGCCACTTGTACTCGCTTTTCACCACACACCTCCCTAAATACACGCGTCGTCTATGTTACCAGTCCGCCAGAAGCTCTCGAATGGACGCCATTGTCGAATGTTTCTATGTAGGTTTTAATTCGCTTTCGATGCAAGACTGCGTGCTTTGGCTGTGACGTAATTTTTTTTGTTTCAAGTAAATGAGTTAGAAGCGATTATCTTCTCAATCATGCAATCTACAAGTAATTCTAATCGGGCAAGATTTGTGGTACCACTAGAAATAGCACAAAAAGGCAAACCATTTATGGGTATGTCAAAGACTGCTTCTTACGTGCATCTGAAGAACTGTTTCACGATTTCAAAAATTGTAGAGGTAATGAATTCGGCAATTAAGATTGTTAACAGCATCTTGTCCAAAGCAATCTACCGTCGTCAAATTAAAGAATTCTTAAACAAAATGGAGACTCGGCATTCTGACTTCCTTCGTCCTAATAAAGTGCGATAGCTTGCCAAAGATAAGGTGTTGAGACGTTTTGCTTTGAGCTTGAATGAAATAAATACATTCCCCAAATGATACAGGCATTAATCTCCCTGTATTAGAAAACGACAAATATTTGCAAACATATTATTTTATTTTGGTTGATATAAAAGAGAAATTAAATGCGATGAAACTAAAAAAAAAACTGCAAGGAAAGGAAAAACCCATCCTATGTTTTGGTAGAAGAATAAGTTCGTTTTGAAGAAAAATGAATTCTTTTCACAGAAGATATTCAGAGTTAAGTCAATTCATTTTCAATGTCTAAAGCAGTATCGCAATAAAATCAGAGATTCTGTTGAAACAAATTACTTGAGCACAGTTTTAAAAAATTAAAAATTAAACAGATTTTGACAGATTCGAGCAGTTCAAAACCAATAAAACCATTTTACCATTCCTAGTAAATCCTCTCAACACAAAGTTACGAAATCCAAATTGTACAAGTACTATTTATAGTTGCAAGAAAAAAAAGTGCGGCTCTTTAAAACTTTAAAATTTTGTAAATTGTAATTTTTGGCTCTTTCGACCCAAAAGGTTGCCGACCCCTGCTTTAGGTTTTGTAGAGAACGTTAGATCTACACTTCCAGCAGTTCGTTAAACGTAACACCAGTTGAAGCAAACGTGACATTGGGCTGCCTGTAGACGTTGTATATCACTTAACATTTTACTGGTCTACAGCTAGCGACTCGTATTCGACTCTTTTGAGTCTTATAAGCGTTCTTCATTTTTTACCAACTCTGTCTGGAAAAAAAAGGTGTGTACACTGTTATTTCTCCGACACTCATTCTCGGATCAAGCTGAAATTTTGTACAATTATTTCTTTTACCTGGCGACACAAGAATATTTAAAAAAAAAAAAGTAACCAATTAGCTCTTGGTAATTATTTATTTTATTTTGGTATCTCGAACAAGGGAAATACATAGTACTTGACTGAGGTGTTGGGCATAAGCTGAATTAGTCCTCTCCATAGGCCTCCGCTTTAAAGTAAGTTTGAAAAAAAAAAAAGATAACTTTACAATCTTTGATTTTCATAAGCACCTCACTAGCAGAGTGGTTACAATGTCGGCTTGAGGAGGCTTGAGTCATAGGTTTGAATTCAGGTCTTTCTCCACCCTCCCCCCTTTTGTTTTTTCAAAATTGTTTTTAAAAAAAGATTACGGTAAAATTTTCCCATATCCTTTCTTTCTCTCCCCTTCAAGCCTCCTCCCCCCTTTTTTTTTTTCCAAACTGGTCGATATGAGTGGATCATAGTGTTTTGTATTGAGAAATCTAAAAGCAGTACATAGCGCTAAACAAAAATATAGGTAAACTATTTCTAATCGCACAGATTTATTGTTGTTGGTCTAGATTTAGTACAAACTTAACGACATGACTGATCCAAACTAATTGATACTACACTTCGTATCAACTTTTTTTTTTTAAAGTATATTTTTTTCCTTGTCTTGTTTGCTTTGTTCTCATTGCCCTCAGACTTCAACTTCAGAAAGTTTTCATTTTTATTCTAATTGTATGATTTAATGTATATTTCGTGCGAACAACAAGACAGCAATAGCTAGACCCATGACACGTGCGTACTTGGCCTTGGGGCAAAGCTGTTCCAACGAAGGTGTTTTCACCCCCTCCCCCCCCCCCAAATTAAATGGATTTTTTTGTTTCAAATAACGCGTATGTTAACTTGCTCTGTATCTAGTTTGTTTGGAGTTTCGAAATCGATTTGTTTTTTTCCGACCACTTGGACACATCCAATCGTCATCAAATTTTGCATACCGACTCATGATCGATGACAACACATGAATAAAAAAAAAATCAAACATTTAGTTAATCACTTGATTTGTATTGCACGAATGGCACGGCCTTGTGGTTTAAATACAATTAGACGGTAACGTGAGATGAGTCTTGTATAGAGAATCAGACGATAAGAATTGAAAGGAAGTTTATGGTTAAATGAAAAAGTTAAATTATAGTATTTTCTACATTTTAGTGCGTTTTTATCTAAGCATTATTAAAAAAAAATTAAATATTTTTTTTTTACTTTTTTTAAAAATTAGGTAACAAAGAATAAACAACACATATTGGTATAAGACAGTTATGCACCCCCTGAAGAACAATTTACCTATGCTAGATATACACACCTCCGTTAGGTAATGTCTGGCGTACTTTTGTTGACGATCTCGTCGTAACAATTGTTTGGTGGACGCACTTTCAGTTTGGATTGTTTTTGTTTAGCTTTCAATTTAACATGCTGTCATGTGTGTGTGTGCGTGTGTGAAACAAGGTCACGCTGCCTGTTGTGTACTTTTAACGTTTGGTTGATTTCACCTGTCTGCGCCTGTCTCACATAGAAACCGCTTCAGATATGGTATCTTGACTGATTTGTGCTTTGTTTTTTGTTTTGTTTTATAAAGCTGTCATTAGAATAATAAAGTATCTTTTCAATTCCCTCGACCGAAGGGTTAAGTCCCTGGTAGCTGAACAGAGGCGGGTACGGTAAAGTCTGGACATTTTTGATTTTATATGAAGACGTGGCTCTTTTATTTTTGTCTGACTTTGCGAGATGATGTACAGATCTTTTTCAATGTCCGACGGTTAACGAAATTCAAAATCTCATGTCTTCACACCGAGATTTGAACCCGGAACCGCTCGGCTCGAAGGCTAAACGTTTTACCACTCAGCCCCCATGCCCCATAGACTCCACTGATTTACTTAAACTTAGGTCCTCCTGCGCCGTTCGGCGCATTGGGCTGCAAGCTGTCTCCATAAAGATGTCACTGGCAATATCTGCAGCCTCCTCCCACCTGGTGTCCACTGTTCTGAGGTCCTCCATGAAGGTATGACGCCAAGTTATACGATTACGTCCCTGTTAGCGCTTTCCTCGTATTGGCTTCCATGTCATTGCAACTCTTGGTATGCGTAATTCATTTAGTCTCAGAACATGTCCCGCAAACCTCATGCGACGCTCTGTCACAACTTCACTAAGTGTTCGACTCCCAGTTCGGCATAGAATTTCCTTGTTTGAGACCCGATCTGTGTAGCTGACTCCCAAAATCCGTCTCAGCCATTTTTCTCAATTTTGACAGATGACTTCCATGCCTCACATGCATATGTTGCATTAAAATGTCAATGCAACGAATGGTGATAGTTCATCTTTTTAGAAACAGGAATCAACGACCTTATCTGCGCGTTCCACAAAGATTGGCTTGTCACAAAGAATCAACGTAAAATTTGTTTGTCGCTTGGATGTGATGTGAGGTAAAGAAGACATTGGAATGCGTTGATAAAATGACAGCCCTTAATTTTGAATTTTCTTTTAAGCACAGTACATTATATCAAGAGTCGCAATAGTTTCTTCGTGTACGACGGCGATTTAATGTCGTGTCAATGCCAGGGTTTTAGTAGCTAAGTGAATGGTATTTCGTTCCAGTCTTTGGACAATTACTTTGTGTACTCGCTGTATAAACCATGTAGAGGTAACATTTCCTTTAATTGAAGTCATCTCACGTACAAGATCACATATTACCAATGCGATAAGATTCAAATGTCCTGTAAACCTTTTAAAACCTTTGGCAGCCATTTTTCAAAAAAAGTCTCCCAGTTATTAGATCTAGTTTAACGTAATATCAACTACGTATTGCCCCTGCTATTTATCAGTCATGTGTTTAGCTGCTCCAAAGTTATCCGTCATACATGCCTGTATCCTATTCCTTGTCAATTACACCAAATGTGTGACCATGACATAGAAACTCCTTTTATCTGGATGACCCCCACCCCCGTGGACGCACACACACACCTGCAGTGGACAGATAAGCGAGTCTTAATCCTCGATAGTCCTTGTGTTAAAGTGCATTTCCTCTATGGCCAGTGCATCCAATAGCCTGCAATTTGTTTGCCTCGAAAACTGGCCTTGAAGCTGTACGTGGTTATCTCTCCTTTCCATTTGTGTGTGTGTGTGTCTTTTTTTTTTCCACACATCTTTTCGACGTGGTATTTTGGTCGATGACATGTCCGCATGAATTAAGCCAAAAAAATGTTCCCCTCGAGTTCAGTACTTTAACCATTGTGTCGCAGCCAGGAAGTGGGGCCCAGGTTAGTGCACTTTTCACTCTTCATGTTTGGTAGATTAAGTAGTCAGATTAAGTTATCGGTTCCCACAAACTTCTTTTCAGGCTTCCTCCTATCGCTGCCACGATAGAAGCGCCTATGGTGCCTACCCTATTAACTGCAGTTTCAGCACGCTAGGGTTAATAAGGGTGAGGAATAAAAAAAAAAAGATCAAAGACCAAATAGACTGGATCTCTAGCAGTTTTAGCGCTAACGGGCGACGGTAATATTCGGTGAAAGATCAACAGCAGTTTAGATGGAGGCCTTCTGTACCCAGGCTATGATTATTTGTTCTGATTATGACACTGATGTTCTAGACTTGACGAGATCTTGTCAAGAGTCAACCTATTTCAGTGTCAGTTCAGACCATGATTTTAAAGCGGACATTCATCTATGGTACAGCAGCAAAACTTATAACTCGAGATTACAACCACGGATATAGATCTATGATATAGCAGTCAATATACAACTCATGATTCCAAGCAGGTTTATAGATTGGTTCAGCAGCCAATCTATATAACTCGTGAGCCCAACCAGGTATTCAGATCTATGGTGCCATGAAACCGGATGGAGGATTGGCACCAACCATCAAATATACCAGCTGTATGAAGACTCCTCCATAGTGACGGTAGAAACAGATGACGTTGGGCAGGTCATAGCGAAAGAGTGCTAGAGAACAGAGGAGCAAAGATTGTTCACTGGCTAAACTCAAAGACAGGCGTCCCAAAGGCAGACCACGAGTGGCTTGATGATGTAGCAGATCTACAACAGCTAAAGGTCTGGGCATGGAGACTTAAAGTACATGATAGATCAGAATCGAAGCAGGACGATTTGGCTTTCACTCGTTCTCGCTAGTAACATGCCCGGTAGTACATTGTTCTGGCGTTCTATGATTTCTGACCCCCCCCCCCCCTCCCCTTTTCCCCCCATATTTTTAAATACATTTTTTTTTCGCCTTTTCCCCTGTTGTGAATAGTCAGAATGGAAAAAAAAAAGTCATTTGCCAACACTGGTGATCTCCCTAAGCAGTCTGCACTCTAGCGCGACCAGGGAATGTGTTTTAAATATAGAAGTCACGTCCCTTTTTCACTATGTCTGTAAACTTCTAAAGTATGGGTGTATGGGGGGTGGAGGGAATATAGCCTACACAAAATGGCGATAGAGATCACTTACCATGTGTTTGTGTTACTGTACCTGCCCGAGTGAGAACTTAAAGGGAAACTCTCATAGTTTTTCAAATTTTAGTGAATGACATATTTAAATTCTGCGTAAAAAGTTGTAATAGTAAACATTATGTCATTTTTTATTTAAATGCTCAGAAAATTTTATATTTAATAAATTAGACAGTAAATTCTTCACATCTCAAAAAAAACGGGGTTCTGCGAGATGGTTATAGTTTTTAAAGACGTGACGTCACAACTGAACCTGGCTAAGTTAGATCTATACCTATATCACCGATAAACTCTCTATAGATCTAGATCGCATTTATTCTTACGCTTCACGGCTAGATCTAGTCTCCACGTTGATTTAAAATCGGTCTTTGTTTATAAACAAGGGCGTCCGTATCAGAGCGCTGCTGGGCCCTGGGCGAGCGTCATGCGCGGGGCCCTTAGCCGTAAGGATATACTATATGTACCGTAAACTCATATATATATCACGCTAACGGGCTCATCCGTCTCTCACGCTGTAACAATAACAATACAGTATCTCCGCCTTATATACTTCCATACACATCCCAAGACCCGACTTATACGGAAGGGCTATACCACAGGTTTAAAAAAAATAATTTAAAAAATACTCCTAAGTTGTTTTTTTTTTTGTTGTTGTTGTTTTTTATATATGGTGACACGGGGTTTTCCCAAAGCTGCAAGATGTCTATTCACAATAGCCTATTGGGGGGAAAAATGCGTCATCGTCAAAGTTTCTCGGAGCCTATTGGCCGAAATAGCTGTACAAGTAGATCTATTATACATCAACTGGTTCAATACATAGGCTAGGTTACAGTACCAAATAAGATAAAATAAGATAATTTGATCCAATCTAATAGAAATTACGCTTGTTTACAATTGACAACCTCAACATAACTACTGTACAAAAACAATATTGATGAAAAATTCGAACATTCACATAAGAACACACATACACATTCACAACCAGCGCTTCATGGATTTGACTTCTATGTAGGCCTACTTCTCGATGACGACAGCTGACCTCGTAACACTCTGACCGAAAGTGGGACAAAAGAGTTTTTAAATCTTTCAGTTTTAGTCTTGATGGAAAGGAGACGACCACTTCTCATACAACCTCAACACTTTTTTTTCCTTTGCAGACTAAATTAACAGTATATTTAATGTATACGTATTAATAGTAATAGGCGAGTAACTGGCGCCTTAACCAGTAAGCTTCGGGCAGGAGGGGCTCGTTAGCCATGGCTGGCTACCCACCTAGGAGAAGGAAAACTCTGAATTCAAACCTCTGCTGCCTTGCAGTTATACCCAATCAAGGGAAAGGCTTCGGGAGTCAACCCTGAGGAAAAATCAGGAGCTGGCGACCCTAAGGCAGTTTGCAGCACCCAGTGCTACACTCTGGCAGAACCTGCGACCTGCGACGCTGCTGACCCCAAACTGTATCGGCACTGCCGTTCCTTTGGATACATCAGCTGCGTGGAGAGGGGGGAACTGATGTGTGGGCGACATCGTTCCGACCACAGCTTATGCCCAGGCATTCATCTCATGGAAATGAGATGATCCATAGTCGCTTCGCGACTGACGGTGGCCATAGATTAATAGTACTTTTAAAGGTTACTGTTTATCATTAATGATTTGGTATTCGGAGTTGGGGTTAATTCTAGATCTAATAAAAGAAAAAAAAATGCCTAGAGTCTATAATACATATTTTAGATCTAGACTAGATCTACATCGGGAGCTTGTTTTAAAATAAATTCGCGGAAGACAAGTACCGGTAGGCCTACTCGGATTAGTAGATCTATATAACCTAAGATTTGAGAGCACCATTGTGACGTCACACAGAAATTCCATGAAAATCTGACCGTTTTGGATGCGCAGAAAAATTACGTCAGAAAAGCATCAATTACTAAGTTATTCTTGCAAATAAAAAAAAAAGAATAATATATTCATTATCAGTAAATCAAAACACATATTATATCAAAAATTGTCAAAACCATGAGAGTTTCCCTTTAAAAAAAAAAATTACCACCACAGCATTTTGGACGTGTTGAGGTGTGAGTGTGTGTGTGTCCATGTGTTCCCATACAGCCATGGTTGTGTCGCGGCATTTGGTTCCAGTCTCACGGCGCTTTATCTCTTAACCAACTTGGAGATGATGTCTACAACTTGAGTTTCTCCACCGGCTACACCCGACATTGGGAGGAAGATGTAGAAAGCTACTCAAAATTCTTTTTTAAAAAAAAACAAACAACTACAACATTCCTTATTAAAGCTAAGACTAAAACTGCTTTATTGATCCTTATGGAGATTCGTTGTGATTATTATTAGAAAGCTACTCAAAATTCTTTTTTTAAAAAAAAAACCAACTACAACATTCCTTATTAAAGCTAAGACTAAAACTGCTTCATTGATCCTTATGGAGATTCGTTGTGATTATTATGCTGATGATTATTATTGTAGACACGAACACGTGTTCCTTCTCTGACACTGTTAGGGTTGAACTTCGTTAGAGAGGCACTCAATTCATTGTTTTCTTCTAACAAGTGTCCACTGAGGAATGTTCTGCAGTGGTACTGCAGGTAACAAGAATCCTAATTTGGGAATCTTAAAGCCTCGTCAGTGTCTGCCAATCCTCTCGGCTGATGTAACAACAGGGTATACTGTTCTCTTTATAATCATTGAACTTCTTTCATACTGGCTTCTTGCTCTTGAGCTGTCCTGGAGCCAACGCAGCAGGCTTTTTGGTAGCTGTGATAACCGATGAAGCGTGAGAAGACCTTTCCCTAGTGTCCCTTATGTTACTGGCCTTAATGCGGTTGCTCAGTATTTCTTTCTGGTCACTTGGTAGTATTGTTTACATTGATTTCATTGTTAACTTGAATTGTAACAAAATAGTCTAAATTACTCTAGATCTGTAAATCGTTAATTAAAAAAAAAATAATTTGTTTACAATAATTCACTAATGGACCTCATTCACCAAACCTAAACAAACAACACTTTCTCTATATGTTCTATACAACTTACGCAATACGTAAGGTTGTCACGTGATACGTAATTTTCATTATTTTATCATTATTATGACGTGGCTAACAGTGTTTATTTACAATTGGTGAATGAGGTCCATTGAAATAATTGTTTAAGTGCATCGTCTATATCTAGAATGTCTACATCTAGGTCTAGATTTATTACTTCATCTAATCATTTAGTCATTTTAGTACTTTATTTTAGTCATCTCTGAGAGATCTAGGCTATGCTAGTCGATATAGGCCACATCTAGAGCATCTAAAATTAGTCAAGATGTATAATCTTATAAATTAGAATCAACACATGATAGACATAATTGCATCAGTTAATTTGACAGCAACACCAGTAGAGATACAGGATTCTTGTCCTTATAAGATTCTAACCACGTGACATTAAGTAGGTCACAGAAACGGAATAACCCCATTGTAGAAATCTTCTGACCACGTACCTTAATGTCTTCTTTGTTTTCTATTCTTATTCCGTAATCCTCTCTGGTCTAAGAAATGTAGTCTGGCATAACTATAAACATTGACAGATAGGTAAACTTTGTGTATTGTATCGGCTTGTGACATAACAGGGGGCGTGGTGGATGAGCCGTAAAGCACTCGGCTTCCAAAGCGAGGGACATCGGGCTCGAATCCCGATGAAGATATGAATTTTAAATTTTGTGATTTTTTTTTCTGGGTGTCCCCGAGTCCAATCAACTCTAATGGGTTTCTGACGTTAGTTGGGGGAAAGGCGGTTGGTCAGTGTGCTGGCCACATGACGCCCTCGTTAACCGTGGGACTTAAACCGATAACCTTTATCAGACTTTATCTCATCTGTTAATGTTGAATGGGGGGGGGGAGGTTAGTAGCAACATATCTTATGTTTATGTATTGTATCGTCTGTCTCCCTGTGTAAAGACAAAAATGAGCGATGCACAACAGCTGTGTATCGCATTTTTAATAGAACACATTAGGTGCAACGTCTTTGAAAATGGAAATCACACCAGGTGCACCAAGTGGCAACTCCCTTTGTTTGTTCCCCAAAGCCCACCTCGGGCCAAGTCCTGGGACACGCCTCCGGTGACCACCATGGGTGTAATAACGTGTTTGTCTTCGCCCTGATGTAAGGTGTCATGGCGGTGCGCGGCTGAATGGTCACGTGACGGGGAACGGGGCGGAGCGAAGCAACTGTAATGCATGTATCACACACACGCACACACACGCAGACTTGACGTTGTTTTTCAACCCAACAATTTGTACTTGTAGTAAAGTGCAGATGAGTGGTACCAGGAGAGAGAGAGAAGGGGAAGAGGGGGGAAGAGACGAATTTTTTTGTCAGCCTGGATAATGAAATGTACTCAAAAGCGATTTTGCGTGTTTGAAATATAGAAAATGTCTCTCTCCGCTCTCTTTCTCTCTCTCTCTCTCTCTCTCACACAGTCTACTTGCACTCCACTCTTATCGATGACGTTATAGTATCGTTGATTAACATAATAATGTCCGCTTAAAAAAAAAATACTAAAGAGGTCCCGGTCTGGCTTTAATGAGACAAGACCGGGGGGGGGGGGGGAGTGTGTGTGTGTGAGAGAGAGAGAGAGAGAGAGACACACGCTCGCTGGGTTTCGCTGTGACCTTGAGGAAATCGCGTTGTCCCCGAGAGAGAGAGAGAGAGAGAGAGAGGGAGTTGCGAGATGATACAGTGGTGGTGTAGGGGCGAAGTGTGGGTGGTTGGGGCAGGCTGACACCCTCAGATCAAGGCGCTGAAATGATTGAAGTAGTGCATTTTTTTTTTCTCCAACGTTTGTTGTGATATGTAGGAACTTGATAAAGTCGCGTGGACTTCGTCGAGATATTATGTAACGTCGCGTGGTCGAGGCAGTCCTCCCCGTTTTGTTTCCCCCCTTTAAGCAGACGATACAAATTGTTTTCAAGCGACCAGGCCTTATTTCAACGTATTGCAATCTACGTGTCTGTCTGTACATGACCTGGAGGCATTGTTGCAAGTAGGTTCAATTTAGATTCGACTGTGAGCGGTGTCCTATCGTTTGTTATTTCCGGATATTTTTCCCATTGTTCTGTGTGTTGGGGCAGTTCTCTTCTATGTGAACTAGTGGCCATTGGACGTCACAAAAGACGCTACAAGGGGAAAGAACCGCTCAACTCTGTTCTTGAGTAGACTAATGCCTGTTTATATTGCAGTAAGTTGTTTGTTTTTAATTCTATTTTTTTAAATCGATTTTTTTTTGTCCATTTTATTTGAATATGATTTGAATTTAGTTTGAGATTATTAGGTGTCGTGGTTAGAATGGATAATGCTCGATACTTTCAAATCTAATATATAAAGTAGAAAGAAAGGAGTATCTTTAATAACACACGAAACATCACATGACCGTGCCTCAAACAATATCTTAGGATATGTAAAGTTGCCTTACAAAAAGAGAGTTTACTAGATTCAGGTCAATGAGGCACATTGACATAGATTTTAACTATACAAAAAAAAAAGTTGTCTTTCGTTATAGAACAAAACAAAAACAGAAGCCCGAGCTAAGCCGGATAAAAACGTAGCTAGTATTCAATATTGTATTCATATAATGCAAAGTTAAGAAGTTCCCCTTTCAGACTTGGCGGTCTATAGGGCATCTGTTTCTTTGACCAACGGTTAAATACCAGGGTGTCTAGTGGCCAGCACAACGACTAACCGCCTTTACTTTCACCAAATAAAGTCAGGTGTACGCATTAGAGTTGGGTGGACTCAGGGGTGACCTGAAAATCCCGAAATTCAAAATCTAAGTCTTCACTAACATTCGACGAACCCAGGACCTCGGGTTCGGTAGCAGAACGCTAACAACTCAGCCACCGCGCCCCCTCCTTTCTTAGAATGTATTGTGAAATAATATTTGAACGTATATAAGACAGTAGGTAGTAAGGGGGGGGATATTAGTTTTTTCATGAGTTGTAGGACTGCTTAAGTTGACTGTAGAAAATCTAGATCTAGATCTAAGTACGGTGTCACAAGTCCTTTTCCTCTACTTCAGATTGATTGATGAATGATGTTATCAACTTTAACTTGAAGTGCTATAGGAAGCTGCTGCCTGAGTAGAAGAATGATCTTGTGTTGCCGGGGACTATGTCTTGAACTCATACAATATTGAGTTATTACGATCTAGGAATCAAGTCAATAACTTCTCCGTGAAAATAAAATAACTTGGAACTTTAATTCAAATTTAACTTAAGTACAACTTATGTACAATGCAGATCAAACAATATGAAATAAAATCACAAAGGCTTATAAACAGAGCTCTAATAAAACATGACTTGCTCCTATGAAATTATTTTATCGACTGGCGTTCTTTCTAGCCCCGCCAATATCCTGGCGCTAGTTTTTAAGAAAAAATGTCTAATTATTTTTAAATCAACCAATAGATTTTAAATTCTAGAAAGACAAAGAAAAGCTATAAATAACTCCCTGGTAATTCCAGTTTAGAGAAGAACCCAGATTCTAGGTTTTTCCAAGTTTCCCTAGTAAATAAAAATAACATAGACAAACCCAGCATGGCGTATGTGACATACGGAGACAAAATGATCAAATGGCGTAGAGCTTTCTGACATTTTTTTTTGTATATCGTTAATCGTTGTATATCTCTAGCATCATAGATTCTCTTTCTCGCAGTTCTCCCTTAGACTCTCTCATATCTCTCCCTCAGACTTTCTCATATCTCTCACTCATACTCTTTCTTTCTCATTGTTCTCCCATATATTCTCTCTTTCTCTCTCCTCTCCATCAGAACTCACTCCCTCTTTCCTAGTCCTCCCATAGACTCATTATTTTCTCTTGTTTCCCACGCGCCACATTCTATGGTATTTATTTCCACCTTCCCGCACCAGAGACAGTCAAATATTTACCTCTCCCTCCCCCGACCGCTCGACATCTCTACCAGCCTCGTGTTGTCCTGGAGAGATTTTTTTTTTTTGCACTTTAAGCGGCAGCGGACGACCTGTGTATAAACAGACTGGAAACTGTTAACAGCAGGAGCACAATAGGCCAACGTAATGTTTATGGGACCCTGCCACTGCCTGTAAGTCTGGATATGTTAAAGCTAGTAGGGAACAAGGTCATTGTTATGGTCTCTGTCACTATAGGTAGTTATCAGTGCTGTCATTACACGTATAGACACCATTTCTAAATTTGACAGCAACCGCACACACCGCCATCAAACCTGACATCCCCATATTTACTACCGCCACCTTAATGACCACTACCAACCCAACCATCAGCATACTTTCTTCCGCCATCACCCAGACCACTCAACCATCTGCATACCGACTTACAAGCCTATAGACCACTATCAACTCAGCAGTCACCATACTTCTGTAGCCACATAGATCATCACCAACTCAACCATTATGTACTTACTACCGCTACACACCCAGACCACTATCATTTCAACCATCTTCGTAGTTACTTACTAGTTCAACCATAGCGACAACCACCAAACTAGCCATTACCCAACCATAGAGACAACCACCAA
>JADKLZ010071522.1:16408495-16421943 GCA_021533235.1 Biomphalaria straminea
CTAATACATTTATGTAGGCCTCTAATACATTTATGTAGGCCTCTAATGCATTTATGTAGGCCTCAAATACATAATTTAATAAGCGAGTTTTTTTTTCTCGTTACATTTATTTAATGTTTGAAAAAAAAAGTGCTTTATCTTATGCTTCAATGTTTTGTTACTAAATCTGTTGGAAGCCTAACTGGTTCGTTTTGTTGTTTATTTTACTTCTTTCTCTTGAGTAGCTAGTGTTATTTAGAAAAGAATGACATCGTATGTATACGTTTGGCTGCTAGATGTCCAATAGGAAGGGAAAACAGAAAGCCTTAACCATACATGAAAGTGATCCACGTGAGATATTTAGACGGCCTTGGGTTCTCTCGTGGCTGTTTGGTATGCGCTGCGGACTGTGATCATTGTGGTCCTCGGTTTGAACACTTGCCCGCATCCATCCTCTGCCGTACTGCAGGAGCTTTATGCTAGTACGTAATAAATTCATTTTTTGAACGTCCAAAACTCAGAAAACAAACAACTGTCCTCGAAAATCATATAATTCCTAGATATTTATACATCATACATTCCGATCTCATTCTTGTATCTATCTGTACATGACGCCTCTGCTTTGAGTCAACTATAGCGCTGTTAATAATTATTATATCTTTTGATTCTGAAGCCCATATTACTAAGGCACAATGTAAGTCGACTTATTTTGAGATTGAAGCAAGGAGAACTTTAAGCCATGAATCTTCTAAAGTGCGATAGACCAGACGTTTCGGGCTTCTTAGTATTCAAGTGCATTTCTCTAAGGCTTGTACTCCTCTGCTGTGACAAGTGCAGACAACCCCTGGCTAACCCAATTGTGAAGTGTCCATAAAACGCCGAGCACTTGATCGAGTCCGCTGAGTTGGTGAATGGAGGGGAAAAAAAAGAAACGTTACGACTTTGAAGTGTTTTCAAAACTTGTTTTCGGTAGCATGCAACACGAGAATGGCGTTTTTTTTTTTTTTTTGGGGGTGTCAGAAGCTTTACAAGCATGCAGTGCTCATATGGATTTTGGTGAGCATTGGAAGGCTTTGCCTTGTAGAACACAATTGTAGTTTTTAGCCAGAGAAAAAAAAAGTTTTTTTTTACAAGCATGCCCCCCCCCCCCTTTAAAAAAAAGGTTACTGTTTGAACATAAAGCTATTGCTGAGAACAAAGATCTCAATCTTCACAAGGGCTAATGACTGTCAATGCTGGGAGGTCTCAGGTTTAACTTGCATCACCGATTTATAAGATGGATAAAAATATTTTCTGTAACTATAACACCGGGGGTGGGCGGTTGCTGAGTGTTTTTTTTTTACCTCTGTCCTAGGTTCGAATCTCGTGGTGGATTGGGATTTTGAATTCGGGGATTTTTAGGGCAGCCCTGAGTCCCCCCCCCCCCTCAAATCTGATGGAAAAACAGAGAGCCTCAAGCTTACATGAAGTGATCCACATGTAATGTTTAGACGGCCTTGGTTTGTATGGGGATGATTGAATATTTCTAACGTCTTTTCAGTTTTGGCTCTAGGGAAAGTTTGTGATCTTTTTAACAAAAAAAAAAAAAAAATTACCGTAAAAAAAAAAGAGAAGATACATTTGTATGAAAAAATATTGGCCTGAGAAACGCTGATGCAGAAGATTGGATTCCATTTGCCAGCTTTAAGTTGACTGTGTGGATTGCCGTGTTTTGACCTAATTTCTGCGGCTTGTGTAATAGTATAGATACTATTCTGTTTCTACTAGTCAAACTGATACGCAATATGAAGTGCTAATGCCCAGTTCCTAAAATGCTAGTTGGTAGTTGAAATGTCTGGGTTTTTCTTGAAATGCGGTGTCTTCTGCTATTTTCCCGCCATTCCTATCGTGTTAGCCGGTGCTTCTACTTAGTTTTATGGCAACTAAAACCACTCTCCTCTGTTATCATTCTTTAAAAAGAAAAAAAATGTAGCTATTTGAAGCGGAATGTAAGCTTTTTTTTTTTGTTTTAATAAATTAGAGTTGTTTTATTTTTTGTAATAATATCCTTTTTGAAAGCATCGAAAACAAATTAAAAAAAAATGAAATCAATTCCCAGTAAAAGCAGAGAGAAAGATTAAAAAAAAAACAACTGATTTATTTTAAAATATCATGCCTTGGGGTGCTCGAGTCTAGAATATCCATTCTATCTGCCACTTAACAAGCTCGATCTATTCTCTGACCAGCTGGAGACGTTCTTTCACTACCTTTCCATTCCTGGTACTGTTAGCAGAGTGGGTCTGCTGGACTCTCAACAGTAGCAACGGGGTGGGTTTTTTGTTGTACAATAGATTGTCTCTCCCTCCCCCTCCTTGTCTATCTCTTTCTACACACACACACACACACACACACACACACACACACAATATACTGATGCAAAGTTTTTTTTTTTTTTTATTACATTTTACTTTCACGTCGGCCTCCTCAACCCCCCAACCCCAGCCTAATCCAGCATTTCCTAACATTGCACAGAGAACACTCAACGGTTGTCTCTCGAGAAATGCAATTAATTTTGTTCAATGCAGTCTGACTTACATACACGAAGTATGAATGAAATTAATCCTCTGGAAAGTCAATAATAACGCCACGCTGAAGTTGTTCTCATGCTTTCTGTCTGTCAGATGTGACTTTTGAAACCAGTAGTAGACTTACTTGAGTTGGCCACATCTTCTACTTCTCTTACATTTGGGGGGGGGGGGGGCTTGAAGACTGGGTCTTTTAACTCTCTGGGATCAACACTCTCAAAATTGGTGAAAGTCATCTTCTCTTTGATTACACTTCTGAGTTTCAGGACTCGGTTTACGTTCGTTAAGCAATAAAACTCAGTAAGAGAGAGAGAGAGAAAAAAAAAAGAGAAAGCGATATGGAAATGAGTGGTCGCATGGAACCTAAAGAACTAAGCCAGAAAATGAAGACTGGGAGAGATGGCTGACATAGACAGACTAAATAGCAAGGACGCCTTGTTGGAAAGATCACTGTTGTCAACAACAACAAAAAAAATGAAATTACTTTGTGTTACATACAAAATAGGACTAGGTTGTTAATATTGTTAAAAAGTGCAGAAATAGAAAGATTATTCTGGCTGAACAAAGTATATCTCTGAGCAATACTTGTGTGTATTCTTTAACAAAGTATATCTCTGAGCAATACGTGTGTATTCTAAACAACTGGTCACCAAACAGCTTGCTACTTATGGATTTTTCCCTTCGTATATGAGAATCTGCAATATTTGTTTTCATGTAAATTGTAAAGGTGCTACGTTCACGAGGACACTACATTTCGTTACTTGTATCAGTTATTAAGTAACAAAACGTTTTCAATGACTTCGAAACAATTTTTGATAATAGCCATCAGCCAGGATATAGCTTCAAGTGAGACCTCAGGGCGTTCATCTAGTATCCAGACCCTAAACGTCTTGCATGATATTTATGTCAGTTATAGGGTCCCAAAAAATTAAAAATAGTTGTTTTTTTAAATAACCTCTACAAATGTATGGTATTCAAAACTGCTGGTCATATTGTGGAGAGAGCCAAAATTCTAATTAGTGGATGACTCTTTTTTTTTTATAATTTGTTTCGGTGATAACGGGTTTGTTCACTGTGATGTCATTCAAAACAGTATGCCCTTACTTGCAAGCTTTTACTTTTTCGTTTGACTAGCGCGAACGAGTTCATTCTGCCAACTGTGGCTTTCTCCACTTCTTATGTCAGCTTGTCTGATATTCGTTTTGTTGTTTCTCTAAATGAGTTGACTTGTGCCAGAGATCTCCTCCTGCCACACGTCGTGTGGTTGATGATCCGTCTCGTTAGAATGCATCGACTAGTAGCTTCATTAATAACTTTTTTTTTGTCTTTAAAGTGAGTACTAAACTTCAGTGTTGTCGAACTTCCCCTTAGCACTGCTTCATTAGTCTTGTGGTTGTTAGGCTTGGAAGAGAGTGTCAGCAGCCATGTCTTGGCGTACTTGGAAGAGAGTGTCAGCAGCCATGTCTTAGCGTGCTTAGAAGAGAGTGTCAGCAGCCAAGTCTTGGCGTGCTTGGAATAGACTGTCAGCAGCCATGTCTTGGCGTGCTTGGAAGAGAGTGTCAGCAGCCATGTCTTGGCGTGCTTGGAAGAGAGTGTCAGCAGCCATGTCTTGGCGTGCTTGGAAGAGAGTGTCAGCAGCCATGTCTTGGCGTGCTTGGAAGAGAGTGTCAGCAGCCATTGCTATTAAAACATGTACAACTTTTTTTTTAAAGGAAAGGGGGAGGCGTGGTGGCTGAGCGGTGAAGCGCTCTAAGGCGGTTGGCCGTTGAGCTGATCACATGATATCCTCCTTAACCGTGGGCCACCCATAGATCTCAAGGTCTGAAAGGGGAACTTTTTTAATTGGAAGTGGGGGGATAGATCACTTGGGTCAATTTCAAGAAATCAAACTGAAGAGTTTGAAAGAATGGGAAGTTGGTTGATTGGTCAAAATGGAACTTATATTTTACGCAGTGGATGACTTGCTGTTTTGTATTGTTATTTGTTTCACTGATCATGTGGTTGAGGTACAAGACTCTGGATCGCCTTGGAAGTGAATGAGTCGTGTCGATGGATCTGCCTGCATCTACTCCGTGGAAGAGTTGTGCCTGACTTCGTACTGCCCTCTCTACGATCTGTAAATACACGACTGATCGCCATGCCATGTTCGCTGTGTACTTAGCTATGGATGAAGAGTTGAACAACTAAAAGTACTCGAATGACTTTTAACTTATCAGGGGCGTAGCTAGGAATTTTCCATCATTTGGAGACCTCTTTAGGAGCATTGACCTCTTTGGCGGCCTCTGCATTTTGTTAACTAATTTAATTTTTTTATGAAAAATACTAATTTGGGGGACCCCTCAAGTGGGGGCCTGGGTGAATTTTTAAATTCTCCCCCACCCTAGATACGCCACTGTAACTTATGTCCAGGATGTAGAATAAACGTTGACATAAAGGGTTTTAGTTTTTTATCTGTTTGTGTGTTGTGTGTATGTCGGTTGGGGTGTGTCCTGACGTTCAAGTAGGACTAGCCTAACCCCTGGCATGCACTTTACGGACATTGCTTATTTGAATGAACATTTTGTTTGTCCCTTACCTTGCGGTAGACAAACAACAACAACAGCATAATTCCACCCAAGAAATATTTTATTATTTAAAAGTCCAAACCGGTTGAACTTTTCCTCTTGCGTCATCGCTACCTATTTTAAGCCGGCGTCTCCCTTCCTCCCCCCCCCCAACTGCCTTCTCTGTCCTTTACTCCACGGCTCTCCACCGACCTCTCTTGTATTCTTTTTTTTTTTTTGTTCTTACCCCCCCCCCCAGCCAATTTTCCAGAATGTTATTGATCACTTGGGTCACCTAGCCTCGTGGTCTTTGTGGAGTTTGAACCGGCTCGCAGACATTGCTCTGTGTGTGTGTGTGTGTGTGTAGTTAGCGTCTACTGTTAATTACTTTCGGCTTTTTGACCAAACCTTGGGCATATTTTCCTGTTTGAATGTTGTGTTTATCCAACGTCCGTCTGTCCATACATCCAACAACGAAGACGTTTCCCTAGCATCTGAATTGCTAAACATTGTAGTGCCATCGAACAAACAGATAGTGTCTTTGACTTTTTTGGACTCGTCATGTGCCTTAGTTGTGACTGGTATTATCATCTTTTTTTTTTAAAGTTCTTCTGATAGTTCTGCTGGTATCTAGTGGATTTATTCACCACTTTCATTATAGAAGTTGAAATGACGCTGTGTTTAGGTGCTATATATTCTTCTAATCACCACCTGTTTACACTGTCTTTCTACTTTCAATGCATGGCTGTGATTTTTTTTAATGCACTTTATTGCATCCTTTTTTTTTTCTTTTCTTCTTTTTTTTTTTATGTTAACTATTTTAAGACATTGTGCTCTTTGTGTGTGTGTTTAGGCTGTTTATCTTTGTAGTGTTGGCTGTGTATGTGTGTTTTTAGCGTGTTTATCATTGTAGTGTGCCTTCTGCATGCATGCATACATATGTGTATGTTTGCCTATATTTGAAGCTCGCTAGTTAGTCTGATGTGTCCTTTGTTTTAATTTTAGTAACCGAGCACTTTTAGTCGTGTCTCGCCGCTAAATATAACCTGACCTGGTACACCGAGCTATTATTATCGAAACCATGGGATTTGTGTGGGTGTGTGGATGCCGGCTTGTGTGTGGGGGTGCCGGCCTGTGTGTATAATAAGGTATTGTCTTCGACTCGAAAGATTATACAGCGCAGTGGCTCACGTGCCTAGGCAGACGCACCTGTGATTACGTTTTGGACGTGTCTGTCGGGGGTATTTACAAAGTTTATATTAGCTCACTTCGTCTGTCTTGCGGGGGGGGGGCAGTCCTTTACACTTTTTTCTTTCACTTCCTATTCCTGGATCAGGTCGATATTTTTCACAAATATTCTGTGTCGATGACAACACGCGAACCAATGAAAAAAATACAAACAATTTATTAATCAATTTGTGTTTATTAATATTTTTTTTTACTTAAAAAGCGTTATAAACATTGCAATATTGAGACATATTGAGAAGCTATTCAATGGTGCTCTCGGTTTACTTAGTATTAGCTTTTGTTGTTTATTTTTTGTTGTTGTTGCTTGTTTTAAGTTCTCTTATGAGATTTTTTTTTGTCGTCTTCGGCCTTCTGTGGATCTCCACTGTATTTGTTGCCTTCATTTGAAACAGTTCATCTCTTTCTGGAGGCGTTTGCTGCTAGGTGTTGTCCTCTTGTAGCGTCACGCTAATGACAGAACTGGTCTTTAAAGAACCCCCCCCCCCTCCCGGGCGCCTTACGCCTTGGATACTGTCGTGTGATATTGTTGAAGCATGTCATCTATGGGCGTGTGCCCACTTCTCTTCCTGACATTTGCAACTTCCAAAATGATTGCCAACACTTCTTCGACTTATCCACCATGGAAATCGTTTTCATGAATGTTCACGTCATTCCATTCGGAGTCGTATGCTGAGCGCCGACCTTACACTCATGGGAAAGAAAAACGATTTTAGCTCTGCCGTCTTCGAGATTTAAAACTATCAACAGAATAATGAAATATCGATTTGTATTGTCTCCCGGCGTCTTTGGATCGCAATGTCTGGGATAGGGTAATGTACTCTTTCCTGTATACAAAGTCAACACAAATTTCGTTCTGACTGATATAATTGTAGTACTGGTATAGATAGATATAGTCTTTATTTTCCCATCAGAAAAATTATTTGGTGCGGTATTTGCAAATTCTTACTCATAGCTGCCAGAGTCAGGGGAAGTAGGTGGGCAGATGATATTTTCCTTAGCTCTTTTCAGACCTAATCTTACTTCCAAATGACCGGAATCTGGTCAGTTTTCTAGGGGTGGAAATATATTTTAAACCAAGGTTTTAGTTTTTCATTTACCATAGGAATCACCGGACTTGCTGTGTTTAGTCATCAGTTGTGCACCAACGATGATCCTTTAGGGGTTATGGGATAGTTAGAGAACCTACGTCCAGAAAGGTCAGATTATCTACCTTCTGTACATTGCCAAGGTTATGTGTACTTTTCCCAAAGCAATTCTTGTACTATTTACTTGGGCTGTCTAAGTCTTTCCTACTTGAACATTATTAATGCCCATCGCCACCATTCAGTGCCCCGCCCATATAGACGATTTAATTTATCATGAGTGAACGGCTTGCGATACATCCCCGTAGCATCTAACCCTCTCGGCCCTTTTTCTCAATGCAACACTGTCCAACCGCTGATGTCAACGTGAAAAGTGCACCCGTCTCGTATCGCTATATCTTATAACCAAGGGCACTCACTCGCCCGACACAATTAGCTCTCATTGGGAACAAGATTATCTTTCCCTGCGATTTCCCCTCCCTCTTTTTTTTTCCTGGGCCTGTTCTCTCATTCCGTTGCACTTTTCCTCTTGAACAGCTCGTGACTCTGTCCATGCAAACAATGTAATGTCGTGAAGAAATCCACTCTCTAATTATTCCAAACAAACCAGAACACAAGTTTGTACACATTAGAGGGACCAACTTGACAAGGGCTCAACATTCGTAAACAAGAGAGATCTATGACTTGTTTTTACCTTAGCTGCCGTTATCTAGGCAAGTGGTGAGCTATTATTAGCAAAGTGAGTGGTATTCCCCTCCCCCTTTTTGTTTGTTAATTGGCTGCAGTTTCATTGAGAGTTATGTATGTTGTGCACGTGATCTGTTTCAAGGATGAATGTCGTCTGCTCTGGATCTCATTCATGAAGTAATCAGCCTCGTTTTGGGTAGTGGAACACTCGCCATACAACTTGAGCTATTAGCTACACTCGGAGGATAAGATGCATTCTATTCGAACTCTGGACCTTAACGCTGACGGGTGACGCTGTCACTACTCACCATCTTACTCTATTATAGACTTCTAGCTGAGAGACGCCACGGACAGTTGCAACAGACGTTTGGAAGCGTGGTGTGAGTCCTAATCTGGCCTTTTTGTTATTTTGCTTTAAATTCGAGTCCATGTTTGTGTGTATTTTCTGAAGAAGCTGTGTATTTTCTGAAGAAGCTGTGTGTATGTTCTCAAGAAGTTGTCCTCTTTGTGTGACACCAAACGTTTTCTTGATTTCATCTGCTTCTGCCAGTGCAGACTTTGTCGGACTTAGCTTGAGCGTGTTTACTACAACGCAGGGACACTACACCCAGGTTTCTAAGGATAGCTTAAGGACTAATTCCAGCCAAAGCTGTATCACATTCTTAGTTAGTCGGTATCAACCATGGTGTAAATCTAACTAGTCTATCACCATTAGAGCATAGGACGGTTTGCCCGTGTCAGCTAGGAAAAAACCAATGACTTAGTCTCTAAGTAATATGTAAAAGTTCCCCTTTCAGACCTAGTGGTCTATAGGGGAGATGATGTAAAGGTCATCTGATTCTTTGGCCCACGGTTAACGAGGGTGTCATGTGGCCAGCACAACGACCAACCGCCTTTACTTTTCCCCAACTAATGTCAGGTACCCATTAGAGCTGGGTGGACTCAAGGGCGCCCGAAAATCCCGAAATAAAAATCCCAGCCTTCACCAGGATTTGAACCCGGGACCTCCAGTACGGAAGCCAAGCGCTTTACCGCTCAGCCACCGCGCCCTCAAAGTAATATGTACTCCCTAGATTAACGCATGGATACGCGTACGACGTAATCATCTTCTCTTATGAAGGATCGTCTTTATATTATTATATTATTATAAGTATACGCTATATAGTATTGTAAGATAAGAACGTTTTCTCTATGATAGTTGTGTATAGAATCCCATGATCGTGGCCAAGTTCATTCGCTGTCTTTTTACAAGACCCGTTTATTGGAGAACAGAGACATCTGTTGGTATATATAGCAAATAGAGCAACCTAATCCACCACTGGGTCTTTAGAGCCCGTTAAATAAACATGCTTCTTTAACCGTTTCTCTCACGGCAGTTCTATTTCTAAATACTAAGGTTACTATACAAATGAAACCCTATATAGGCGTTTGCATGTGTGTATGGAAGCAAACTAATATTTCTTCATTGTTTTTTTTTTTTTCGTGTTAATGGGAGAGGCGATAAAAACTGGCCAAACGTCGAATTGTGCATTCGTCAGTCCAGAAATGTCCCCCCACCCCCCCCCCCCCTAAAAATGTAGTTGCAATCCTACCTGCACATATTTATGGCCATGTTCCACTTTCGTTTGTTGAGAGCGTCAATGGATGTGACACATGGCTTGACACGAAACGCATTCATATCATCGAAAACAAGCCTGGCCCCCCTCGTGTGTATCGATGCCTTCGTCATCTGTCGCATTTGTGAATGATTGCGTTCATTGGTGTCACATATTGACACATTCAAAACAATCGGATCGATACTCTAATTATCGTTGTGCCTATTCAAACCAAAGTCGTGGGTTTGTTTTTGTTTGGACTCCTCGGCTCACTGCGGGTCCAGATCAAAATGTTTGATTGAGGGAGGCGCCGTGGATGAGTGGTAAAGCGATTGGCTTCCGAACCGAGGAGCCCCGGGCTCGAATCCTGGCGCTAGTCGGAGAAAGTAAAGGCGCTTATCGTTGTGCTGGTCAGTGGTCACATGATACCCTCGTAAACCGTGAGCCGCAGAAACAGGTTGCCTTTATATCCCATTGCCCTAGAGCACCGCAAGGTCTGAAAGGGGAACTTGAGTGTTATTGAACAGATTTTGACTGACGTAGTCGCCAGCTATTTGGTAAACAGTATGGCTCAAGTGACCCAGATTAAAATCTAGCCGCCACAGCAGAAAAGAAATGTTACACATTTTGGTCTCAATAAGATCACGTGCCCAAACAGCAATGTGATGTAAGGGTTGGTCCCCCCCTCCCTTCCGTCCCATTTTGTTTGTCTACCTCGGGTATCAATGGTCCTCAACATTTGGACTGTTTCGGGTTTGGTTGTTGAATTGAGGAATGTTATTTGGTATGGATTATTGAACATCGTGTAAGATTACTGATCAACATTGTGTTTTAATCATACGCGTAAGCGAATCATTGATTGACGTAGGTCAATAGAGCACTCGTGAGTGAGACATGAACAGCTTGAGAACCATCGACCTGGTTTGTGTACAAGTTCAACTGCTTTTTTTTTTTCTTTACCCGTCATTCTGTGGGTGGGGAGAGACGATTGGAAAGACTTTGCATTCGTACGAAAAGTGCATTAGGGAAAAAAAACAACAACTCTTCTATTCTATTGGTAGGTGTGGAGTAATGCCAGGATGATCAAACCTTAAGACACGAAATGTACTTTTAAAGACGTGGTTCTCCCCTCCTCGAAGACCTAGATCTAGAACTAGATAAAGGTTGTGAACTTGAAATGAGTTGAGGTTTCCCCATTCTGACAATGACTCGAGCCTGCCTCCTGTTATCGTGTGCTGTCACATGAGTGCCCTACTTTCAATGGAGTCTAAACTAGCTGGCTGTGTTATGTTCGCATATTGGTTTGCTGTAGTGTTGGGTCTTAGTCGTTTTTATCTCAGCTGTAAATCACGTCCTCTTTTAAATTCATACCAGGCTTACCAGCTGTCGTCTTTATTATGTCTTTCTGCTTCATCCAGCTTCTCATCCATATTGCCTCCGTCATGTTTTACTTAATCTTCATGCAGCTTTCCTTCTCATCCATAATGTAATGTTTTACTTAATCTTCATCCAGCTTTCTTACTTCTATATCATAATCATATTTTTTGTTTTTGTTAAGAAAGTTTGCATTAATAAGTCACTATGGGTCAAGTTGAAACCTTACACTATTATTCATTGCCCATGACATGAATCTATAAAAAAAAAGAACCAATTAGTAATGGATTTGTTTTGTTTTTCGAAAATGTACTAAGCTAATGGGAAATTAGTCTTATGTTGAGAATTTGGTCTTTCGTTAAAAATGTGAAAGAACCGATAGATGAATAACACCTTCTATTTTTATAAGTTCTTGAATAGCTAAGTGGTGTACTCGTTGGCCTTCCATCCTTGAGGCTCTAGTTGGAATTCAGACTCGAACATCTTTTTTTTTTTAAATAAACTTTTGAAAATGCAGCACGGAAGCCTTCTCTCATATTAACACGCTTCCAAACCCAAGCCTAACAACAGAGATTGGACCAATGTGCACTGAGAATGCTTGTAAGCACGAGAGTTGCGCGAAACAAAAACCAATCAAACTATTTCCAATTGCACACATTGGTTACTGTTAATCTGCATCTATTCAAAATTAATTACATGATTGTTTCATTATAATCGATGCCATTTCAATCAATAAAGTTTTTGTTTCAATATTTTTAATATTCAATTTTTTTTTCTTTGCCAAGCTCTGTTTCATCGTGTGTTCTTCCTCTTTTCTCTTGAATACTTTTGTCTGTACTATAGATTCTAACTGCATCACTCTCTATCTGTCAGTCTATCCAATGGGACGTCTCCTCTCTATTGATCCTGTTCTCCGTGTTCTTTATCAATATGACTGGACAGAACTTCTCAACGAATGGCTGAAACTAAACTTCAATAATTAAAAACTTCTTGATTTCGCCCACTAGTCAACGGTTAAAGATGGCTACATTCCAATGGTCAGGGCGGATTGTTGGCTTCCCCACTGTCCCATAGTCTGTTCGTTAGAAACTTGACGTCTGAAGAATCCCAAAGGATTGAGCTTGTAAATGAGAAGTCTTGACTAGCCTAAGCTTCTGGGTTTTATCTCGTTCTTATTAACGCTAGAGAAGGCCACCAAACACGAGATGACATTGTTAGTTTGTAGTACTATGGCGAGTGTCAACTTGACCTGTTTTGATTACTTCATCGAAGCAACGTAGACTTACAATCAGTACATTCTCTTGGTTTTTGGTAGCCCATAATCTAGGAGTTTGTGCCACCTAATGCTAGGATTTTCTTTAGATTTTTCATTCTTCTCTTTCACCAAAGTCTGTAAGGGTGAATATTCACACTATACTGGCTCACTTATTGGTGAAATATGGGTTTGGACTTCATTTATTCTAATATAATCTCACTTTTTGTAAGTTAATTGCTCAACTTGTGCTCTCTGATCTCTATTGCTTATACTAATTTAGTGTAAGTCTTTATTGACTTTAACATTTCTTGGGCGCTCATTCATCGCCATTGTTAATGTATTGTTGTGTGACTCTAAGCTAATTCTGTGTAACTTACAACTATAACTCTCAATAATGAGACAATAATAACATTTGAAACAAAATAATTAATTACTAATAATTAATTGACCAATTGTTTAATTTTTTTGGTATTGTTTCGCGTTTTGTTAGATACAAAAAATAAATGTTAAAAGTTTTAACTTGATCCTCAATGGGAGAAATAACTTGTTCAAGCTTTTTACCAGACAGACAGAGTGAGCTGATAGAAGCTTTGTACGAAGTGTAACACTAGCGCAACATCTTCTCAAGATTTAATAATTCATGAACATGTATTTATTGAGAAAAAAAAACAAGCTTTCGAAGTCATGTGTGTGGGACGTCACATGAAACGTCTGTTAGTGATGAGGTCAAGGACGAATGCAGTATTTCACGTGACTAATGGTGACCTACATATGTTGTCATATCTCCCCCCCCCCCCCCCAACTGTCGGAGGACTGTTAAATTATTGCTTGCCGTATAGATTGAGAAGCGTTAAATCAGACTGCTCTTACTTCCCATTTCTTACTCGAGTTTTCCATCTACGTCGCTGAACTCAGGCGTATCTAAGTCCCGTAATAGTCTCAGCGCCAGATGTTGCCCACAGCTCTTACTTTGTAGTTCCCCTTGGCATGTAGGCGATAATCCACCCCCCGCCCCCTCCTCCACACACCATTGTATAGCATGCTTACAAGTCACTCAATACACTGGACGAGTCTACATTCTTAACCAGTAAAGGACATGTTGAGGACCGCCACTCTGGGCT
>JADKLZ010071522.1:16493530-16509092 GCA_021533235.1 Biomphalaria straminea
TATATATATATATATATATATATATACAAGAATTGCTCGCTTAAGAGTATAGGATTTGTCGTGTCTCTAAGTTGCTGTACATTTATAGATCTGCACAGCTTTCAACTCAATATAGATGTATGAAAAAAAAAAACGCAGGCTTTAGTACATAAAAACTAAACCAGAACTTAGAAAAAACAAAACCTAATAAAATACTCAGACACAAGGATAGAGGCACATTTTATCTTTCGTATGTTTAAAAAACAGTTCATACAAGTGCTTCTTTTTGCCTAGCGCCATGAGAGAATGGAATGGGTTGCATGAATCCGCCAGGAAAACCAACGACTTAGCAGAGTTTAAGTCATTGATTAACATACATGACTAGATTGACACACGAAATACGTAGGACTTATTTATCCTCTTTTTTAAGTAACGTCTGTAATAATATATATATATATATATCTCTTCTCTCTCTCTTTTCTCTCTCTCGTCTCACTCTCTCTCTCGCGTTTGTTCTTCTATTTTCAACTTCCAAACCAATATTTATAAACTACGACAGACCACCTTGTTCTTCTGTCTTCAAATTCCAAACCTATACTTATTATTATCTAATATATAAAAGGAAAACAAAGGTGTATGTATGTATGTATGTCCCCGTATAGCAATCAAAACGGTTATACCGATCCTGATAAAACTTGGCAGAAATGTTCCTTGGGTACTAACTTTGACCTAAATGTATGCATTGTAGCCCTAAAACAAACTTAAGACCCTAAAAAAAAATAAAGTTGACCAACTCTATTACAGCTATAGATCTAGGCTTTGTTTAGAATGTCGACATGAGAAAAGATCGAAAGGATTTAGATCTAGATCTAATTTTAAGAAATACGCTTTGCACTTATTGATTTTTACTTTGACGCATGAAAATACAAAATATAGTCTAATGATTTTATTATTTAACAAAATTAAGGTTCGAATTTGTGTTTCAAAAGGATTTTTACATAAATTCGTTCTTTGTATATGCGAATATAAATATCCTGTTGAACATACTTTCATTAGACATTACCGAAATGTTACACATCTCTCTATTCCTAGATCTAGGTCAATCTAGGTCTAGGTCTAAAACTGTATATCAACTCTATGATGATAGAACTTCTCTTCGCAAAGATAGTTTTAGGCTTTAACACATAAACATACTAATTATAGTCCATTCATTTCATATTTTAATCAAATTAACATTGAATTTTGTTTTCTAAAGCATTTTCTACATGAATGCAACTATTACCTAATATCGCGTAAATTAAGGTCAAGTTTCTATTTATAGCTCCATTCATGATTTCTTTTTTAACGTGAATTCACGCATTCGCTTTACTTTAAACATTATTATTTTCTTTAATTGTTTCTAATGCACAATATCACTGACTACATCGGCAATACGCAAATTAAGACCCGCGGGCAGCGGGTAATATCTGTCTAGTAATTAATATAGCTTTTATAAAGCGCTCCTTTCATGCTTATAGCATGCTCAGAGCGCTTTGGTCCAATCTCATTTGTGGACCAGTGGATGGGGCGGGGGATAGGTATCTAGGAGTAGGTTTTCCGTGCTGTCTTTTAGCGCTCTGTAAATACAACTCTGGCCGAGTCGGGTGTCGAACCTCGAGCCCCCTTCTAGGTAGCCAAGCCAAGCCAAGTTCAAGCTCACTAAGCCTCTCGACCACGCTTCCCACTAAACTATTTATAAACTACATCAGACCAACTTGTGACTTTATCAGAATCTGTTCAGCCCAACCATCCGCCCACATTTATTAAAGATTATATTAGAATCACGCAAACACAAGGCACAACAAAGCGTTCCTTCTAATCTAATTTGATAAGGTTGACTAGGCTCAGAGACTTACAAACACAGCACAACACCCAGTTAGCTTACCTTCTAATCTAATTTGATAAGGTTGACTAGGCTCAGAGACTTCCAAACACACTGCACAACACAGCGAACCTTCTAATCTAATTTGATAAGGTTGACTAGGCTCAGAGACTTCCAAACACACTGCACAACACAGCGAACCTTCTAATCTAATTTGATAAGGTTGACTAGGCTCAGAGACTTCCAAACACACTACACAACACAGCGTACCTTCCAATGTAATTTGGTAAGGTAGACTAGGCTCAGAGATTTACAAATATAAGACACAACATCCAGCTAGCGTACCTTCCAATCTGATTAGATAAGGTAGACTAGGCTCAGAGACTTCCAAACACAAGGCACAACACCCAGTTAGCGTACATTTCAATCTAATTTGATAAGGTAGACTAGGCTCAGAGATTTACAAACATAAGACACAACATCCAGCTAGCGTACCTTCCAATCTGATTAGATAAGGTAGACTAGGCTCAGAGACTGGGGTATTGGCCAGGCCATCGGCTTGTTCTGATGACGTACATGTCAGTTTTCGTCCGATGTCACTACGCTCTATATTTCTGATCTCCAGCTGACTGTTTTGATTCACTGCGAACTGCACAGACATAAAAGTATTGATATAAGAGTACTGTCATATGGGTATTGTTACGAGTACTGTTATATAGAGTACTGCTATAAATTAAAACTGATAACACGTTTATACACATATGTGTTAATGGAAAAAAACTTTTCAACAGTACTGTATTAACGAGGAAATTAGAAGCAGGATCACCATGGCCTCAGGATGACCCGTTGACCGTAGTCAAGAAACTGAAACTAAAACTGAATGGCTATATCACTAGGTAGGAGGTACTGGGTTTCAAAATTGGCATTTTTATACATGTCATCAAAATTATTATGTTAAGTTATCTAATGTACGCTTGTATACAGTGAACTCTATATACATATTTATAAGAAATGTATCGCTAAGTGTGACTACTTCCTAAAAGAATAAAGCCTACTAGTACCACTGTCTACGGATGTAGGATATTACATTATTTCGGTAATGTGTTAGATTAAATAAATATTACGTTTTTTTGTAATACGACGCTCAGATGGTCACTTTTGTAAGAGAATCAAGAGACTATTATGAAGCCATTAACAATTTAACAATTTAATACATGTCATAGTGGCATTCATGCGTCCCTTTCAATGGGTCTATAGGCCTATATGGGAACGGCCCACATGGCGTTTTCCCGAATGTCCATACAGACAGTCCGCCTCTGCTACTAGGTCATATGGGCTTTTTTTGTGTTTTTGTTGTTTGTTTTTTTACTTGGGTATCCCAAACACAGGATGCATATTGTAATATTGCCTAACTAAACTTGAATCGCATTAGTTTTATGATATTGTTTGATTTTGTAAAAAAAAATTTAAATAAAATCTAATGTTTTGCTGGATTTTTAAATAATTTCACCTTTTCCCATGCTTACATCAAAAACATGCATATAAACTCAATAACATGTAGTCTCTTTCTGGTCATAAAAATACCTGCAAGTGCTACAGAAAAATTAAAAAAGGCAATACCTCCATTATACAACTTTAAATAAGGGTATTCCGCAGGGTTTTTAACGCCGGAAGTGGTAATGATCTTAAGTTCATCATTACCTATAAAATACTTCCAATGGTATGCTCTCAAATAGCCTTGGACAACCAGTTCAACTCCTGGCCTTCACGTGTGGTTCAGAAACTGAGCGGAACCGTTACCACAGACAGAAGAAAAGGCAAAGGCGAGCAACTGTCGCCTAAACCAGCAAGCTTAGGGCAGGAGGGGCTCGTTAGCCTTGGTTGGCTACCCATCTAGGAGAAGGAAAACTCTGAATCCAAACCGCTGGATAGTCTAAGAGCTGAGCCGAAGGCTCTTCGAGCTCTAAGTTTGAAAAAAAAAACCTGTCTGACCTCACTGCCCGAAAATCAAACAGTAAAAAAAAACAAACCTGCGGACCAACAGGCCTATCTGGGAGCGACCCGAGTCAATGCTTATAGAGCATTGCTGTTTCCAATACCACTCGGTGGCACCGGGGGCCTCCACCATTTACCTTCGTTGTACCAAGCTAACTGTGCGGAATCCGCCATTGATGAGACGGTCCCTTGAGGAACAGCGCATGGATTTGTGACTGGTTTGTGGGAGCTTTCTTACAAATCCGCACCGTGAAGGGGCAGACTTTCGTCCGCCCATGGGCACCCCCACGGGAATCATATTTGTTACCCTTTCGCCTAGCCACTTCCTCTAGTGAGCCGTTTCCACGGGAGCGCCACGTTGAGGCAGGATAACGTGCTCCCGCTGAATCCAAACCTACGCTGCCTTTAGACTGTACCCGGAAACGGGAAAGGCTTCGGGAGACAACCCTGAGGAAAAATCAGGAGCTGGTGACCCTTAGGCAGATTGCGGCACACTGTGCTGCAGTCTACTGCAGCCTAACAGAGCATGCGGCGTTACTGATCCCATATTGTATCGGATATTCCGTTCCTTTGTTTACATCATCTCCGCGGAAAGGGGGGAACTGATGTGTTGGCGACATCGTTACGACCATAAACAATCCCCAGACATCATCACACTTAAGGGGGGCAATGATTGTAAAACCAAAAGTACTAGTTTTAATGCCGATACCTTTTTTCCTGGGGGTACACCTATGCTAGTATTTTCTTCATCGCGCCAGACTATGGCTTGCTTCAGTCCATGGTCCGCTGGTAGGCTTGTGGAAATGGCGTAGCAAGAGAGTAGTAGTGTAATACCCTTTAGAGCTTCGGACAGGGAAAAAATAATTGGCTGTTTCGGCTGACCTGGAGATTTCAGATCAATAGAATTGAATGCTTTAAGAAAAAATGTAGAAATGTAAAAACCAAAATCTTTTATGCAAAGCACAAATCTCCAGCCCATAATGTTTTTCTGTGTATTCACATTCACCTATCCCATAGTCTGTTGACCCATTGGGGCACTGCACAAGATTTGTCGACCGTCTTTATCCATTCCTCTATGTCCTTTGCTTTGGATAGAATTTAATTCACTGATAGGCGCCATCGATTCTTTGATGTTTGTCTTCCAGTCGATTTCTTATTTTATCTTATATAATACAGACGCTATTTAAAAAAAAGAAGATGAGAACGTCCTACTCGTCATGAATCTGGTCATGCATGTTAACCAATGACTTAAATTTAGCCAAGTCACTGGTTTTCCTAGCTAGCTCACAGCCCATTCCATGCTCTAATGGCACTAGATAAGAATGAGCTTTTCTACAGATTTGTCCCAGTATATATATATGGTATTGTGTACCTTTATCTTTGTGTCTTTCTGAGTATTATGTATTCGGTTCAGTGTTTTATGTATAATTGCTACTTTACTTTTAAGTCTTCTATCCTGAAGGCTTTTTAAATCTAGTGATTTTACTAAAGGTGTTACTCTAGTCAAATGTGAATATTCATTTGTCATGAATCTCACTGCTCTATTTTGTGTCTGTTCCAGTTTCTTAATGTTTCTTAATGTTTTCTTGAGTTTAGGGGTCCCAAACAGAGGGCGCATATTCTATAATTGGCCTAACCAAGATTACGTAATAGCCGAACTTAAGCTAGTTGTATTAACTCGGGTGGTTTCTCTGTCTTCTTCTTCTTCCTTGTACTATTCCATGTGGAAAGAACTTTGCGAGCCCTGATGACCTTGTGATGTGGCCATAGAGTTTGAATTCTGTTTTTTTTAGAGTAGTGAGCAGGTCATCGTGGGGTCCAATGGATCCAAACGTTTTTTTTTCTCGGCGGTAACAACTCAATATTCAATATAACGTTTTTCTGCCAGTAGTCTCTCCTTCCTCAAGATTACATTTCTGACGTGTTACTCGGGATGGTCAAGATGATTTTTATTATGCCATCAATGTTACTGTTGAGCTGCTGTTGAGCGGCCACTACAGTTCACTATTTCCTTGAGCTCTGTTGGTCTGTAGTCAGATTTTCTTTTAATGTTTTCAGTATGTTTTCAAGAGGGCTTTCGTCCCAGGGTAGAGATTCATGTATCGAGGATTCCAGAGTTATTTATCATTGTCGTCAATTATTCATCTGTTCTTGAACCAGTTTCTATGGTGTTGCTGTCTTTCCAACTTAACTTAGTGGCCGCTCAAGTTGGATGGCTACTGTAACCCCCAAAGGGGTCGCGACCCATAGGTTGAGAACCCCAGATCTACCTCATTAGTTCATTAAGTGACTCCAAAAAAAAAATCACCTTTTTTGAACGCCTCTTACCCATTGTGAAAGCGTGTTCAAGGGCTGCGCTTGAACTTGGCTTAAATTGGCTACCTATGAAGGTGGCTCGAGGTTCAACACCCGACTCGAGCAGAGTTGTGTTTACTGAGCGCCTAAATACAGCACGGAAAACCTTCTCCCAGATACCCCCTTCCCATAGCGCTCTGAGCGTGCTATTAACACGAAAGTAGCGCTATATAAAATGTATAATTTATTAATATTTATTGACTCAAAAAATTCGAATTTTACTAAAAGGCGAGTTGGCTGAGTGGTTAAGCACATGGCTTCAGAACCTGGAGTCCTGGGTTCGAATCTGGTATCTGGAATTTTAGGGTGTCCACTCAGCCCTAATGACTACATGACCTTAGTTGAGAAACGTAAATGGGGTTGGTCGTTGCGCAAGCCACATGAAACGGTTGGCCGAAGAAATATCTGCCCTATAGCTCGCAAGGTTAGATAGGATAACAACTACACTTTTCACTTTAGTTACAAAATATCATTTTTCTAAAAATTATTTTTTTTCCTCATGGAAATGATACGAAAAGTATTGACCTCTATCGGTGCTTCGATTTAATAATATTACATTTTAAGACGATCTCTCTCTCTCTCTCTTTCTCTCATGGCTCAAGAGTTTGGACACCACGTAATGGAAAGATCACTCTTTTATTTGTGCAAGTAGGACGGACTAGAGTTACCCTAAGTAATTTAACTCTTTCTCTCCTAACTGATGATACCAACGTTGATTCCATCAGAATATGGTAAGTAATTACGGAGAGAAAGATATAAAAAAAAAGAGGGGGGGGGAAGGACAAGTAGTATTTACCCGTCACTCAATAGCAAGGTCGGACCTGACCATTGTGACCAAGAAGTCACGGGAAGAGAGCAAGTAATCTATTCTATATTCACCCGTAACTGAATAGCAGGGCCGGACTTTACCATGGGGAGCCCTCTGCGAAATGAATTTCACAGGGCCAAGTTAGGGTTGGGATATGGATAATAAATGAAAATTAAGAGTTTGTATTAGAAAATAAAATCGTTTATGCATTTTATTTATTCTTTACTATGCAAAGAATTACTTTCACTTTACGAGCCTTGCGTGTAGCGAAGTCATACAGTATTTCAAAAAAAATTCTAATTCCTACATAGATGACGCTCAATAGCAAGATTTACCAAATGTTTCAATCTATCTACGAGAATTGTTGAACTTAAGTAAATCTTCATTAGTTTGAGGCGCGAGAAGCTTCTTTCACTAGATCCCACAATTACGGCTAGGCCTATTACACAATGCCTTTTTTGTATCGCGTGTAGGATTAGCGTTTTCCATATTGAATGACACTCGAAAATGACAATTTTTGCCTATATGTTTCAGGAGATTTGTATGAGTTTTCAAGAGATTTTAATAATTTCAGACAGGAGCTCCTGGAAAATCGACAAGAGGCCGCGGTAAATCTGTTAAAAGTTATACAATGGTTTAATTTGCGGCGTATAGCACGCATCGGGTCGACTAGTTAAATATAAAGTAATTACTTACGTACAATGATCAGCTTATTAGCACAGTTTTCTATAAGTGTAGGCACGATGGCACCCTCCCAACACTGGTACGTGCCTGCGTCACTGGGCCCAAGCAAGGACATGAATAGCACCACTTTTCTCTCTTGGGCGGACGTCGTTAAACTTAGCCTTCTGGAATAACTCGAGTCAATTTTATAACCGAAATCTTCTGTATTGATAGAGGCAACCAATCCCCTGGGGCTTCCATCGCCACGGTCTAGCATGATGGTGGTGATTGGTTGGGAAATCTCCTCCGGATATTTAAAAGTCATCTTGACATTACCTCTCTCTAATCGGAGTATGGCGTTTTGGTCTTGACTAGAAACTATAAGTAAAAAAAGAGAGTAACTTGTGAGTTTATATTTGTAAAGAAGGTAAGGTCTGATAAAAAAAATACTTACTAGAAAGGGGTAAGGGGTGTAGTTAGGAATTTTCCATCATTTGGGGGCCCGGGGGCTTGACCTTATCGGGGGGGGGGGGCCTGCATTTTGAGTAATATTTAATATTTAAGGTAAAAAAACACTCATTTTAGGGCCCGTTCAAGTGTGGGTCCGGGGGAATTTTCAAATTCTACCCCTCCTGCCCCATCCTAACTACGCCACTGAAAAGGGGTTCATTTGATTTCCTCACTATCTCTATATTTAATTCAAATCGGTGTCAAGAGAAGAAAGGTAAAAGAGAACTAACAAAATAGACATATAGAAAGTGGTTTGGGGGCCCGGGTTCATGAAACCTTTCGCGCCATTAGCTACGCCACTGTTCGCACTGACTACGCTACTCCCAAGAGCGCTTTCCTGCACAAAGCTTCTAACGAAGAAGTCTTTTTGGAAAGGCGATTTTCTGGCATACGGATTACATGCACAAAATATAAAAAGTATACCGCACTCAACAGAATAACGCAACGACTTCGATTCTGAAGATTAATTATGAATGCAGTGTTTAGCATGACCTCGTAACCCCAGTGGCTACCAGCATTTTCTTTCAGCTTTTTTTTTCGAGCCCTCTGCTACCTGCTATCTACCTCTATGCCTATGAGGGCAAAATGGCGCAAGAGTTGATCTCTGTGGATAACGTGTGCGACGTTTGTTAAGCAGTCTTCCTCTGACGTCGACAATAAAAATACTTTTTTTTTTTAGTATGCGGTCTCGTGCATTCAAGAAATTATAACGTCATGATGGTTGTCAAAGCTTGACAACCATCATGGATCGAATGGAGATTACAAAGACATTGTTGCTTCGTTATTGTTTTATATAGCTCAATAAATCTTTAATGTCTTACAGGTTTTGATCCTATACATCTTAAGAGCATTTATTTTGATATACAGACCTAATAAGAGAAATAATTAATAAGTAAATGCTTTTATATAGCGCTACTTTCATGCTTATGGCATGCTCAAAGGGTTATGGTCCAATCTCATTTGTGGACCAGCGTAAGGAGGGTATATCTAGGAGGAGGTTTTCCGTGCTGCCTTTAGGCGCTCAGTCGGGTGTCAAGCCAAGTTCCAGCGTACTTAGCCTCTCGACCGCGCTTTCCATATAGTAATAGATTCACTCAGTTGTATCCTCATCCAGTATCTGAGCCGACCGCTTACCAAAAGCAATTTTTTTTTCTTAAGCGAGCATTCTTTAAAGAAGGACACACAACACAATTGCCACCGGAAGCTCTATAAAGAACAACCCAGGTGTCATTTTGCCCTCACTGGCATAGAGAAAATTAGGCCTAGCAGACATAAGCTAGCCTCTGAAAGAGATAGATGGTTCGAACAAACGTCTCATGGCACACATCTGAGCCCACAAGAAAGACCTTGTCTCAGACGTACAACGGATTTGTCTTATAACGTTTGGCAAAAATATGTAGGCCTCAACTTGGTTGGCTTCGTCATGAGAATCAATGCACTTATCATTAATCTTTGAAATTTAATACATCGCCATTAATGTAGTTTGAATTGTGATGGGATTTGATCTAGATCTACATTTACATCTATTTATACTTAAAACATTTTAAGTTAGGCCTAGATTGGCTAGATCTAGTCTATTTACATTCTATTATTGGACTAAATAAAAGAATTTACCAATATCTTGCCAAAGAAAAACACACTGGAAAACGAGGTAATGTTTGATTTGCATTGTTTCTATTCTTTGTAATTACAATACAATGCTACAGACATCCTCCTCTCGATAAAATAATCTACAAGAAGCAATAGCATAAATGGCGTCTTATGTTATTCGGGTGTACAGAAAACGGAAGTATGGATTAACTACGTATTAATGAAAAGCATAAAACAATGTTCGCGCCCATTTTAGCTCTACACAGGGGCCCTACTAAATGTCTAATTGTATGTCGTCCGCTTGGATGTGAAAGCAGTGGCGTCACTAGGATGAGTGTCACCCGGTGCGGTAAGACACGTAGACGTAGTTTGAAATCAAAGGCTGGTAGAGGTTCGTTTACGTCCTTCAAAACATCGCTGATTCCTAGTATTCTACTTTTAGTATTTCTGTTCACTAACCTTGTCGTCTGGCCCAGTATAAAAGATATTGATTAACCTTTTGTTCTCTGTTTGAATAGTAAATCCTGCATCTTAAGATTACTTTTCTATTTTCATATTGTTATAACTTATTTTTCTGTTGCAATTACATGCTAGTTTGATTTGATAAACGTTATCTCAATAACAAGCTCAAAATTGGAACCAGTGACATCTGCCCATGTGGAGTGTCACCAGAGAATGCCGACCACGTCCTCCAACACTGCGCTCTTTACCAAGAGGCCCGTGTTAGACACTGGTCACAAAACACCCCAATAGAAAGAAAACTATATGGAGAGCTCCCTGACTTGGAAACCACTGCACAGTTCATCTCAGATATTGGTGTAGTGATCTGAACCCTCCAACATAACAATGAGAACGAAGAAGAAGAAGAATCTCAATAACATTTTGAGCTAATTTGTCACATCTTTCGTAAAGTAAATGTTTAAGTGCTCTAGCTTAGCCACCATTTTGCCAATATTGAACCTTTAATTTGAAGGTACTCTTGTGTTTAGTTGTTTTTTTTTTCAGTACATCTGCCAAATAGAAAGTCAAGCAATGAAATGTATACAATCGTCTTTGCGCTGCGCCTCTAGTGATTGTATTTTCAGAGAGAAGCCAAAAAGTTTCGCTTTCACACATTTATAGAATCGTTCTTTCATGGGCGCATCACCAACACGATGCGCACACCAGCGAGTTGTTCATTAATTGGGAACAGCGGCAAGGAAAGAAAACCTTTTCTATAAGACCGAGAAAATGTACATTTGAAACATTTTCTAATTAATAATTTTGACCCCATTGCATAAGTAAACGGTGTATACATCCATTAAAGTTTCTTTTCTATTCTTAATATTTACTGCCTGCCCTACTTCACTGATCCTTGATTTTGTAGCTGCATTACCATGTCCCTGAGCTCATGTATCAATACTTTAGGCCAATCTCTTTCCAAGCGTTTTAAATTATCAGAACTGATACCATCAGCTTTTGGTCCACATAATGAGAAATATTCTACAACATTTCTGTAATGTCAACGTTGCCATTGCTACTGTTAACATATCTTACAACTTCAGAGATATATGTTAGGTGTGTTGTAATTCAAGAGACAAATAGCTAATTATATGTCGTCTGAGGGGTCGTTCGTAAATGACGTCACGCTCTAGCGGGGAGGGGGGTTGAGAAAATGTGACACTTTGTGACAAGGGGGGAAGGGGGGTAGCGATTTTGTGACGTCATAAACTTAAAATTCATAAAAAAACACATATAAAATGTCCAGCGAATCCAAATGTAAGTAAACAAGTTTGTTCCAATCTCTTCATTTATCTCAAAAGGCAATCCCCTACGGTCAATTCTGCCCATCACTTTCCGGTCAACTTCAGAACAAAATTTGTGATTGTGGACTCTACTTTGCATCGCTAACTCTTTTGAAAAATCACAAAAAGTTCATCCCACCATCCAAAAGAATACGAGCACAGAAAGCCAAAAGAATTATTAAAAAAAAAGATATCGAAGCCCTTGTAGTTTTGGGAAACGCAGGTGAGGATAGTGTGGAATCGATAGAAGAAGATCTCATTAAATACAATTTAATTTTCGAGTCAGCTCCTAAAGCAGAGGAAGAAAATCTCCCCGTGTATACTATCGATGAGCACATGAAGCCTCTTTGGGAAAAAATTGATGAGAAATAAGTAATTTGATATAAGCTGTTGTTTTTTTATTTTGTGACGTGACGCAGAGGGGCGAGAGTGGTCTGAGAATTTGTGACACTTTGTGACAAGGGTGGAGGGGGTTTCAAAAAAGGTCATTTTTTTGCGTGAAGTCAATTACGAACGACCCCTAATTTGACGTTGCGAAGAGCTATTGGTCTCCACTGCCTTCAGGTGGCCACGTCATAGGTCAGGGGGTCAGGCCCACTAGACCAATTGGTCTCAAGGATAATCCTAGTCATCAAGTTTACGTAACTAGTGTGTAAGGTTTGTGGCTAATTTTTATTTCAGATAGTAGTAGGATTAAGATTGCATTTTAAACAGAAGGTCACGGGGAATTTCCCACATGGAAGCAGGGGCGTAGGTAGGGATTTTCCATCGTTTGGGGGCCCGGGGGCTGCCTCCCCCCCTTGGGGGGGGGGGGTTTCTGCATTTTCGTAGCATTTTAATTTTAAAGTAAAAAACATTTAAAAAAACACTCATTTGCCCCCCTCCCTGAATTGGGGTCCCAGGGGGATTTAAAATTCTCCCCCTCCTCCCCCACCCTAGCTACGCCACTGTATGTGAGACAGTTTGAATTTGCGGGGTACAATACACTGACAGGTCGTTGACTTGTACCTCCAAGCAACTAGTACAACTAAACAGATTTAGGTTGTTATATTCTTAATGAAAAACTATTTTTCGTAATAAAAAGCACAGATTCAGCTGTAGATGAGATACACATCCACTAATATCAATAATAAGGTTTGTCTTCGAGTCCGAAGATATGAAGTGATATTCCAACAAAATCTAAATCTCTAAAAAAAACACTTATTTACTCTTTCAAGTCTCTACAATGTCTCTCGTCCAACTAACACACACGTAACTACTTAACATAACTTATGACAGACCTTGTAGTGGTTTCACCGATCTAAATGACAAAAAAAAGCTGATGCTTCCCTTTCTTCATCGCTACAATTATACATTCTTAAAAAACAGTACAAAGTTCCCCTTTCAGACCTTGTGGTCTATAGGGCTGATGATGTAAAGATCATCTGATTCTGTGGCCTACGGTTAACGAGGGTGTCATGTGGCCAGCACAACGACCAACTGCCTTTACTTTTCCCCAACTACTGTCAGGTACCCATTAGAGCTGGGTGGACTCAAGGGCGCCCGAAAATCTCGAAATAAAAATCCCATTCTTCACCAGGATTCGAACCCAGGACCTCCAGTACGGAAGCCAATCGCTTTACCGCTCATCCACCGCGCCTTTACATCGGTACTATGGAAACCGTTTAATTTATAAATATATTAAATCTACTGAGAGTGTGTTAGTGCTTTATGAACAAAATTCTTAAACTCGTGTCAGTAAATACTGGACTTAGGTGTGGAGTAGGCTTCCAGCGATCGAACTCCTACACCAATGTTTCCCAAACTGAATTCCATGGTACCCTCGCGTTACGCAAAGCCTGAATGGGCGTTCCACGGATTAAATGAAACATTTACTAATAGACCACCATGTAAATTAATCTCTCTATAAAATAAGACTAAAGATCAGATTGTGTAAATGTTCCGTTATAAGATCAGAATGTGTGATGTGTTCCGTTATAAGATCAGAATGTGTGAAGTGTTCCGTTATAAGATCAGAATATGTGAAGTGTTCCGTTATATAGTCAGAATGTGTGAAGTGTTCCGTTATATAGTCAGAATGTGTGAAGTGTTCCGTTATAAGATCAGAATGTGTTAAGTGTTCCGTTATAAGATAAAAATGCGTGAAGTGTTCCGTTATAAGATCAGAATGTGTGAATTGTTTCGTTATAAGATCAGAATGTGTCAAGTGTTCCGTTATATAGTCAGAATGTGTGAAGTGTTCCGTTATAAGATCAGAATGTGTCAAGTGTTCCGTTATAAGATCAGAATGTGTCAAGTGTTCCGTTATAAGATCAGAATGTGTCAAGTGTTCCGTTATAAGATCAGAATGTGTGAAGTGTTCCGTTATATAGTCAGAATGTGTCAAGTGTTCCGTTATATAGTCAGAATGTGTGAGGTGTTCCGTTATAAGATCAGAATGTGTCAAGTGTTCCGCTATAAGATCAGAATGTGTGAAGTGTTTCGTTGAGAAAAAGTTTTGGGAAACACTGACATAGACAAAGTGTCTGTTAACTCTTTCTCTCCGATTTGACGATACCAACGTTGATTCGATCAGAATATGGTGAATAATTACGGAGAGAAAGAGTGAAAGCAACCAAAAAGCAACAGGCTATTTATACAACCTTACCTAAAGACAAACACAAACACAGAGTTCACAGAATTTAAGATTATATTGTACTAGAACACAACACAGAGGGACAACTTCTTATAAGGCTAAAAAGAAATATTTCCTTTGGAGATTTTTGTATATGGAAGCAAATCCACAATAGGCAAGCATTTTGGTGTACCCGGTGTTGAGACTACGGAAAAATTGTTAAGGAAGTATTTTTTTTTTATAAAGTTCCCATTTCAGACCTTGTGGTTTATAGGGTTGATGATGTAAAAGTCATCTGATTCTATGGCCTTCTGTAAACTATGGTGTCATGTGGCCGGCACAACGACCAACCGCCTTTACTTTTCACCAAATAATGCCAGGTACTGGGTGGACTCAGAGGCACCCAAGGATCCCGAAATAAAAATCCCAGTCTTCACCAGGAATCGAACCTGGGACCCCAGAAGCCAAGCGCTTTACCGCTCAGCCACCGTGCCTCCGTATTTTTCATAAAACACAACATAATTTTTGTGCCGTCTTTTGCCCTGTAGAATCGAATTTCAAGTTCTTAGCATGAAGCCCAAAATAGTTTTTAATTTTTTTAGATGGCAACATAGATATTTAAATATGACGTCTATCTTTTTCTTTGTATTTATTACAAAATCTCTACAAATTGTTTTCTTTATTTGACATTTTTTTTATTTAGCCTCCATAAAATCGCAACCACGTTTATTTGTATTTTCATCTTCTTCTGCTCTGTTACTAAAATGTATGGCTTACAAGACATCAAACAAATGTAACAAAACATTAACGATTTGTTACAAAACATTAAATAAATGTTACAAAACATTAAAGATTTGTTACAAAACATTAAATAAATGTTACAAAATATTAAAAAATGTTACAAAACATTAAAGATTTGTTTTAAAGCATTAATTAAATGTTATAAAACATTAAAGATTTGTACAAAACATTAAAGTAATGTTACAAAACATTAAAGAAATAATACGAAACATTAAATAAATGTTACAAAACATTGAAGACTTGTTACAAAACATTAAAGAAATGTTACAAAACATTAAAGAAATGTTACAAAACATTAACGAAATGTTACCAAATATTAAAGAAATGTTACATTACATTAAAGAAATGTTACAGATTAATGTTGTAGATATAGAGCATATTACTCTGATGTATTAGGTGCACAAAATACACAAAGCGTTGATGAGCTATTTTTTTTAAAGGCTATTTTCCGTGCACTATTTAGCGCTGCAGAATCAAATTTTTTAGCTCCTCAGTTTGTAACTCTAGTTCAGAGCAGTGTTTAATTTTATTGGCAGCATTGTTTAATTTAGTTGTCAGCATTGTTTAATTTAATTGACAGCATTGTTTAATTTAATTGACAG
>JADKLZ010071522.1:16517821-16531606 GCA_021533235.1 Biomphalaria straminea
CTATCTATCTATCTATCTATCTATCTATCTATCTATCTATCTATCTACTTTTCATTATCCAGTCCTAATTGTCTCTCTTGTTGAGAAAATAAATAATAATAATTAATTTTAAAGAAAATCAAAGATGTATACACATTGTTAAAGGTGTTTGTATTAGAAGATTGCTTGTTGTGCTGATGAAATTACGAGTTCGAACACACAATAACAGATAGGTTGAATAACTTGATAACACTTGTTTAACTTCAAACAATTTAATACTCAAAAATAAGGACACAGTCAGAAATCGTGTTGCTAGTTCTAGGCGTCACGTCCGTCTCTATCTTTCGTCGTTATGTAATCCTAGTTTTTAATCCCTACGTCACGTCATTCTATAGATACCCGATTTTCCCAATACTTCTACGCGTCAAGTCATTACATATTTCCTCCCCCCTTTATCAAAAAAAAATTGTCAATCAATTTTTTTTTTCAGTCCACAAGTCCAAAACTCTACCTCCTACTGTCATATGTCTTACAATTTACATGGCCATTATTGGGGAAAAGGACCACAACATATATCTTGCTCTTGAGTCTTGATAGACATCTTGACACATTGAGTTCATTGTTCATATGAGTCCATAGATGTAATCAAATAAACATATGTACAGTTCCACTATAGCTTATGGTAGGAAATAAAATACTGTTCCAATCATCACTACTGTCGTTGATGATGATAAAGTACAACACAGTTCATTATCACAGTCTTTTCCACTACCAACGCAAAAGTCCATAAATGATTACACTATGTACACAATCCTTAGGTAGTCTCTTCCATAAAGAACACAGAGTCCATCAATAATTAAACAATGCACAAAGTCCATAAAGTCCATAAATAAACAACGTAGTTCCTTTCATGAATAATGCAAGAGAGTCCCTCAAAAACGAGCCATGCGTATAGTAGTATAGTCCATAAACAGTCATATGGGGCGATGATGCCTTTGCTGATTCCATAGGCATAAAAAATTGAAGTGACATAACAGTTCATAGTTCATATATGGAGATGCCTTTGCTGATTCCATAGGCATATAGGTTTAACATGGCTACTGTCACCAGCATAGCATATGTGTAGGCTACTGTCAACAGCATAGCGTATGTGTAGATACTCAGAACATCACCAAACCTTTCCTGTCGAACAAAATGTAATATTTGTATCAGAAAAACTTTTCCAATAAATTTACCTAACTTTTTTGTTGGGCACTAATAAGTTGTATTTTCTCTCCACTTACCATTTCCAATTGACCTAATCTTTAAGCAATGAATGTTAATGATTTAAATAAATAAAATAATGACTTTAGATGATCATACTTACTTTAGTTTATACTTTTGTCTTCATTACTGACATTTTATAATTATCTCCCTTGATTAATAAAAAAAAAAAAATCCCAATTAAAATTAATTGAGTTATCTCCCTTTCAAATGAATAAAACACAGTATCAATACAAACAACTTATTCATGCCCACTAATCAAAACATAACAATATACATGCATCAATAAATTGAAATCAATGAACATTATTTACACTAATTCTATCCTACAGTAACTCTTGATAACATATCTGCCACGATATTAATTTCCCCTTTTATTGCTTGTAGTTTAAAATTATATTCTTGTAGAATCAGAAACCACCTATACAGTCTATCAGATAACAATACAAATTTATTTTCCAGTAAATGGCTTTCCAGTTTACATGGATTATTGTAAATGTAAATTTAATGCACTGTAATGAAATCCTAAAAGACTTCATGAAAATAGGTCTATCACTTGTCAGTTTCATGTCATGCTTTATAATGTCTGTTTTCCCTGGCAAACTTGAAAAAATTTCTTTGAAATCACTAACAATGTTCATTATGTCCCCTGTCTTTTCTGGAGATAAATTTCCCAAATTTAACTTTTCCCATGTTTGACTATCTTTTGTTTCTAATATAGGTATATTTTTAATATCATTTTCTTTGGTTTCCTCATTAATTAATACCATGAAACATTCATGTATTTGTTTATCAATTTCTTCATTTTCTGTATCTAAGTTCTGAATTTGATTAGTTTGATTTTCATTGTCTACCTCTGTATCTATCCCTTGAAATTGTTCTTCATTTCTTTCTGTGTATAGTTTCAAATTATTTATATGGTAAGTTTTTATTTTCCCATTCATGTTTATCTTGTAGTTTACTTCACTTGTTTTGTGCGTGACAGTAAATGGTCCTTTCCATTGTTTTCCTAATTTGTTTTTTAAGTCAATTACCAAAAGTAATACCTTATCTCCTACTTCTAACTTTCTTAATTTTCTTTTTTCATTTAAGTTCTCATGCACTGTTTCTTTATATTTCATATTATTCTCATAAGCTTCTTTCCATATCTGTTTTAAATCTAATACTGTTTCATTAACATTTTCATTTCCCTCTTTGTCTATAATTAGGCTTTCTTTAAAAATTTGTATCTCATCCCTGGGTTTCCTTCCATGAACCAACTCATATGGTGAAAATTGAGTTGCCTCATGAATATTATTTCTAAGAGAAAATAGAACAAAGTTAATATATTGATCCCAATTTTTCTGATTGTTTTCTACAATTTTAGCTAAAGCTCTCTTTATAACTCCGTTTAGTCGTTCGCAACAACCGTTAGCCTCTGGGTGGAATGCTGAAGATCTAATATGTTCTATGCCATATTTTAATGTCCATCTTTTAAATAACTCAGATGTGAACATAGATGCATTGTCTGAAAGCAATGTTTTTGGTATCCCATGTCTCACTATGAACTTTTGATCTAAAGCATTAATAATATTCTCTGTGTCTATATTAGATAATGCTACTGCTTCAGGATATCTACTGAACATGTCCACTATTGTCAATATGTATCTATTATTGTGCTCAGTTTTAGTCAAAGGTCCTATGATATCTATTGCTATCTTTTGAAATGGTTTATTTGGTTCATCCATTGTCTGTAATGGAGCTTTACCTAATTTACCCTTAAGTCCTCTTCTTTGACACATGTCACATGACCTTATGTAGTTTGATACAGTTACTTTCATTTTAGGCCAAAACACTTGGGTTGCTAAGTTTCTGAAACATTTCTTAATACCTCTGTGTGCACTTAAATTACTATCATGTGATAAGATCATGACGTCCTTCCAATACTTTTGAGGCAAAACTAACTGTTTTATTTCTCTACCATTTAGTTTTGTTTTCCTAAACAGTATTCCTTCTTCTATGACAAATTTCTCAATTGGGTTATTGTTCCTTTTATCACTAATCCTATCATAGATTTTCCCAATTATGTTATCCTGTTTTTGTTCTTGAGCTAGTTTGTTTGTTCCTTTCAATTCTTCATTTTTAATTTCTTTAGGTACCTCTTTTTGTTGCTCTGTGTCTATATGCTCATGACTTTGTATTTCAAATTGTTTTATGTCTATATTATTATGCTCATGACTTTGTATTTCAAATTGTTTTAATTCTTCTTCTTTCTCCTTATTTTCTTCAACATTAACTGTTTCATTATTTATATTACTAGGTTTCTGTGTTTCTACTTTAGGCTTATCTTTAGATCTAGTTATAACCATATTGCTTATATAGTTATCTGATTTTGTCTTTTTGTTTTGTTTAAACATTTCATATTTCTTTTCCCATGCTTCAATTTCTTGTTTGGAGCATTCTTTCAAACCTGTCAAATTTCCTATTAACATGTCATGTCTCATATTAGGCATAGCTACTCCCTCACAATGACCAGTATAGAATGGTGTCTCAATGAACACTTTAAATACTTTAAACTCCTTTATACTGCCATCTGCTAACTCAACTTTTCTACTATATCCCTTATAGTACTGTGGTTCAATCAGATCAGCCCTGACGACCAATGTATTAGATCCACTATCTCTAATCGCTTGAATAGGCACATTGTTTATAAAGGCTGGATAAAAAGCAAAATTGTTTTTGTTTTCCCTAACAAAATAAACTCTATCAGAATTTCTACTTTTGTATTCCCTGCTTTTGTTTCCACTGTGTGTGTTATTACTGTAATTGTTGTTGTAATTGTTGTATCTATTACTACTGTCTGATCTGTAATTGTTCCTATCATCTGTTCTATTGTAATTGTTTGCACTACCTGATCTATTGTGATTGTTTGCACTACCTGATCTATTGTAATTATTTCTACTGTTTGACCTATTTTGTGTTCCCCAGCAGTTCATAGCTAAATGTCCTCTTTTATTGCATCTGTAACACACTACATCTCTGTTGTTTGTTCTATTTCTACTATTATTGTATCTAGAATGTTGGCTATCCCTACTTCTATTTCTACTTCTATCAGTATTTTCTTGAGTGTATCCAACTAAATCAATACTCTTTTTATCTCTACATGAAAAAGGGTTGTTAGGATAGGCATTTTTATATGTCCTTATGATTTCAGTGACATCATCTAAAATTTTAGGATTTCTCTCTTTAATAAAAGATTGTAGTTGGGGGTCACATTTAGCAATGAAATTGTCTACTAGTATAAAATTCTTTAAACCCTCAAATGAATTTTCTATCTTTTCAAATCCTAGCCATTTATTAAAATAGTCCTTTTCCATATTTATAGTGGTTTGGGGTTCTGTCTGATTAGATGGAGTATTATCAAAGTATTTTTTCCTAAATGTGCTAGCATTGTGGCCATATGCATTGAGCAGTTCCTTTTTTAAAGTTTGGTAGCTATTTTGCACAGTGTGATCATGATTTTGGCATATTGTAAGAGCCTGTCCTTGCACAAAATCAAGCAGAATTTGAGACCATTCCTCCTCCCTTATATTACAGTTTGTCATTTTTATTTCATATCTTTTTAGATAGTCTGAAATACAGTCTCTAGCTTCTTGGAAAGGTTGTAGTTTTTTCCTTAACCAATGGTTATTATCACTTGCAATATTGGTAATGTTATTAGTGTTACCATTACTATTATTAGTGTCACTATGATTGTCTGAAGTGCTAGCATTAGAACTATCATGTGTGTTACTAGATTTTGTCTGCTTTTGTTCAGCCTCAATCCTTAATTTCTCAATGTCATACTTTAGTTTCCTATCAGCTTCTTCTTTTATTAGTTGAGCTTCCCTATCTTTTTCTTTTTCCCTTATCTGCTCTATTCTATCTCTCTCTATTGTCACCATTTGTTGTACATAGCTAGCTAGGTCCTTCCCTTTAAGTTCTAGCTGCTTTGCCTCAGCAATAATTTGCTGGCGAAAAGTCTCCATATAATCATATGGTGGAGCTGTTGCCATTATGATTAATTCAAATAGTACAAATAATACTGTATTGATATGGCCTCCCTACTGGCCTAAATGTCACAATTTAGTTAAATACTTTTTTTTCAATATATAATATATATATAAATACAAATATAGTCAATTCTTGACACCTTTGTCTTATCTCAAATATCAACAAATATCAATTCAGTGAACTTACTCACTGCCACAACAACACAGATCTAGATTTATATTGAAACTCAAGTGGACTTACTCACAGCCACAAACTCTTAAATGTAATTGCAACTTAATTCAGTGGACTTACTTCTGGCCACATACACATGTACATATATTTTATAAATATACCTCACTTCTTATTGGACTTACTTGTTGCCAAATAATACTCTAGGACTATTCTAGTCTCTAGTCTAGATTCAATATACTCAAATATACTCAAATAACTCAATAATATACCTCAAATAACTCAAATATCTCAATATTATACCTCCCAACAGTAAATCACACTTTAGTGATACTGATAAAAACTCTGACCACTTAGAATGTGTTTGAACACATCTACAATATGTCAAAGGATTAAATCGGGACAAAAGATCTATATATAAATATAATTAAATCCTTAGACTCAGATGTCTTTAGGATAAATAGATCTGCGTTCTCATGAGTATATAACAATGCAGTTATAACTCGAAAACAGTCTAGAACTTATACTAGACTAAACATGGCCTACCTGATCTCACTTAAGATAAAATTAATAATATATAATAATAATAAAGTAAAATAGACGTAATAAGACACAAAAAATAAATCTAGTCTAATGAGATGAGACTTTTTTAAGGAGAAGACAAGAAAGGTACAATAGATATAACGTCACATTACTTATACAAAAAAATATAATAAAAGATCTAGATTGATTTTATGACGAAGATACAAACAAGACGAGACAATCTAAACAATTACTGAGACTTCATTAATGAGTAGACCCGCTTTGTTACGTCCCTATGACGCCTTCATCAGGCAATCTACTCTTAACAAAGATCTACTATCCCTATAGACTTAAAACTAATGGAGAAGAAGATATAACTTATCTTTATAGTCAGAATCTGTCCCTCGGTCCACGGAACGCCCACTGGTCAGCTTAACACACGTTCCCCACTGACGTAGGTAAGGTAAGGTGTGCTCCCACAAAGGCTACTTGACGGCAGTACAACGTTATGTCACTCTCTCCTGGTGCTGCTCAAAATATGGTACAGGTACGAAGTCCTCTGGTTCGGTCAGGTTCCACGGCTCACGGTTCCGGAATGTTGATCTGTTGGTGCTGTCTTCTGGTTTCAGGTCACTGGTCAGGAACAAAAGTCATTGAGACAAGCTGGTGGTGCTGTCTCAAGAGAGATGAGGAAAAATGGCTAAGTCCAACTCTCTCTTTTGATGAATAAAACGTTGTTCAACTATAAAAGTTGAATAAAAAATCACGCAGTGTGATAGTAGGGTTTATCATCACTCGTGTGTAGATGTAGAAGTACAGCAACACTGCAACAGTCTTGAGAATAATAGATCTATAATCCAACAAGCCAAGGTGACGAAAGGTGACGTCAACGGTCGACCTGTAGATCCAAATGGTAAATATATCCAGAGGTGACTTTCCGTACTCCAATAAAATATCCAAACTGCCGTAATGAGGTATACTGGAGGTATATTAACGACTGACTGTCCTTAAATACTTGCAACGGACGAAATAACCTTCTTTAAATGGATCTCGAGTGTTGAATCTTGTAGATCTCAGAAGACAAAATGGCTGGCCACGCCAAATCACATTGACTGGTAGAGTTGGGTCCAAAATAGTTTCGAACTTTTCTTCTTTTGATAAATCCACTGGAATAAGCGATGCCAAAAGGATCCAGCTGTAGTCCAGACCTAATGACACAACCGTAGGCTAGATCCAGTGAAAAACTGATAGTCAAGTGTACTTGTCAATATGTAAACTGTAGATCTAAGTTGTAGATAGATGAAAACAGAGTCGAAGATCCAACTGACGCCTAGATTCAGAGTCAAAATCGGCCTGTCGAGGGTCGCCACTTCTGTTAAAGGTGTTTGTATTAGAAGATTGCTTGTTGTGCTGATGAAATTACGAGTTCGAACACACAATAACAGATAGGTTGAATAACTTGATAACACTTGTTTAACTTCAAACAATTTAATACTCAAAAATAAGGACACAGTCAGAAATCGTGTTGCTAGTTCTAGGCGTCACGTCCGTCTCTATCTTTCGTCGTTATGTAATCCTAGTTTTTAATCCCTACGTCACGTCATTCTATAGATACCCGATTTTCCCAATACTTCTACGCGTCAAGTCATTACAACATCTAAATTGTTAATAATTATCACATAATTATCACATATATAAATACACACACACACACACAAGCATAAATTACTTTATTCATGGTTTAAACAGACTTTTGCAAATTAATATTCATAATACATTTTTTTTTAAATCTTCGGACTCGAAGACAAGCCTATTATTATCTACTATCTATATCTCTCTCTAAATATATACATAATTATTTTTTTGTAAAACAATAGGTGCCGGATCTCAGTAGTTTTTGCCTAGCTTTCAGTGGCGTAGCTACCAATGTGCGTGTGGTGCGGGCCGCACAGGGCACCAAGTGGAGAGGGGCACCAACATTCCCCCAGTGTGTATTAATTTCCTATTTCCCTGAGTTTTTCAGTAAAAACGACTAATTGTATGGACATGAACAAACATAAACTACTGTATTTTAAACATGAACTAACGATTTATAAACTAGTCATGTCGCTACTTTGTTTCATCTCCTTAACTATTTCTTTAATACAATGTAAGCTATAGAACAGTTTGAATATAATTTACTAGATTTATTTCGGACACACGGTTGTTACTACACTGATCAATGCTCTGTAATATAAAGAATAAGAAGAAGAAGATAGGCCAACCTTTTTTTTTACTTCATTGTTTAGTCCACTGGTTTAATCTAGATATAGAGTTTACAAATATATTTCTAAACTCTAGCTATAGACAATTATCTTAGTTTATTCATTTCTTGATAAGTCTTTATAGTTTAATTTCGGAAATAATTCGAGTGTATTGTCAATATTTTTAAATAAGCTAACCTTTGTTTTCCACGAGTTTTTTAAAACTTATCTTATCTTATATAATACAGACATTACTTCAAAAAAGAAGATGATTACGTCCTACGCGTCATGCATTCAGTCATGCATATTTACCAGTGACTTAAATTCTGCCAAGTCACTGGTTTTCCTGGTTAACTGAGGCAAACCATTCCATGCTCTAATGGCACTAGGGAAGAAAGAGCATTTGTAACTAGTTAATAGTAATTAACTGAAATTAATGAAGACTACCCTAAAAAAACAAGGAGTGTCTATTCGAGATTGCTCACTAAAACTAAAAACATTAGAAACATTTTTAAGTAGTAATCGAGAGGGCATCGCTGAAACCAGCATTACCTTTGCAAAAAGCGTGTGCTCAGATCTGAGAATCAGTACATAACCTCAAAAACGTATTGGCCATAAGAAAAAGATGCCTGGTGAGAAAAGTGATGACTCTGTACTAACACAAAGAAGAGCTACTAAGGGAAATCTATTCTACCTTGTTCAAGATTGTTCAAGAAATAATCACCCGATTCGAGCAACTTCATGATGTAGCAGATAGATATGAATTTTTGTCGCCTTCCCAGCTATTAAATCCTCAGGTCGAAATCAATCTCGATAGTACTCCTAGCGACATTGATAAAAACGAATTTCTGCTGGAACGAAAGAGGCTTCAGCGGTTAGTCACAGTTTCATCAGAAGCCTCCGAACTTCCAAAACAAGAACTTATTGAGCTCTTGAATTTTATAAAAAAATATCAGCTAGATTATTCAGTCCCGAATATCGTCATCATGATTCGCATATTTTTGACTATTGCGGTAAGCGTCGCTACATGCGAGATAAGTTTTTCCAAACTTAAACTGATCAAGAATTACTTGCGATCAACGATGACAAATATACGACTCACTAATTTGGCCATTTTGTCCATTGAACAAGAGCTGGTGGACAAAATTGATTTCGATAAAATTATGGATGGATACTTTTGCCAGCAAGAAAACGCGTAAAATTCACTTGTAGTATGTTTATGTAAAAGTGATTTTTTTTAAAGTAACAATATTTGATTAATGAATACATATTACTTAGAACAAAAAAGTAAGGTTTTGCAATGTTTTTTTTTTTTGGGGGGGGGGAGGGGGGCATCAAGATGAGGTACCGCACCAGGCATCATATACTTTAGCTACGCCACTGCTAACTTTTAACTACTAATAATTTAAAAAAAAAAACGTTAAAATACAAGAAAAGTTATAAGTTTTCCCCCACATTAAAAAAAAAGTTTTGGTATGCCGTACTCGTGCGTACCGTCACAAAAAGAACACAAGAATAGCATTTCATCATACACATAGAGAGTATGAAAGAAATGTCTAAAAATAATATGGGACATATCTCATAGAGTCGATAGAGTACAGGAACTTTTCAAAGCTACTATTTCAAGGAAGCGGATTAGATCATTCAAAGGTGGACAACACTTACGAATCATTTCCGTTGGACGTCACTGCGACGACTGAAGGCTCGGGAAATGATTTGATGACGAACGAAACATTCAAAGAAACATTATAAGAGAAATCTCTGAAGTATTCAGGCTTCAGCTTCAGTCCAGGTATATTTGCCAGGCTTGGCGGACCTAAATGGAGTTCAAGAAATAATCGAAACATTATGAAATTGAAAGTATGCATTACATAGTAATTAAATATATGTAAGCAGGGCCGGCTTTCGATAATTGGAGGCCCTTGGCGTAGTGAATTCGTTGGCTCTAAATGAAAAAAAAAATACAAGCGAAAAAATTTAATTACCCAATTTTTTAAACACCTGCCTTGTGTCCAGAGGCGGCCTTAGCAAAGCGCGGGGCCCTGGGTGAGTGTCATATGCGCGGCTCTTATCTTAGCCTATAGATCTATGTACCGTACCACATTACGCTAACGGGCTCGTCCGCCCGAAACGGCGTATGCCTTAGTTTCGCTCTTCAACATAATACATTACGTAGGTACTGTACTATATTGGCCTTTCACTACTGACATACTGTATTGTAATAGTTCTACTTGAAAGATTTCGCATTTTTAGGTTAATAAACGTGACTGATGATTCAGAAACATTTTGCATAAAAAATTCAACAAACTAGATAATAATTTCTGCTAAGCTGGAGTCGGAAAGTAACTATTAATTACAGAAGAGAACCAGAACACTTGAAATAACCAAATAGTTGGGTTAGACGGTCACAGATGGATTCAGTCATGGAACCTTCCTGGCTTGTCGATTCGCACTAATAATAATATTATGTCTCTTCACTCCCAATGCGCGGTCCGAATGCGGAAGCCAAATTGATGTTCTTTAAGAACAATGTGTGTGATAGGAGCTACAGTTGTCCCTTGACTCTCGCAGATCTGATCAAAATAATTAATAATAAAAAAAAATACTCCAGCGTTTTTTTTGTTTTTTTTGGTGATTTTTTTTTTAAATTGAACACGGGTCTTCCCAAGGTCACCCGATGTATATGCACAGTAGCTTATTGGGGAAAAAAAATGAATACGTCATGGCTAAACTTTCTGGATGTTGATTGGCCGAAATGACAATATAGCACATGTTCAATGATAGCCAATCGATATAGTAGGCCTCAACTCTGACCTTCGACCTCGCAACCTCGTTCTCGTCACAAATAGTTAGCATGTGGATCTAAAGATTGGGGGCGCGGTGGTCGAATGGTTAAGCGTTCGACTTCCGAACCTGAGGTCATGGGTTCGAATCCTAGTTCGAAGACTGAGTTTTTTAATTTCGGTTTCTTTTTAGGGCGCCCCTGATTCCACCCAACTCTAATGGGTACCTGACTTTAGTTAGGGAAAGTAAAGGCGGTTGGTCGTTATGCTGGCCACCTAACACCCTGCTCTTAACCGTTGGCCAAAGAAACAGATGACTTTAACATCACCAGCCCCATAGATCATAAGGTCTGAAGGGGACACTCTACTTTACTTTTAGATCTAAAGATTATTAAGGGATTTGGGGATAGTTATGTAGAAGATGAAAGTGTTAGGAAGTCTTGTGATACTATTTGTATCAAACAAAAAGAAGTGTGCGTATATGAAATTAGATGCCGCGGAAATTTAGATTTCCAGAAAACACTATATTTCTTTACTAAATACTGTTATAAACCTGGTGGCGGCACAGACGGGGGAGTAGCGGTGTGTGTAGTCAGTCCTGAACTGTTGAACCCAGTGCAAGCCCGGATCGAGACGGAGAGACCAGTGCAAGACTTGATACGGCGATACGGTGCTATCGGAGAGATATTTGTACAGTCTGATGTTACGTGCTGCCAATTGTACAATATTGGCTGTTCTTTATTGACATTAAACTTTTACGTTATTTTGGAGCCTGGAGTTGTCAAGTTCTTTCAGTTGGTGGTGTATGGTGCAGTTTGCAGAGAGCCTGGATAGTGAGATTCGTAACAATACATTTATGCTACGACCATGGGCGTAGCCAGGGGGGGGGTTCTTGGGGTTCAAACCCCCCCCCCCCGAAATGAAATCCCCCCCCCCGAAAGGGGGGGGGAGGCGGAATTTACTTACTGATTTTTTTATTAGATCTTGTTAACTTTAGGCGACATTTCAATACTAAACCATCATTTGTCCCAGTGCAGCCAAGGGATTTTGAGTTTAAAACCCCCTAACAGGGGGTTTTGCAGTTAAACCCCCCTTTTCTATAGAACAAAACAAACAAAAAAAACAATGTAAACGACAATTTCGAAATTCCAAGAGCATAGCTAAAAGGGGTGGGATTTTAAACCCCCCTCCGAAATTTTCGATAAAACCCCTTCTTCAATGTAAGACTATCCATACATCAGTCACCGGCTTCTATGAGCGTAGCCAAGAGGGGTTTAGTGTTTAACCCCCCCCCCCCAAGCGGGGCTGGCCGTTTAAAACCCCCTCTTCAATATTTTAAAAGCAAATTACACACTCAAAAGTTTATGTGCGCAGCCAAAGGGGTTTTAAGTTTTAAACCTCTTATAACAAAAATAATTACACACTCAAAATACTATGAGCGTAGCCAAAGGGGATGGGTTGAGTTTAAACCCCTCTTCAGCGGGGTTTAAAGCAAAAAAAAATACTTCTTCAATATAAGGAAAGGAAATTACACACTAAAAATGCTTTGAGCGTAGCCATAGGGGGTTTTGAGTTTATACCCTCCTTCAGCGGGGTTTGAAGCTAAAAAATATCTCTTCAGTTTGAAAAAAAAAAGCAAATTACACACTCAAAATTATATGAGCGATGCCAAAAGGGGTTTTGACTTTAAACTCCCCTCCAGCGGTATTTGAAGCTAAAAAATACCTCTTCAATATAAAAAAAAAGCAAATTAAATGCTATGAGCGTTGCCAAAAGGGTTTTTGAGTTTTAATCCCCTTTTTAATATAAAAAAGCAAATTACACACTCAAAATTCTATGAGCGTAGCCAACCCTATGGAATTTGGAGTTTAAACCCCCTCCTCCAGAGAGTTTTTTTTAAAGTTTAAACCACCTACGGATGGTTTTGAGTTTAAAATCCACCCACCGAGAGCTTTGAGATTGAAAATACATTATTGTAAAGCAAACTAAATACACCAAAATCTATGAGCGTAGCTATGGGGTTTTAAATTTGTTTAAAAAATGATTTTGACAATAAAAATTTCCTTTTCGATATAAAATCTTTAGCAAACTACAGACACCCAATTACACGAGCCTAGTCAAGAAAGGTTACACATTTCTACCAGTGGCTGGGCTCCCTTAATAAAGTGCAGTGAATAGTCGTCTGCGAAATTAAAAAAAAAAAAAAAGTAGCTCAACAAGATGCCTAAGTCAGATTTTAGGACTTAGTTATAGAGATCGGGTCTAAATCAAGGAAATCCTATGCCGAACTAGGAGTCGACTCCTTAGTAAGGTTGTGACAGAGCGCCGAATGAGGTTAGCGAGACATGTTCTCCGATAAAATAAATTACACCCTAATAAAAGTTGCGATGACATCCAAGTACAACTTAGAGTCCTCAGAGCAGGTGGGAAGAGGCTTCAGAAATTGTCAGTCACAGATTTTTGTTGAAACATCTTGTGCGGGAGGGTCTAAGTCAGTAAGAATGGCCCATAAAGTTTTTGAAATAAAACTTTTTAATAGCAAGATAATGCACCATAGATACCTCAGAATATGTATTTTGTTGGCATTCAATACCGGAAATAGTGCTTGGCGGCACTGGGGGAGCTCTCGCCGCTCCCCCAGACCCCCTTGCGGTCAAGAGGGAGACTCTACAATTTTTCCACTAACTCCAGGAAGAACACAATGAAGGCCTTCGGAAACAATGAAGCTAATAAAGATTAATTATGTACACTTACATACACACACACACACACACACACACACACACACACACACA
>JADKLZ010071522.1:16535569-16549902 GCA_021533235.1 Biomphalaria straminea
CATCCATCCATTCATCCATCCATCCATCCATCCATCCATCCATCCATCCATCTATCTATCTATCTATCTATCTATCTATCTATCTATCTATCTATCTATCTATCTATCTATCTATCTATCTATCTACAGGCCTAGAATATGTTCTTCCTGGGATTAGTGAAAAATGGTAGACTCCCCGCCCTGGTCAGCAAGGGGGTCCGGGGGAGAGCTTTGAGCTCAACTAGCGTGGTTCGGGGCGAAGTCCGGCCGCCATGCACTATTTCCGGTATTGAAAGCCAACAAAATGCTTATTCATGTACAGTGCAACACCCTGCTATTAATTTTTTTTTCAAAAGTCTAATGTGCTATTCTTACATCGATCCCCCCCCCCCCGAGCCGTTAGGCTAACTGTTTAAAAAAAATATGTCACTGGCAATGTCTCAAGTCTCTTCCCAACTGCTTTGAGGTCTTCCATGAAAGTGAGGCCCCAAGTTGTACTAAGATGTCCTTGTTTTCTCTTTCTTCGTAAAGGCCTCTATGTCATCGCAACTGTTATTATGCTTTATTCATTTTGTCCGAAAACGTTCCACGCAAACCTCATGCGACGCACTGTCACAACCTAAGGGGTCAACTCCCAGTTCGGCAAATGGTTTCCTCGATTGAGACCCGATCTCAATGACTGACTCATAAAATCCGTCTTTGCCATCTTTTTTGAGCCACATTTAGTCTTTTGCAATTTGGGCAGATGACTATTTACTGCATTTAATTAAATGGAGCCCAGCCACTGCTAGAAATGTGAAACCTCTCTTGACTACGCTCTTGGAGTTGGGTGACTGTAGTTTGCCTTACATTTCATAAAAGGAAAGTTGTATCGTCGAAATCATCTGTTGGGAGGTTTTAAACTAAAAATCTCTGGAGTTTTGTTTTTTTAACAAATTCAAAACTCCCTTAGCTACGCTCATTGGATTTAATGACTGTGGTTTGCTTTAGAATAATATTGAAGAGATAGGTTTTCTACCTCAAAATTATCTGTAGGGGGATTTTAAACTCAAAACCATCTGAAGAGGTTTTAAACCTAACAAACAGCCCTCTGGAGAAAGGGGATTTAAACTCAACCCCCAACCCCCGCATTGGCTTAGCTACGCTCATAGATATTTCAGCGTTTAATTTGCTTTTTTTTTATATTGAAGAGGTATTTTTTAGCATCAAACCCCGCTGAAGTGGAGGTTTTAAACTAAAAACTCCACTATCCAATACTGATAGTATTTTCAGTGTGTAATTTCCTTTTTTTTTTCAATATTGAAGAGGTATATTTTTGGTTTGAAACTCGCTGGAGGGGGTTTAAACTCAAAACTCCCTTGGGCTACGCTTATAGCATTTCGAGTGCGTAATTTGCTTTTTTTTTATTTTGAGGATATGTTTTTTTTAGCTTGAAACGCCACTGAAGGGGGGTTTAAACTCAAAACCCTCTTTGGCGACACGCGCATAGCATTTAGATTGCCTAATTTGCTTTTTTTTTTATAATCAAGAGGTGGTTTTTAGCTGCAAACTCCGCTGGAGGGGGGTTTTAAACTCTTTAAACCCATCTTGGCTACGCTTCTAGAATCTGGTGACTGATGAACGGATAATGAGTTTGATCGTTAATTTCGGAAGGGGTTCTAAAATCAAAATATTCCTTACCTATGCTCTTGGAATTTGGGGATTATCATTTGCATTATCATTTTTAGCGGCCCCCGAAAGGGGAAAAGACGCTATTAGTTTTGTGTGGCCTGTCTGTCCGTCTGTCTGTCTGTCTGTCTGTCTGTCTGTCTGTCTGTCTGTCTGTCCGTCCGTCCGTCCCGTTTAGTGCTCAGAAAGTAGAAGAGAAAATGAAAATCTGACATCACGATAATATAGAGCATTCAAAGTTCTGATGCAACGGCTACTTTTTTTTTTCTAAAAGCTCAAAATCTAATTTTTAAAAATATTTTATGCAAACAGTATTTAAAGAGAAAAAACCTAATTAGTATGCACTATAAATGAAACCTACTTTAAGACAATTAATAATCTAATATACTGCACATGTTTTCACATTTTTTGTTCCAACATACGAGTAACATACCAGTATTTACTCGTAAAGTAATCAACTCATAAAACAAGTGTGGCAGTTGCCTTGAACATCGGCTTTACAAGGCTAACGTTGAGAGATCAAAGCACGGAAGATATATATTAGTTTTGTGTGGCCTGTCTGTCCGTCTGTCTGTCTGTCTGTCCGTCCGTTGAGAGATCAAAGCGGATCTGACAGGGATCCGACTCCGACGGGGGCCGCCTCTGAGTTTGTGTATCACACAAACTCTCTTTGTAATCTTGTTTTTACTGTTTTATAAAAGAGGGGTATTCGACAAACCCCCTACTAGGTGGTTGTAAACTCAAAACCCCCTTGGCTGCGTTGCAAGTGATGGCTTGGTATTAAAATCTCACCCAAAAAAAACAACAAAGCAAAACAATCAGTCACTAAACTCCACTCGGACCCCCCTAACCACCCTGCGAGATACAAAAAAAAGGCCAAAGAACGGCGTCAAACAAAGTACCGAGACAGAAGTACTCAGAATTGGACTCGATAAGTGCCACTTAGTTTGTCATAACCATTTTCCGCTAGCAAGAAAAAAACTATTTTATAATTATTTTTAAAGAGTTATTTATAGATAACCGTGTATTTTAAATCTTTGGTACTTTTAATAGGACTTGATAACTGGGCAGTTAGTTGCCTAAGTAGTTATTATCCTTGCATATATAGTGAACTGTTTTTTAGCGGCCCTTGAAAGGGGAAAAGACGCTATTAGTTTTGTGTGGCCTGTCTGTCCGTCTGTCTGTCTGTCTGTCCGTCCGTCCGTCCCGTTTAGTGCTCAGAAAGTAGAAGAGAAAATGAAAATCTGACATCACGATAATATAGAGCATTCAAAGTTCTGATGCAACGGCTACTTTTTTTTTCTAAAAGCTCAAAATCTAATTTTTAAAAATATTTTATGCAAACAGTATTTAAAGAGAAAAAACCTGATTAGTATGCAATATAAATGAAACCTACTTTAAGACAATTAATAATCTAATATACAGCAAAAGTCCTCACATTTTTATTTGTTCTAACATACGAGTAACATACCAGTATTTACTCGTAAAGTAATCAACTCATAAAAGAGGTGTTGCTTTTCATCGTTGGAGCTTTTTAGATTTCGTTACTCTTCATTGTGTTTTGATTCGATTTGGATATTAAGTGTTGTTCTGTGTTTTTCTGTGCAAGGAGCACACTATTTTTATTCATTTTCTGTTTACCTTTTTTTAATTTCTTAACTTGTTGTTTACTAACATGTCTATTAAGACATTCACGATTGAGAAAAAGGATCTGGAGGGAGGCCTCGTCCATCCTCCGGGGACCCTTCTTCTCAAACTATCCGGACAGGGGGCAGTCAGAGCCTCGATGGCGACCATCGTTGCCGCCTTGGGGCTCAGGCCGGAGGAGGTGGGTCCCCTGTACCGGTTCGAGAACCCGTATTTGTGGTTTCTCGGCGTCTCCTCACCCGCGGTGAGGGGAAAGATACTGGGCCGAACCTTCGGAAAGGAAGACACTTTCAGGGTGGAGGTGACCACCCTGGAAGAAGAAAAGATCAAAATCACCCTCCACTGGGTGTCCCCCCGCATCTCTAAGTCCAAAATGGAAGAAATTGTCAATAGTATGGCGAAGGATGGCTCCAAAGCAGAGGCCCACAAAATAGATGGGACAGACAAGTGGGTCAGCTGGATCAGACCCATGAAGGGAGCTGAGCTGCCCCATTACATACAGCTCAGGTACGAGGATGACCCGAGAACATATAAAGTACTCATTACAACCCCGGGGAGGAGACAACAGTGCTGGCACTGCCAGAAGGAAGACCATTGGTCAAACCAGTGCCCAACCAGAACCACCCCTAGGGGTAATAAAAAAGAAGGGGTAAAGATCCCAGAACCCCCCAAAACATCATACGCTACGGCCCTAAAAGGAGGGAGTACAAAGAGTACCCAGGAGGGTGGGTCGGGGGAAGAGGAGGGATTTAGGGTAGTGGAGAGGAGGAGGAAGGCCTCAGATGGGCAGGGAGGAACTGGTAAGGATAAGGAACCAGCCACCTCCCCCAAAAAGGTAGAAAGAGGAGGGAGCGCGGGAGGGTCAAACTCCCACAAAAGACTTAAACCAGAAGAAAAAGTAAGGTCGGAGCCTGACACTCCGACCCAAGTAAACAGAAAGAGGACCCTATCGTCCTCCTCCTCTTCACTGTCTGACGGCCAGTGCGGTGAGGTAGAGGTGGAGGAGGAGGGCGAAATGAGAGAGGAGGGAGAGAGGGAAGTGGAGTCTCCCGATTCCACAGGCCAATTGATCATAGATGAGGGGGATGACCCTGGCACACACTCCAGTTCATAAACACAAAAAGCAAATCAAAATAGTGGACCACACACAAACACGCACTCATAGAATACGATAGAATGTTAACACGCACACACAACAACCCACCCACACGCAGACATGGCAGACATCACAATTCTCTCTCTAAATATCAGAAGCTTAAAGAACAAACACAAATATTTAGTACACTTAGCCAACACCTATAAAACAGACTTCATATATGTTCAAGAGACAAACACGCACACACGATACCAGGCAATGAAAATCACATCAGACATGGGTTTTGCGGGTGGGTACTTTAGTTTAGGGCAGAATAAAAGAGGGGCAGCTATTTTACAGACATCTAACAGATTCAAGGTTACATACACACACACAGAAAATAACGGTAGGGTAGTCATAGTTAAGGTAGAATCACAAAAACACGCATACACTCTAGTGAACATTTACGCTCCAGCTCAGAGTGCAGAAAGGCCTTTGTTTTTTGAAACTCTGAGCGAAGAGCTACACAGCAAACACGTAGGGGAAAAATAATTTTAGGTGGGGACTTCAACTACATAGAAACGCAATTAGACAGGAAACACACGAACACGCAGGGTCCACCCCCTCAAACCCAAACTCAAACTAACGACTATCTCAAAGAGATAAAAGTTCAACATCGAATAGGGGACGCTTACAGGGGAGTGTACCCAAAGGGGAAGGATACTACAATGAAACATAGCACACACCCAGTGGAGACTAGACTAGACCGGTTTTACACACCGAATGACATTCAAATTAACGAAATAAAACACCTGGACGAGACATTGACTTACACAGACCACAAAGGAGTATTAGTTAAAATAGGGGGAGAGAATAAGGAGGTTAAAAAACAACGAAATTTTTGGAAATTTAACAAAAGTCTGCTTGAAGAACCGCAAATCCAAAAATCTATCGCAGACACGATCCAGAATTGCATAGGAGAAGAGGGAAACGAAGGGGAAATTATAAAAATGTGGCCGGTACTCAAAGAGTCCATTAAACAACAAGTGATAGTTTTAGCAAAGATTAAAAGTAAAAAATTAAAAGACGAAGAGACAAGACTTAGAGACAGATTACAAACAACAACGAACGACATTGACAAAATAGAACTACAAGGACAGTTAGAAGACATATATAAGTATAAATATAAAGGGGCAGAAATCAGATGCAAGTACCCAAGTTTATCGGAATCACCAAACAAACTATATTTATCGGCAGAACAGAATGTACAGAAAGACAGGACAATTACAACAATAAAAGACACTGACGGAGAAGAAACACAAGACCACAAACGGATAAATGATATATTTTGCAAATTTTTTAGAGAAATATACAAGAAAGAACCGACAGCAGCAGACGCACAGAATTTTTTCTTAAACAATGTTAAAACAATAGTAGACGCAGACAAAGAAACCGCAGACAGACCCTTCACTCTAGCGGAACTGAGGGCTGCCCTAGACAGGACCCAAAACGACAAATCCCCAGGTCCCGACGGGTTAACATACGAATTTTACAAAGCTTTCTTCCCCCAAATAGGACCGTTACTGATAAAACTATACACAGACATGTTAGGGAAAGGACAGACACCAAAAGACTTTAACCTCGCATACATTACTCTACTACACAAAAAACCCGAAAATAACACCTCACCTAGCGACTTCAGACCAATTTCCCTATTAAACACAGACTACAAACTTATGACCAAAATGATTTTCCTAAGACTAAAACCCATAATCCGACTCCTAATAGGACAAGACCAATACTGCAGTAACCCTGACAAGAATATTGACGAACTAAACCACTTTTTAAGAGACATTATTTATTACTGCAAGCACAAGGACTTAAAGGCAGCCCTCATGTCCGTTGATCAAGAGAAAGCATTTGACAGAATTGACCACGACTACCTTTTTAAAGTACTACACAAAACTAACATAGACGAGACACTAACGAAATACATCAAATTAATCTACACAGATGCCGCAAGCCAACTGATCATAAACCAAAAACTTAGTGATAGGATCCCCATAAGAAGATCAGTCAGGCAAGGGTGTCCCCTATCCCCCTTCCTATACACCCTCTGCCTGGAACCCCTGTTAGAAAGTATAAGATTAGACTCAGAAATAGTAGGCATTAAAATCCCGGGCCCCACCCCCTTAGTTAAAATCAAAGCATATGCAGATGATACCACCCTGTTTCCCACCTCAGAAAAAGATGTTAAAAAGATGATAGAGAAATTTACACTATTTGGGAAGGCGAGCGGGTCCAAAATTAATTTTTCCAAATCTTCCATCATGTTCCTGGGGAGGTGGGAGGTCCCCCCAAACAAAACTCACGGGTTTAGAATAGAGACAGAAATAAAAATATGCGGCATCGTGTGGACCAGAGACCCGACACACTACGTGACGAAACAATGGGACGCTATTATTGACAAGACAAAAAACATTTTACAATTATTTCGACACACATCATCCACCATTTTTGGCAGAGCCATTTTAACCAACAGCTTAATTACACCCAAAGTCCTTTACCTGACCAACGCTGTAGAGCCACCTCCCAAATTCATAGACAAAATAAACAAAATAATTAGGAAATACATTTTCAGAAATACAATCACAAACATAAAACACAACACACTAATTCAAGACAAAAAAGACGGGGGGATTAGCCTACAAGACATAAATACAAAAATAAAAGTACAAAGGTTAAAATATTTAGGAAAAGTAGTTAGGTCCCCCGAAAAATTCCCCTTAACCTTTTACTATTTCGGCCTGAGGCTAAACAAAATTCTTCCCATCCAAAACAACTACCCCCATTTTTTCGGCACACACACTCACCCTTTCTACAGATCACTAGCTAGACATTTACAAAACAATGAACATTTAATACACCACACATCCAAAGACATCTACACAGCACTTAGAAACAAACTCAAAGAAAATTTAAAAATCAGAATAAAGTGGGGGAGAGAACTAGGAATAACAGTCAACACATATACAGACACATTCACGCACTTACACAACAAAAACATAACACCCAAAGCGAAGGAGGTGGCCTACAGGCTAACTTACAATATGACCCCAATTAAATTTAAGAAGAGAAATGTACACACATGTGCCTTATGTCATGCAGAGAATGGGGACAATGAAAATCATTTGTTCTTACAATGTAAAATGTTCGAGAATGTCAGAAGTACTATGAGAGACCTTTTGAATGCAAATTGTAAATGTAATGTTAATCTTAACTTAGCTATTGTTCTTAACAAGTTACCTATAAAATGTAAAAAGACTCATATATTTAATTTAATAATAGTTTCAGAATACAGAAGTCTAGTTTGGCGCAGTATAACTAAAGTTGTTCATGATAATATATCTGTACATCCCAATAAGTTAGACTTAATATTTAGTGTAACGAGATGGTTGTTTCTTTGATTGATCTCGTGGTGCCGGGGAATCTTCTATCTTGAACACGTGGTTGGTGCCAACTGACTTGATCCAAGTCTTGTAGACGAATTATTTAAATAAATGTAGATCTAGAATTCACAATAAAAACTTTCTTGTATAAAACAAAATTCAGGAAACTTTATTTAAACAAAACTTGAGTACAACTTATGTACAAATGTAGATCAAACAATAAGAAAATTATTACAAGGCTTCTTCATTAAAAACTTAGAGATAATAGAATACACAACTGTTCAATTCAACGTTTAAGCTTAGACTGACGATCTCGCGCCAATCTCTTTCTCTCCCCTTAGCGGGTGTCACGTGATTTTCTGTCTTTCCTTTTAAAACAACCAATAGAATCAAATCCTTCAGACCTCGTGTGATCGAGCCAAGCTTTTCTTGGAATAACTATAAATAACTTCGTCAGCAAAGAATATTTACCTTTGACTAACAAATACATAATTTGTTTATGTGACATATTACCCCCCCCCCTCCGTTTTAAGCATTTTTGTATGGCAATAAAAATGCTTACGTGGCAGTAACAATATTTGAATATACATAAGCTACCATACATGAAATTATAGGAATGGTTGAGGTAACGTATGACAATGTTCAGAAAGCTTGATATAACAATGTGACAACTTGTTGACAAAATTCAAATATAGTGTCATGTACAAAATTATTGAAGACTTGATAAGAAATATTTCTAACTAAGTAGATGCATCTGAAACTCAAAATTGAATGCATAAATATAAAACTATTATAATATGAGACAATGTTGATCGTGAATTACCTGAAAAAATTTACAAGGCATAATATGAATTAAATCTTGAATGAGTTACTTTCTTATGGTACTTGATTCTGAAATAATACATATTCAAACAAAACTGATATACTAATACATATGCTAACAAAACTGATATATTACACCTGTGGAAAAATTATATACAAAATTATGTAAATGATTAAATACATCTGGAAAGTGTGTCGGCGAAGACATTCTCACGTCCAGGAATTGTCTTGACCTCAAATTGGTAGTCTGTGAGTTGTAGACTCCACCGAGTTAAACGACTGTTCGCTAACTTCTTTGAGTTCAGAAATGCTAGTGGTGCATGGTCAGTTAGAAGTGTAAACTTAGCACCTAGTAGATATCTGGAGAACTTGGCTATGGCCCATACGATGGCCAGGCATTCTCGTTCTATGGTTGAGTATCTGGTTTCAGCTGTTGACAACTTCCTGCTGATGAAAAATACTGGGTGCAAAGTCTCTTGGTCTTTCTGTGAAGTGTCTTGATATTTCTGCATCAGGCATGCACCTATAGCTGAAGAAGAAGCATCTGTGGCGAGGTAAAATTGTTTCTCTGGATTCGGAAGTTTGAGAATAGTGTCTCTTGAAAATTCAGTTTTAATGTTCTCAATTGTCTCATGTAGCTTTGTAGACCATGGGATCTTCGTTGGTTGTCCTTTCTTCGTGAGTTCAATCAGAGGAGCTATGAGTGCTGTATAACCTGGTATGAAATGTCTGTAGAAGTTACACAGACCCAAAATGCTTCTCACTTGCTTTTTACTGGTGGGGACTTTGATGTCTATTATGCGTTGAATAATGTTCTCTTGTGGTCTCAGCGAATTATAGCTGACTTTATAACCCAGGAAGGATATTTCTGACATGGCTAGTTCTACCTTACTAGGCTTTATGGTAAAACCATGTTGTTTCAGTATGCTGAAAACTTCTTGTAAACCTTTGATGTGTTCATTCCATGTCTTATGGAATATGCAAATGTCATCTATATATGACACTGTGTCAGAGCGATTTCCTAGTATGCTGTGGATAGCTCTATTAAAGGTGCTGCTGGCGTTGACTAGACCAAATGGCATGAAGTTAAAATGGAATAGTCCATAAGCTGTGGTGAATGCCGTAAATTGTTTGCATTCTTGTTTGACTGGTATTTGATAATAACCTCTGGACAGGTCTATTTTAGTGAAGAACTTTGCTTCTGAAAATTTGGTCATAAGATCTTCAGGATTTGGCATAGGATATGAGTCAATTTGTGTTATTTTGTTCAATTGTCTGAAGTCGACACACATTCTTGGATTTGTCGTCTGGTTCCGTTTGACAAGAACTATTGGTGCAGCATAGGGAGAGTCGGAATGTTCAATGATTCCTTGCTCTAATAGTTGGTTAATTTCTTGTTTAAGAAAGTCTCTGTAGTGTACTGGTAATGGATAAGGTCTTGCTTTTGTAGGCTTGGAATCAGTAAGTATTATTTTGTGTTCTGCAATGGAAGTTTTGCCTGGAACATCTGTAAATATTTTTGAATGCTCTTTGAGAATGGTAGTCAGTTCTTTCTGCTTTTGCGGTGTCATTGAATTTAGCTTTATGTCTTGCCAAAATTCAGTTTGTTTGGTATTTGTTTGTGGCATATTGATGTCGTCAAATTCAGACATGTCATTTTCATCTTCTTCTGGTATGACTGCAAGGCATGATATAGCTCTTTCATTGTGTTCTGGATTAGTGATATCTTCTGTTGTATTATATTTCTGTAGCATGTTGACATGATAGATTTTCTTTTTGTTGTGGATGTCTATCTCATAGTCAACATCTGTTATTTTTCTGAGTATGGAAAATGGACCTTGCCATTTTATAAATAGTCTGTTGCTTTTGTCTGGTAGTAACAGACATACTTGATCTCCTGGTTCAAATTGTTTTAGTGTTCTGTTTCTATTGACTCTCATTCTGGTATTGGAGTTTGCTATGGCTGTGGCTTCATTTGCTTTCTCACATGCAGAAATGACTATGTTTCTGGTATCTTGCACGTGTTGAAATGCTGTTTTGGTTTCTGATGGAGTAGAGTTTTGGCGGATGATTGATTCTTTGAGGATTGCCATAGGTCCTCGTGGGTTGGCGCCATAAATCATCTCGAAAGGAGAAAATCCTGTGGTTTCTTGAGGACTTTCTCTGTATGCAAACAGAGCTGCTGGTAGCAATAAGTCCCAATTCTGCGGATTGTCGTGTGCTATCTTGGAGATGCACCTCTTCAAAGTACCGTTAAATCGTTCGCAAAGCCCGTTGCTTTGTGGGTGGAAGGGTGTTGTGAACTTCATCTTGATGTGGTACATGTTCATGAAGTCTTTGGTAATGTTGGCTGTGAACTGTGTGCCTCTGTCGGAGAGAATAACTTCTGGGAAACCTATTCTGGAAAATATCTCTGACAAAGCTCTGGTGATGTCAAGTGCTGTAATGTTGACTAGAGGTACTGCTTCTGTCCATCTAGTACATGTGTCGATCAATGTCAGTACATATCGATGGTTTCTTGTTGAAGCTACTGGCATGGGACCAATCAAATCAACAGAGACTTTTTGGAATGGCTTGTCTGTCAATTCCATGTCTTGAATTGGTGCCTGTGATTTGTTGTTCTTGGGTCCTTTGACTTGGCAAATATGACATGACTTTACATACTTTTTGACATCTTTAATGATGCTTGGCCAATAAAATTCTTTGAAGATTCTGGCTTTGGTTTTGGTTACACCCATATGGCTGGCATGTGGAATGTTATGTCCTGTGGCCATTATTTGTTTCCTGTATTTCTGTGGCACTATTATTTGCTGAATGGTATTGCCTTTGTGCATGGCATTCTTCATCAGGAGACCATCTTGAAAATATGGTGTATTTGGTGAATTGAGCTGATTATTTGCTTGTGCCTTTTTATAAAGTATTTGTAATGTTGGATCTCGTTTCTGTTCTTCTTTGAAGTCATCGTGTAAGAGATATGACTTGTCTTGATGGACTTCAGTGTTGACAGTTTGATTACTTATATCATTGTTAGAGATTCTGGGCATGTCGTCTTGTTCATCGAAATTCAACAATGGACATTCGGGAATTGGAGGTGGACGTACGACCGGTGGGGATGGGCTTGATGTAACTGGGGGTGTCCATGTTGAATGTTCTTGATTATTGCTGGCTACTGGACTAGTAACTGGTTCTGTTACATTCTGCGTAGCTTGAGTAACTGTGGTAGCCATATGGTCATTTTGGCTAACTTCTTCAGGTGCCAAATGTTCTTGTCGTCTGGACATGGATCTTGTCGTTACTGCAAGACATCTTTGACCTTGCTCTATGGCGTTCGTCCATTCATCGAGTTCTTGAGGAGTGCATTCTTTAACTCCCTCTATGTTTCCAATGATGAGGTCTACTGGTAGATTGGGTGTTACTAATGCTTTTGTTTGACCACTGAAGAATGGTGTAGTAACATAAATGATGGCTTCAGGTAACTTGCTGACAGTTCCGTTGAAGGCAGTGGCTTGGACATGGTTGCCTGTGAAGCGGTTTGCGTGTACAAAGCGTTCATGTACTAATGTGGACGTGCTTCCGGTGTCGCGAAGAACTTGCACCTTCATGTCTCCTACGAAGCCTGGATAAAATTTGAGACCATTGGATTTAGCAATGACTGTCATAGTTGAATGTTCATTGTAATAGCTTCTGTTATATGAGCTTCTGTTTGGCGCATATTGTGGTCTGGAATCTTGCGAATGACTTCTGTAACGAGGATTGTTATTTGGTTTATTATTACCAGGTGCTTTGTTAAGATTGTATTGCTCCTTATTGCTGTATCTTTGAGTTGGTGATGTAGGTCTATCATAATTTTGATTTTTTGAACTTGCTTGTTTTTTCCAACATTCATGAATTTGATGACCTTTTTTATGGCAATATGAACATTCTATGGTTTTGCTGCGGCATTGAGAAGTAAAATGTCCTGGTTTGTGACATTTGTTACATTTGATTTTGTCATCTGGCTTATATCTTGTATTTTTGTCTTGGGCGAAGCAGACAAAATTTTCTTCATTAGATGGTTTGACTGACTTGTTTGGATAGGCTGCTTTATATTGCCTGATGATCTTGGTTAATGTCTGTATGTCAGTGGGATTTCTTTCTATGATGTAGGATTGAATATCTTCTGAGTGAGCATGGGTGATGTTGTCAATAATAATATGTTGACGAAGAGCTTGGTAACTTTCTTCTACTTTGGCCATGGATACCCATCTATCAAACCACATTGACATATTGGCTACAAATATTTGAGGATCATCATTTTGCTGTGGCCTTTCATTATAGAATTTCTTTCTATAGTTTGCTGAGGTTGCTCCATACTGGCGCAGTAGAGCTTCCTTGATATCATGGTAAGTGCTGCGTTCATTTTGGGACAGTTGGGAGCAAATGTTAACAGCTTTGCCAGTCAAGAGAGTGAGGAGCGAACTTGACCAAAATGTTTCAGGTATACCGGATGTGGTTGCTATCTCTTCGAATCTAATGAGGTATGAGTCCATATTATCAATGTTCTCATTAAATGCCGATATTTTGTTCATCAGTCTGTATTTATCGGTCATATTTGATTGGCCTTGATTCGGAATACTTTCTTTGTTTTCCTTATTTTGTTTGTCATATTCCATTTTTTCTCTTTCATGTTGCCTTTGTTTTTCGGCGTCTTGCCTTTGTTTTTCAGCTTCTTGCCTTTGTTTTTCGGCGTCTTGCAATTTCTTTTCTTCTATTTGCCTTTGTTTTTCAGCTTCTTGTCTTTGTTTTTCAGCTTCTTGTCTTTGTTTTTCTTCTGCTTGTTCTTGATATTCTTTCTCTTCTATTCTCTCTGCCCACAGGTCTGGCTTGGGAATTTGCTTCTCTTTTGCTAGTTCCATCAGTTCAAGGATTCGTTGTGTTCTAGAACCGGAGCTGGAAGCCATTTTATATTTTTATGTATTCTTCTTGTATTGGAGCCAAATGTTCGATATCTGGATTTTGTCTTATCTCAGATATACTTATAATATATTAATAGAGTTCTTGAAGCCTTAGTCTGTTAATAATGCTTGACAGTAAAATTGTACTTTACTGGAGTCTAAGTCTTGATCTACAAATCTATTGAGCCGAGTACTTTTATTCTGGTTTAACAGTTGGTTAAATCTGGTCTTCCGTTTACTTTGTGCCAGACAAATGATTATTTACTGGTCTTCCTTATAATGCCAGTTATTTATTTTACTGGTCTTTTGAATATTGCCAGTTATTTGCTGAACTGGTCTTTGTAATAATGCCAGTTATTTGCTTTACTGGTCTTTTGAATACTGCCAGTTAATTGCTTGACTGGTCTTTTAATAATAATGCCAGTAATAATGTATATTGGTCTTATTGCCTTTGCCAATTACATATAAAAGATTTCGTGAGTTAGACGTAACTCTAACGAAAATCTTAGTAAAAAATAATTATCGATAACCAACTGACCTTGTTAAACACAGAAATTTTTGTCCTCCGTAAAATAAAAACAAAGTTCCCTTGAAGATTTTAGAAAATGGTTCTAGATCTGGATTAAATTTTGTGCCAAATTATATTCGTCGGACTGGTGTCATATTTCTTGTATCGGAGAGTGCCATAATTCACAATGTCGGAGGAGCCAGATGTAACGAGATGGTTGTTTCTTTGATTGATCTCGTGGTGCCGGGGAA
>JADKLZ010071522.1:16552140-16573283 GCA_021533235.1 Biomphalaria straminea
AACTTAATAAAGTAATTTGCTACCAGGTATTTAGTAAGTAGCATTAATTTGCTAACTGTATCTCAAGTTGACCATCGGCATTCATCACGTACTGATTAGAAATATTTTTATAGTTTTAAAGTCAATCTGAGAATAATTAATCTATAACTTAATAAAGTAATTTGATACCAGGTATTTAGTAAGTAGAATTAATTTGTTAACTGAGGTTTATAAAATGAACATTGTCACTAACTAGATACTGTTGTCTGTTCATAGAAGATGCTGCCAAGTCTGTGGCGTGGTATGTTTGATATCTAGTGCGGCAGCACATTTTTTATGCCATCCGAAAACTAAATAAATTCCCAAACATATGTTTTTCAAAACAATGTGTTTTACAGACTAAAGTGTTTTACAGACTAAAGTGTTTTACAGACTAAAGTGTTTTACAGACTAAAGTGTTTTACAGACTAAAGTGTTTTACATATTTCAGTTTTTTACAGACTTCAGTATTAAACAGATTTAAGTGCTTTTCAAACATTGACTTGTACCACTCCCTTACTAAACAATTATCCTCAAAATATACATTTATGTCAATACATGGACATAATAGATATTATTGTCTCCTTACTTTGAATACCGTCTGTTTTGTATGCGTTAAAACTGGGTTTACTAACAAAACATAAACTAGGTTTTTACAGTGTTTGAAAACAACACGCACGTGCAATTCTATTTCCATGTAAAACAAAATACTGTTGGTGTTGAGAGACAAAAGAAATCACCTTATCGTTATCTGGTCTAACTATAGCAGCATTTAGTTCGTCTAGCCAAAGTATGGAAGACGAAAGCCCATGGTCTGTTGGTAGACTTGTAGAACTGGTGTTACAAGAAAGTTTTAGAGTTTGACCTTCTAGAGCACTAGTCAGCGGATGAATACTTGGAGGCATCGGTTTACCTAGAGGAAATGTCAGGTCAAAATAAGATTTCAAGAAAAAAGTGCCCACTCTCAGAACTTGAGATATGAGGAATAGATGACGTAAAGGTTATTTATGAGCAAGATGTTATGTGATCAGCACAACGACCAACTGCCTTAAATCTTTTCGCTCCTATTTGACGATATCAATGTTGATTTGACCACCACTAGTAAATAAATTTTTGTTTTCTATAAACATTAATTTGTAGTATATAAAACTTCTATATTCCATTCAATTCTACACCAAAATAAATATTTTCTGATAACAAAGTTGTGTTAAAAAAGTTGCATAAAAGGGAAATGAACTACAAATGAACAAAATGAATAATTCCGTCCAATCATGGGGGATAATTACGGAGAGAGAGAGAGTTAATTATCTCACGTAGTGATAGGTACATATTAGAGGTGGGTGAACTTATGGATATCCTAAAAATCCTGACACTCGAATCCCTGCAGAAGCCGGACGCTTTTTCACTCAGTCACCACGAAGAAGAAAAACTGAAGCACAAAATATTAGAGCCCAAATCGTTATAAGAAAACAATTTCATTACAGCCCACAGTCTCCCCGACCTGTCCCAGAGTTTGTTGAATCCACAAACATTTGGTTTTGACAAGGCGCCGCCATTCCATGCTCTTTTTATTCTCTCTCTTGTAGCTCACAAAGGAAAGAAGAATCTTGATCTTTACGACCTTTTTATATCATGGAATCCAGGGGACGGCGAGCTGGAGCGAGAGAGTAAATGTCTCATAGTAGAGAAAGTAGAAGAAGGCTGTTTCTATGACAGGACGTGCCACTTTTAAAAACACAAATGCAACTTTGTAAAAATGAATAATGTAAATTAAATTCATTTATTGATATAAGAATAAAAAACTTTAGATAAAATAAAAAAATAGAGATAGAATAAAACCACAAGCAATTAAAAAATAAGTGGAGGTGATTCCTTTGCTTAAACATTTTAAAACCACTTGTGCATCTAAAAAGTGTATGAACGTTCCAGAAACAGAAAGTTAAAAGAAATTTACTTTCGTTAATGATCTCCCCTGAGTTTTTTTTAGTTTTCCACGAAAAGTCTTTCGTTGTCTCGACTAGTCATGTCTCTACTATTGTGTTGTTAGTTTCGAGGGTTATCTAGACACGTGACAAATAAATAAATAAAAACATCGACTTACGTACAACGATGAGTTTCTGACCACAATTAGTTATTAGAGATGAAGTAATCCCCGTACCATCCCAACACTGGTACATGCCTGCATCACGTGACAGGACATCTGGTAATGTAATCTCAACTTTTCTCTCTAAGACTGAATTTGTAACAGTTAACCTGTTTGTATAGGCCGCAACAACTTTAAAGCTAAAATCAGATTTGTAAATAAATAAAACATTTTGAGATCCACTTCCATCGCCACGGTCTACTTTGATGACAGTTATTTCTTCTCGAACATTTCTTGGTACTTGAAAAGTCAGATTAACGCTAGCGTTTTCCAGTACTGCTGCGAAGCTCGAGACTTGACTGGAAACTAGAAACAGAGAAACACAAAGGACATATTTAGACCAACATATTCATATTTACATTAATCAGTAATCTCAAAACGAAAGAAAAATTAAACCTTGACAATCAAAATGCGTTAATTTTTATTAGTGCCCCCCCCCCTTGGAAAGGGAAAAGACTTTTATTTTTGTGCGAAATGTCTGTCCGTCTGTCCATCCAGTTTAGATCTCGTAAACTAGAAAAGATACTTAAAATTCAACATGATGATATTTTAGTCCATTCAAAGTTCTGATGCAATGGCTACTATGTTTTCTTTTCTAAAAGTAAAGAAAATCTAATTTAATAAATCGCTTATGCAAACAGTTTTTTCATAAAAAATACACCTCTTTTACAACTATTCACTATTAATAGTAACAAACACGGGAGGCTATTTAGTAGGGGACGACCACTTGCAATATTTTTATCATTTGTGCACATTGCTTTAGACTTTGTGTTTAATTTTTTTTTTCTAATTTATATTACTTCGTTCTGTAAGTTCTTTTCTACTAACTACTACATTTACCAAAAAAAAAAAATGTTTACTTTTATAAATGAAAAAAAAAATTCAGTATGAACAAGATTACAAAGAGAGTTTGTGTGATACACAAACTCAGAGGCGGCCCCCGTCGGAGTCGGATCCCTGTCAGATCCGCTTATTCGCAAGATGTTTCTGATGTTCCTTCTAAGTCCCTGGCTCAATTCCTGTATGCTCCCATCCTTAAACTATCGCAATATTTATGAAAGAACAGTAAAGGTTAAATCATATTTTCAAAAGCCTTTAGTGTTTTTTTCTAACCGTGACGGACAGATCAACCAACAGGCAAAACGCACAAAAATATGTTAGTTTTATTTTAATGGGGGCATTATACAATTTTATTTTAAAAAATCTGATTTTTTTAAAAATTTAAGAAATTAGTTTAGAATCATGTCATTTCCGGTCTTTACGCTAGTACACGAAAGCCGCTGCTAAAAGTTCATTTTAAAAAATGTGCGTGACATCTACATGTCCGGAGCATTTCTTATAGTAACATTTCCTCCCTTACATTTACGTAATTGTTTTAGAATTGGTGTTTTGTTATTAAAAAATCGCTTGCATAATTAATTTTATAAATTAAACGGTTTGCGTTTAGAAAACTAAAAGTAGCCATTGCACCTAAACTTTTCAAGCCGCATTTAATGGTGAAAAAATATTTTTCGTATCTCTTCTAGTTTTGGCGCTCTGAGTCTGACAGACGGACAGACGGACAGACAGACATAAATTCATTTTAAAAAATGTGCATGATATCTACATGCCAAGAGCATTTCATATAGTAACATTTCCTCCCTTAGATTTACGTAATTGCTTCACAATTGGTGTTTTATTATTAAAAAATCGCTTACAAAATAATTTTTATAAATTAAACGGTTTGCTTTTAGAAAACTAAAAGTAGCCGTTGCACCTAAACTTTTCAAGCCGCATTTAATGGTGACAAAATATTTTTCGTATCTCTTCTAGTTTCGGCGCCCTGAGTGTGACAGACGGACAGACGGACAGACGGACAGACGGACAGACGGACAGACGGACATTTTGCACAAACCTAATAGCGGCTTTTTCCCCTTACGGGGGCCGCTAATAAAAATTGGACATAATTTAAAACAACAATTAATAAGTAGGTTCCCTATTACCGCTCAAGCTGCTGTAGCAACTAACAACCATAGATCACATAAGTAAAGGAATTTTTTCGTACGGAATTTTTTTTTCTGAGGATTAGAATAACAGATTGACCCTTTACAAAACAATTAGATCAATGTGATATTCATTATAAGACATCAGTTAGGCCAGGTTCACATCTAACTTCACATTCTCTTTCACTTATGCTCTTCTGGACCGTTGGGGCACCAAAAAAGATCTGTCCACCTTCTTTCTCTATTCTTCTCTGTCATTTGTCTTTGATAGAATTTAATTCTGATGTTCTTTCTGAAAGTATCGATATCTGCCTTTTTACCTGCTTGGTTGGACCACTTTGAAGATAGATTTTGAGTTTGTATTTCCACATAAACTGTCTTTGTAATCTTGCTTTTTCTTAAAAGCTAATACTCATTTCAAAATTAAAACAAATGATAACATCTCCAAGATAGCTAATAATAATAATAATAATAATAATAATAATAATAGGCTTGTCTTAGAGTCCGAAGATTAGTGAGGAATACAGTGTTTCCCGTGGCTGTGCAGTCCCAGCTGTGATCTACATATTTTGCCACATCCAGGGCAAGCAAAGCCATTGTCCGCAGGTGGTCGGTTTAGATTTTCCTTTCGTCGTCTGCGTTTGTCCTCGGCGGCAGATATTCTTTTGGTCTCAAATGTGTATCCCGCGGCCTTTGTGAGTGACCTCCAGCTGTCTCGTTCCGACGCCGCATGCAGCCAGGGGCTCTCTTCTATGTCAGCCAAGGAAAGTTGACGCCTAAGCTTGTTTTTTGAAGCGTTTCCGTGGGGCGCCTCTGTTACGTCGACCACCTTTTAGCTCACCAAAAAAGACTGCCTTTGGCATACGTTCGTCTCCCATACGGGATACGTGCCCTGCCCAGCGTAGCTGTCGGACCATAAGAAGTCCCTCTATACTGTCCATACCGGCGTTCGCAAGGACATCGCTGTTTGTAGATAGCTAAGACAAACAATATATACATGTATACAATCTGAACTTGTAGGTATACATATACAATCTGGATATTAACATAGACCTCTATAGAAACGGGCTATATTAATGGGAAAGTATGAAATGTTTAAAAGTAGGCTCTTTGAGTTTTGATTTTTCAGAAAGCCCGAACTACCTTTAGCATGGCAACAAGCAGGGTTAGAACTCAGAAACACCGTGTCGACAGTCCGAATCGTATTAGACGTGACCAACCAACTATCCTAACACAGTAGGGTTATTGCTTTTATTTGAAACGCATGTTTAAGTATTTATCTATCCCAATTAATTATTTCAAATTAAACGTATTAAACGTACTACATTATTACAACAATGCAAACACAATCTATTTCTAGACCATCAAGAAACAAACCAATTTCCCGCTACAAAAACATTATAAACATGACATAATGTCACTATTAAATGTAAACCTTTATCCAACAAAAAACAACTTACCAATATCTTGCCATAGCAGAAAACACAGGACCAAAAAGAAACTTTTTATATGCATATTTTCTAATTCATAATTACTTAGAGATTCCAATGATTTTTTTTTCTGGTTAGTTAGAATTTCCTGTAAAACAACAATGTAATGTTTTCATAAAGTCGTTGATGTTTCCGGTGTACTGCATTGGGAAGTCTTGGTAAGCTATATAGTTTCACATGTAGAACATAAATATATTTCAAAGCTCTCTTGATAAGCTATATAGTTTCACATGTAGAACATAAATATATTTCAAAGCTGATAACAGTTATATTGCCATCATTCGAAGTTGACATTTTAAATTGTTTTATTCATTTCAAAATCTTTCCTAATCTTCTTGTTTTCACTTAATTAGTTTTCACTTAACAGGTTTAAGCTAATGACATCGGGGATTTTTATCATCATTAATCTGAATTGTTTGTTCCTTGCTTACAATTTTTCTTTAAAGCTGAGGCCTAAAAAAAAGTGTAATAACTTAAGGGAGGCCACTCAACGATATTCAGATGTTTATTCACAGAAGGACTTAACAATCACATAATAACAACGTCTGCCTTGAGCACTGCCTTGGAAGACTTGAGCGGAACTATGTTATCTACTTCAATGTCAACATTCATCTATAACTATAAGCTAGTACTTAGCAGTGCCTGTTTGATAATGTTGGATGATATGATTGTTATAAAGTTACAAATCAGAGTTACAATATTAATCAATAAAAATACGGTAACCTAGACAAAGAACACAAAGTGATATTTAAAGATGGGGGAGGAGCATTATAAAGTATCCTAACGGGCAACGTAATAAAAAAAATAGAATTGTAAAAGTCTTGAGACATAGAAGTAAAATAATGTCAACGAGGCTCAGTTAAAATATAATTTTGACAACAAAATATATTAATACAGTGGCGTAGCTAGAAATTTAAGGGGCTGGCGCTTGTTCTTTTTTAAGGGCCCCTGCATTTAGACAATCAACATCACAACATGAGATAATGTACTTCATAAATATATGACTAAATTCCAATTAGTAAATGTTGCTGTCATTGAATTGTGATACTGGTCAGTGTAGTCCTATGGGTAATCAACCTACACATGAACTATGTGTTGTTTATAAAAAGGTTGGGTCAAGTCAGATGGACTCAGAGATGAACAAGAAGATTAAAGAACGACATTCCTTTGACAAGTTGTGTATAGCTGTTATATTCAGACATTGACTTCTGCCCTTGTGTAAAGTATCTGATTGTTTTCTCTTCATTATTAATTACACTAATTAAAGCGTCTCGTTAAATCAGAGCCCAAGTTGTCTGGTTATTGACTTAGCCATATTTTTTTTGTCAAGGGATTATAGAGACTCGTAACAATATAAATAAAAAAACAAAACAAGAAATAATCATTAAGACTCTTAACGTAGGCTATGTTACTTGACCGCACTCGCATATGTAATAAGCTTACCCAAGCATCTAGGATTATTGTCAAGGTACTGTAGAAATACATTAATCACAACGAACAATATAGGCCTACATCCATTACAGGGGGGAAAGGTTCTGGGGGACTTTTCAATTTTGACCCCTCTCCCCCCAGCCTAGCTACGCCACTGTACTAATGTAGCTGTTACTCTTTGTATTGATCCTGCTCTATTATTACCGACAGTTAGCTGACTATTTGTTTACAATACGTCGTGGTTGCGCCTCTGCGCCGGCTTCTAGAGAAGCTCCATAAATTTCTACAGACATTAAGTTGTGCTAAAAAAACAAAAGATTTTAGAAATGAGATTCTCAAAGTGCTAAATAATGCACAAAACTTGTCTCATTACCTTTTAAAATATAAAACTTATCAACTTATCAACATTTCCAAATATTTTGTATTTCAGATACACTAAAAAATCACAACAAAACTATTTGTAGTTATCCGTCATAGATACGAATTTCCAATACATATAATAATAAGGCACGTCTTTGGATTTGAAGATTAATTAGGACAGCAGTATTTACCGTGGCTACATCGGTTAACGAAACGATTTCAATCTACAATAATAATTGATAGTGAAAGACCAAAATGTCCGCCAAGGAATCTGTAAAAAGTCACAATCACCGAAAACAACACATGCTATCCTCAGTTTGACATGAATCACTAACATATTCACTGGTGTCTAGATGCTGTCAAATGTCATTAATCTTGTTTGGTTAAATTCCTAGAATCAAAGACTAAATTGCTGAGATTAGATTACAATCGCTGTTTTCAGACAGACATAACTTTGCTTCATTTGGTTAGAGAGTAGATTTTATTTTAAAGTCAACAAACGAAACCGTTGTTTAATTAAAGCTAAACTAGTTGAATGACTTTCTTTTTCCCTTCCAGAGACTAAACGATTGTTTTATTTCCTCATAATGTAGAAGAAATGTTTATTATTCAGAGAAAAGGTTTTGTCAAGTGTTTGCTCTTGACGAGTTGTAAGATACTTATCTTTGACTAGCTGTTGTTGATATGAACATCTAATTTAATTTTTTTTAAAAGGAAAGAAACTACTTCCTTGGATCTACTCCATAATCCAAACTTTCACTTCTATTTTTAGGTACTGAAGTAGGTCACTTATATGAGCTTTTCGCTCAATGTCTGACAATCACAGCTGAGATAGAAACCGACAACATGGCTGACAATCACAGCTGAGATAGAAACCGACAACATGGCTGACAATCACAGCTGAGATAGAAACCGACAACATGGCTGACAAGCAGTGTAGTATGCGATTTGGTTTTTACACAGTTCACTGTGTGCCCTCTTTTAACTAAAGCCATTACTATTTAGAGTTTGTTGAACTAGGGGGCGCCCTAAAAATCCCGAAATTCAAAATCCCAGTCTCCAACGAGATTCCAACCTAGAACCTCAGGTTCGGGAGCCAAGAACTTAACCACTCAGCCACTGCGAGTAATTAATAAGTATTCCCTTCAGACCTTGCGATCTATGGGGCAGATGATGTTAAGGTCATCTGTTTCTTTGGCCGACGGTTAACGAGCAGGGTGTTATGTGGCCAGCACAACGACCAACCGCCTTTACTTTCCTTAACTAAAGTCAGGTACCCATTAGAGTTGGGTGGACTCAGGGGCGCCCTAAAAATCCCGAAATTCAAAATCCCAGTCTTCACCGGGATTCGAACCCAGGACATCAGGTTCGGAAGCCAAGCGCTTAACCATTCGACCACCGCGCCCCCCGAGTAATTAATAAGCAGTGCACTATTTCCATTATCTAAGCAGTCCCATATTTTGACAAATCCAACGAAGACATATCCACGTGACAGGTATTAATACGCTCGAAACTTAAAAAGACTATTTTATTTGATAACAACACACCACACTAACGTTGTGGAGACATTCTCATCACGTTACAGTTACACAGACGTAACACATCCATCACACTAACACATCAACAAATAGATTTTAAAGAATCGAGAGTACAAGCACAATTTTAAAAAGAGTTTCGAAACTTTATTTGATCTGTGCAAACTGGTGGCAGAATCAAACTTTAGAGAATGCGCTTTCTGGACTTTCACTCTCAGATGAAGCTCCATCTGATCAAAAACAAATATAGGCAAGTGTTGGTAACAACATTAGAAAAGAATGGCTAGATGCAACAAGAAATATATATTTAAAATGGACTTATAATTTATTGAAAAGACCAAAAGAATTCTCAAGACTTTGTAATGTGAGAAGTGTATCTTATAACGTGACCATAACATTGACTAAAAAAAAGTTATTGTAATGGGTAATGTTAAAAAGTCTTCTTCTTTTCGGCCCAAAATAGCCTGGAGACCTCATATATGATTTCAGATCATTGTAACTGTTTATATTTTAAAGAATAGTTGTAAAAATTATACTGATTTATCATAAATAATGAAAGTTACTATACCATTAGAGCACTATGAAAGAAATCGGAATGTATTATTGCCAGCAAAACCAAATGAACCAATAATCTGCCCTACGGGGAATTTCTTTGGTTGAGGGTATCCAGGCTTCAACAAATTAGCTCAGTGCAGAGAGAGGGCGTTGTCCCGTTGCTTCTTTCTTTTGTAATGACTCAATAGAGACACGCGTAGAAGTTGGGTTTAATTGGGTATTTCCTTAGTGACGCGATAGCACATTTAAAAGTTTGAACGGAAATAGGTTAGGGAAGAATAAGGGACAAAAAAAAAAAAAAAAAAAAAAAAAAAACGGCTTGTAGTGAATCTTGACCGTCTACTTCTTTATTTAATCAAGTGTTGTATATTTAACTCATTCACTTCGAATTATTTTGATTGAAACAATTATTTTTTTCTAAATGAACAATAAGCTGTTGGGTGGTTAGAGTTACTAAGACTAACGTAACTTTTAAAAACTTTTATATTATTATTATTATTATTATTATAGCTTTTATATAGCGCTACTTTCATGCTTATAGCATGCTCCAATCTCATTTGTAGACCAGTGGGGGGAGGGGGTATCTAGGAGTTGGTTTTCCGTGCTGCCTTTAGGCGCTCAGTAAACACAACTCTGCCCGAATGGGGAGTCGAACCTCGAGCCCCCTTCTAGGTAGCCAAGCCAAGTTTAAGCGCACTTAGCCTCTCGACCACGCTTCCCACATATTTGATTTTATTTTAAAAGATGAAAGGTCGCCACCATCAGCGCTAGAGAAGTTACTCCCATAGAGTAACCGCGCAGTGAAACATTTAATAGGCCGGGTTATCTTTTTCTACACTGTTAATTTTGTTGATGATTGTTATTGAAGAACTCGAAGCTCACAGTTACAATAAATAGTTTACTCAATGTCATCTATACTACACTCAACTAAAACAACCACCAACACATTGCTCCTTGCTACGAAGTGGATAAGGAAATCGTGACAGTCTTTTCGACTTTCCCTGACTGGTTGATTTTCCATATGAATTGAAATTTGTCACTTGTGTAGTATCTCGCCAATAAACAACAACGGTATGACTCAATCAAAGAGTCTTAAAGATTATTATTTTTTGCTACCTTACTTATAATTATAATGTTATATACTACACACATTTTAATTTAAATATTTATTAAGTATAATATCTCATATCTTGATGTCCAATGTCAAAATGCAATGGCCACTAAAAAGGTCACGCCCCCCCGGGAAAATAAACTTCCTAGCACCGCCATTGATGATAATGATGATAGGTATTATTTTATTTTAATATTTAATGATTGGCTCCTGACAAGCACGGAAAATGATTATCTGAAAAAAGAGAGTCTAGAGTCCACTGATCTAAACATCAAATAGGCCTATAGTAATACATTTTTATGTTTGTTTTTTTTTTCAATTACCTTCTTCAGCTGAATCATAGGTTGACGAAAAATAAGAATTCTTTTTCCCCTGCAAACAAAATGACATTGTTGTATGTGAGTTTGGTTAATTATCAAAATGCGTGGGTTCTATAGAAGGAATTTAGTTACACTCCCATAGGTAGCAAGACATGAAGGGTTAATCCTCCCGTATAACCTTGGCGAGAAACTCTGCTGTTCGGCGTAGTATACAGAAGCACAGGGCAGATACAGAAGCACAGGGCAGCCTCGGGAAATACTGCATTCCTTTACTAAACTTTGGACTTGAAGACATGCCTTATTATTCTAGAAGCACCAGATATTTAGATGCGGAATGTTGCTGATGCGATTTTAGCGCCTGATTATGACATATGGTTTGGATTTCACCACTAAGCTGCACTCCTTAATACACATTTTTTTTTAAAACTCTTTCGATCCTAATTGACGATATCAACGTTGATTTGACCTCATTACATTAAATCAATGTTTAATTTTACTTTGTCTTATATAAAGGGAGCATGCATTTCCCCTTTAATTCTATTCCAAATAAAACATTTTCTGATAGCAAACAACAAAGCTTTAGAAGCTTAATCATAACAGGGTAGCGAAATAATAATGAGCAAAATGAAAAATTCCCTCGAAACGTGGAAAATATTTATGGAAAGAAAGAGTTAAGTTTATGGTGCAGCTTCTTTGAGTGCGTCCATTAACGTCGCGACTTAATGGAGCGGAATGTGATGTGATTAGAGCTTTGATAAGAAATGCCAGTCACAGTTGTTTTTCATTCCATGTTGTCCTACGACAGTCGAAAGGACACTTTAATTTTAAACTGCTAAGAGACAGTGTATCTGAAGTGAATTAAATGTTGCCTTTTACTTTAGGTAAAAAGTCCATGACTCGCTCCAGTACAGCTGAGTGCTCAAGACATGTATCTTTGTTTCACTCTTCGTTTTTAGACTTCATGGAAAGCTTCCAGTTTTTCTTAAACTTAAAACTAAGGTCTAGGTCGACGCAGCCTTTCCAATGTGATTTTCATTTCCTCTTCTAGGGAAAGGTCATCTCGGATTGTTGTGCAAAAAGCAGCAGAAATTAAAAGGGGATGCGTTGCACTTAGTTAACTATGCTGATTTTTTAAAATAATACCAATTTAGTTTATAGATTAGTATTGAGCACGGACACACGCAGACAGTGTATCCAATGTTTGATTACCTTATTTCCTTGTGTCAAATTGAAGATATTCGTCGTTGCAACCCCTGAGATAAAATCAAATAGAAAATGTATTTGTTTAATATCCAGCAACACTGAAAGCCAATGTGCAGAATAGACCACTTTTACGTGTGAACATAAATGAAAAGTTAATCCACTTCGTCAGGATTTTGTTGGGAGAGATTTTGTATTGTCTCCATAATCATATGGCAAGCCCGATTCGGAATTGGCTACAAATATATGCTGACCAGGATATCAACACGCAAGTTAATATGCTAAACACAGCAGTCACAGACACAGCCCGGGAAATACTAGCTAATCTCCGCCCGCCCAAAAAACCCTGGGTAACAGAGGATATACTGCAACTCTGTGACAAGAGACGGGAGCTTAAAGGGAAAAACTTGTCTGACCCAAAATATGACCTCGAATACAAAAACGTCAACAAACGGATTAGAAAGGAAATGAAAGAAGCGAAAGAAAAGTGAATAGAGAACAAGTGCCGAGAAATTGAACAAGGACTTAACAGGAATGACAGTAAAAAAGCGTACCAACTAGTAAAGGACCTCAATACCTCAAAGCACGGAAGAACCAACACGATACAAGACAAAAACAATAGATGCTTAACTGAGGAAAAAGATGTGTTAAAAAGATGGACGGAATACTGCTCAGAGCTGTATAACTTCGGAATTTCAGGAGATAATAAATGTCCCGGCAGTCTCCAACATTGACGACTATCCGATTCTTCGCATATGCCCCGAAAAAGGAAAAATCGGCCGGAGTTGACAACATTCCTGGTGAACTTCTACAAGCGGGAGGTGAAACCATGATAAACGCACTCTATACGATTTGCAACAAGATCTGGCAATCAGGAGAATAGCCCAAACCCTGGACTCAGTCACTCATCATCACTCTTCCAAAGAAAGGCAATTTACAACTATGTCAAAACTGTTGCACCATCAGCCCCATAAGCCATCCCAGTAAAGTGCTGTTAAAATTATATTAAATCGACTAAAACCGATAGCAGACAAAATCATATCAGAAGAGCAGGCGGGTTTGAGGCAAGGTCGCAGCACAACAGATCAAATCCTAAACCTCAGAGTACTCTGTGAAAAATATCTCCAGCACCAATAGAATCTTTTACATGTCTTTATTGATTCCAAGAAAGCTTTCGATCGAGTATGGCACGGAACACTCTGAGCGACAATGGAAATATACAGCATTATTAAAACATAACCAAAGTTATCCAGAACCTATACAAGGAGGCCACCAGTGCGGTGTACTTCAACAACAATATTTTAAAAAAAAGTAAAGTTCCCCTTTCAGACCTTATGGTCTATAGGGCAGATGATGTAAAGGTCATCTGATTCTGTGGCCTACGGTTAACGAGGGTGTCATGTGGCCAGCACAACGACCAACCGCCTTTACTTTTCCCCAACTAATGTCAGGTACCCATTAGAGCTGAGTGGACTCAAGGGCGCCCGAAAATCCCGAAATAAAAATCCCAGTCTTCACCAGAATGCGAACCCGGGACCTCCAGTACGGAAGCCAAGCGCTTTACCGCTCAGCCACCGCGCCCTAACAACAATATTAGGGAATGGTTTAAAACCACAGTTGGAGTAAGACAAGACTGTCTACTTTCATCAACACTCTTCAATATCTTACTTGAAAGTATAATGGAAGATGCTCTCGGTGGATTTGAGAGTACTGTAAGCATTGGAGCAAGAAGAATTACTAACTTGCGCTTCGCAGATGACATTGATGGTCTAGCAGGGACAGAAGACGAACTAGCTGACCTGGTGATGCGCATTGACAAGACTTCCGCAGCATATGGCATGCATATAAATGCAGAAAAAAACAAACAAATTATGACCAATAGCCAACAGGGCTTTACAAGGGCCATCAGTATTGGAGGTGAAAAGCTAACAAGCGTTAGCGGCTTCAAATACCTCGGAGCTATTGTCTCGGATAAGGGAACAAAACCCGAACTACTTTCTAAACCCTTTCTAAACCTAAAATAATATGGAAAGACAAAGACTTAACTCTCAGCATCAAAATCAGACTGATGTGCTTCCTGGTCATGGCCACATTCCTATATGCTTGTGAGTGCTGGACGCTGACTGCAGAGCTAGAGAGGAGGATCCTAGCAATGGAATTGAGATGCTACAGAAGGATCCTAGGCATCACATTTAAAGACCACATCACAAACCAAGAGATTAGAGACAGGGTTACTGCAGAGATCGGACCCCATGACGACCTGCTAACTACTGTGAAAAAACGCAAGCTTAAAATCTATGGCCATATAACAAGATCATGGGGATCGCATAGACCTTCCTCCAGGGAACAGTACCAGGAAAAAGCTGAAGAGGCAGAAAGAGAAATCGGTAGGAGACAACTTAAAAGAATGGACGGGCCTACCATTAAAAGAAGTTCTAAACAGGGCAAAGGATAGAGAGAAATGGAGATAGACGGTCGACAAGTCTTGCTTGGTGCCCTAACGGTCCACAGACTAAGGGATAGGTAACAGGTAACAGGTAATAAATATATACGACACAATACTAAAATACAGGTTCCACGACAAATCTTTCTCTCGCATTTAGTTCACAGACCAATCTGGGAAGCGTGGTCGAGAGGCTAAGTGCGCCTTGAGCTTAGCTGGCTTGGCTACCTAGAAGGGGGCTCGAGGTTCGACACCCGACTCGGGCAGAGTTGTGTTTACTGAGCGCCCAAAGGCAGCACGGGAAACCAACTCCTAGATACCCCCTCCCCCCCACTGGTCCACAAATGAGATTGGACCAAAGCGCTCTGAGCATGCTATAAGCATGAAAGTAGCGCTATATAAAAGCTATTATAATAATAATAATAATAATAATAATCTTTTACGACAATTCGTTTACACGATAATTCGCTCAGATAACTTTTTCACTGACTACTTGTTCACCAACACATGGATCACGACAAATCGTTCACACGACAAATCGTTCACACGACAAATCGTTCACTGACAAATTGTTTTTTAACGACATACTGTTAATATCATATTCTCCTTGTGTCTTTAAATTATTTACATTACAAGTCTAAACAGAGGATTGGGTACATAATAACTCTTGCTGCTACTAAAAAGATTATTGATAGAGATCAGACCTAATCTAGGTTTCTTTGTTAATTTTCATAAAGCATGAGAATAGTATATAATACTATATATATATAAAATATATATATCAGTGGTGGACAACCTAATTTGACCTGCGAGCCATTTTAATTTACGACACTCATGTTACGGGCCACATGAACGAAACGTTACGAAAACGACATAAAATGGATCTGAAACTACAAAGTACAAACCCGTAGGTCCAGTAACTCATTAATTAATGGAATATTTAAAACGCGTCAAAAAATGGCTTTATTTCTCTACTTAAAATATGAGTATGAGCAACATTGTAGTTAATTACATTTACAACCGACACATTTTCTAGTATCTTGTTAGTAAATAGGCCTTCAATCTTCCAATGTCCGGAAGTAGCTTATTTGTGACTCAAATCAAGAATATAGCCATATTTGTTTATTTGTTTCATATATGTCGTTGTTGTTTTTTTTTAAACAGAAACACTTTCTTTACAAATCAAATATGTTGGATGTTCCACAACTGAGGAAAGATCCGTCGTTTCCTGGTAGATTCTACTACGTAGACCTTGTGATTTATAGGGCAGATGAAGTAAAGGTCATCTGATCATGTGACTCAACGGTTAACGAGGGTGTCATGTGGCCAGCACCTTTCCCCAACTAATGCCAGGTACCCATTAGGACTGGGTGGACTCAAGGGCGCCAAAAAATACCGACATTAAAAATCCCAGTCTTCACAAGGATTCGAACTCGGGACCTTCGATACGGAAGCCAAGCTTTACCGCTCAGCCACCGCGCCATCTTTTACAATATAGAGGAAATATATATTGACTTTTCATTTCTATTTATATCCTTTCGCAGATTTACAATACTATGTAGAAACTGGAAGCTAGGAGAAGCCAAAGTATACTACTAATGAGACCAAGAAGCGTACACAACATAACAATTATATACGTTAGCCCCCCCCCCAAAAAAAAAAAGAATGAATGAAATGGCGTTGACTCTTCCAGAACAAACTAGTACATCAATCAAACAGTATTTAACTATTATTGAAACTCACCACCTTTGTAAGCTGATACGTAGAGGAGGGCTGCAATAAATACGATGGCTCCAAACGCTACAATTATTCCAAGAATGACTCCGTACTTCATTTCTAGACAATGGAGATAATAGAACAAGATTTTAAATCAATCTATATACCTCCTCTTCATTATGTTTTCATAGTCAAAGACATTTCTCATTTCTCATGACCACGAAAACATTTCTCATTTCTCATGACCACGAACACATTTCTCATTTCCTATGACCACGAACACATTTCTCATTTTCTGTCACCACGAACACATTTCTCATTTCCTGTGACCACGAACTCATTTCTCATTTCCTATGACCACGAACACATTTCTCATTTCCTATGAAATCAAAGATGACTGTTAAGGACAGCTTAAACCCCCAAATAGAAATTACATGATTTAATAATAAAAAATGCTTTTTTATTGTGTGTAGGCATGCAAATAAGAATAAAATAAACATTTTTTCTTTATATCTTATCAACTTTTTTAGAAAAAAAGGAGGCGCAGTGGTTGATTGGTAAAGCACTTGCTTTCTGAATCGGTTCGAATCCTTGGGAAGACTGGCGCTTTTAATTTCTGAATTTTTGGGCGCCTCTGAGTCCAACCAGCCCTAATGGGCACCTGACATTGGTTGGGGAAAAGTAAAGTCGGTTTGTCGTTGTGCTGGCCCAATGACACCCTCGTTAACCGTGGGCTACAGAAACAGATAACCTTTACATTATCTGGCATATAGACCACAAGGTCTCAAAGGGAAACTTTACTTTTTTTTCTCTTTTTTCAAGTTGGCCGCCCTCTTTGCGTAGCATCTTGGGACACTCACGGCTTCACGCTATGAGGAGTGATTGATAGCTAGAGTGTTTCCCAGCTTTGAATGCTTAAATCATACTCCATAAGAGAACTCTTAATGGGTTACTGGAGTGCGAAAATTATTATTTTTTTATTTTTTGCTTTAACCTAATAACTTTTGTTTTATTATATAATATGACAACTCAATGAAAAAATATATGCTAAATTTTGTTTTATGCTTCCAGGTTGCCATAGTAATGGCGGCCATCTTGAAAATAAACAAAAATTAGTTAATGTAGAACAATTCTAAATTTTTTCAAAATTGATAAATTTCAAAAATAAAAATGCTCAAGTCTTTAAGTTTAATGCTGTCTGGAAGAAACTAGCTATACTTTATAAAATTTTTTCGACATATTCTGTATTTTATAACTTTTTTAAAAAGAATGATTTTTTTTTAATGTAAAATGCATCCACTTTTTTTTTCTCAATGGCTCATATTTTTTATAATCTTTCGGATAAAGTCATTAAAACAAGCGTAACCTTTGTATCATTTATCTTTGAGTACGCATACCACCTTTGATACATTTAACTTTATTAGTTCCAGAGATTTAAGACATATTCTACAAAAAGGGGGGGGGGGTACCAAAAATATGCATTCTGAGAAAAATGGTAAAAAAGATTTGTATGTACTATAATTCTATTTACTTTGACTCCTAAAAGTACTTTTTTTTTCAATAAAAATGATACTTTTTTTGCAAATTTTTTGGTGCCAGCTTATAGAATACATGTCCAACTATTAAATTACAGTAAAATTGAAAAATCGATTTTTTTTAACCAAAATTGACTTTTTTTACACTCCAGTAACCAGCGTTGCCTTTTGTAAGCTAATACACAGATAACACAGCTCTCCATAAATAAATCTTTTTGGGAGGCGATTTTCCGACTACATGTCCAAGCCATTGGAATTGGGACCATTTCTCATAGATACTGTTTGAATTCCATCGTCATCAACATGTATTGAAACAGTGAAAGTATTGTTTTTCTAACTCTCTCTCTCTCACAAACACACTAAGTTTAATATATATAGCAACCATATATACGTAAGGGTATATATATATATATAAACAAGCATATTCTACACTTAAATATTTAGCTTTTTTGTTATTAAATGCTAAGAACATCCCTTTTAATTCGTTAAACGGACAGACGGACAGCACAAAAAGAAAAGCAGCTTTTTCCTTCCAACATTTGCTTTGAGAAAATCCACTAGAGTAATTCTTAGACAACAAACCACGGAGAGCAAACATTACAACATCCAGTAACAAACAAAATATTAACTAATACCGCAAGCCAGAATAACTTCTAAATACTTTAAACACTAACTCATGACAGTTCAACTATTAAACTGACTATGAATCTAAAACCTGTTTCTGGTAGCGTTATGGTATAAGTCATCTTCAATGTCTTCACGTGGAATGGTTCAGACGTAGCGGAGCCGTGTGTATTGGTTGATACGATTCTGAAATCGTACTCTGTCTCAGGAAACAGGTTTTCAACGGCTGCCTGTGTCCTTGTGTCGATGGTATCACTCTCTGGAATACCCCGAACAGCTGTTGTCCAAGTCGAGTTGCACTGTTTTCAAATCAAAGATAAATGAAGGAAATAATGGAAATGTGAAGCCAAAGGATTAAATTGAATTACCTAATGCCAAAACATTTCTGTCGTATAAAGTTTACACTTAAAAAAAACTGCGTGACAAAGGAAGAGATCTAGAGACAGTATTGGTTCAGCGATTGGACCCCACGATGACCTGCTAACTACTGTAAAACAAATGCAAATTAAAACTCTATGGCCATATCTCAGGGCTCCCAAAATCCTTCCTTCGGGTAACAGTGCCAGGCAGGAGCGGAAGAGGCGACAGAAAAAGACAACATAAAAGAATGGACAGGCCGCTCAATGAATGAGATTCCAACAAAGGCCAAAGACAGAGGAATGGAGAAAAATGGTCATCAGATCTTGTGCGGTCCCCCATCGGTCCAACAGGTTAAGGAATAAGTGAAGAGTTTAGTTCAAAGCTTCAAACAAAATCATCCATTTATCGTTTCTGTAATTCATTCACTCATTCATTTGTTTCTTACATTCATTCATCGAATTATTCACTCCTTCATCCTTTCATTTATTTAATCGATTCATTTATTCATTCACTCTTTTATTTCTTCCTTTCATTCTACCAATTATTGAATACATTAATCACTTTTCATTTATTCATTCTCTCATTCTTTTTTCACCCTTTCATACCTTTTTTCATCTATTTTTTTTTCATTTAATTACTCATGCATCCATTAAGTAATTCATTATCTAATTACTGGGTTCATTCATTCATCTATTGATTTATTCACAATTTTTTTCATTTTTTTTTCTTCACTTATTAATTTGTTTCTTCGTTCATAAATTCGCTCATTCATTTCTTCATCCATTGATTCTTGTATTTTCTACCTTCCTTTCCATCAACTAATTATTGTCCAATTTAGTGTCTTCTTTGAGCTAAGCCTTGTACTGTTTTCTTACTTCTGCATGGTCTAGACATCTGTACTCCACGTCGAATAATTGTTTGACCCCTCCTTCAGCGCCCGGCGTCCATATGAGTACAACAGTGTTGTGAGTAATGTCGAAAGCTGAAATATTAGTCACTGGTCTTGGTGGACCTTGAAACCAAAATTATTATAACTTTCAATAGATCCAACAACATCATTAAAAGTTATTGTTTTTCTTTTTTCTAAGTTTTTTTTTTCATGACAGAAGTGCTCACAGCAAGAATAGGGTCGCTGTGGTCGAATGTTTAAGCGCTTGGCTTCCGAACCTAAAGTCCTGGGTTCGAATCGCGGTGAAGATTGGGATTTTTTAATTTCGGGATTTTTAGGGCGCCCCTGAGTCCACCTAACTCTAATGGGTACCTGACTTTAGTTGGCGAAAGTAAAGGCGGTTGGTCGTTGTGCTGGCCACATGACACCCTGCTCGTTAACCATTGGCCAAGGAAACAGATGACCTTAACACTTTACTTTTTACTTTTACAACAAGAATGATAACCAGAGGCGTACCTAGCAATGTACGGGGGTTCGGGCCGCACGGGGAAACAAATTAATGACAAACGTTCTCAGTTAAAACAGTGAAGAACCTTAAAGACGTCTTACTCACAAGCAAGGATGCAAAGCAAAAAAAAAATTTAAAAAAGTGAAGATTTATTTTTCCTTGGACAAGAAATGATCACCAAATATGATCAATACCATTATAAAAAATCAATTGCGATCGACGATGAACAATAAGCGACTCTATAAATTGTCTGATGCAAAAAAAATGTATTTCGATAAAATTGTTGACTAAAACACGTTAGATTAATGTTTAGTGTATCTTTGATAAATTTTGCGACTAAGCAATTCTTCAAAATTACTTCCACTTTAATTAGCTTTATTTAAAAAAACACACACTTTTTGCTGTTTTATTTCGTTGGTTTTTTTTTAGGGTGGGGGGGGGGGGCGGAGGTATCACGAGAAGCTATCGCACTGGGCGTCACATATCCTAGCTACATTTGCAGATTCGAGAGAGATTAGCAGAGTGTAAATTTATGAAACATTCTTAAGAACTTTCGCTGATGGTGGCGGTAAACCATAAGAAGATGTAGGGATCCCTTGTGGACAAAATATAAAAGATACTTTAAAAAAAAGATTATCTAATGAGAATAACTCCCAATTAGCAGCCATACCTTTAAATACTATAAGATTTATTTACCACTTGTCGATATCAAACAACATTATGTAACCCGTATTTAATGAACTTGTTTAATTGATTTATATATTTTTTAGTGTTAATGAATAAGTTTTCTTAGTTTCAACTTGATCCGAGAATATGAGAAGTAATTTAAGCAACGTGCTCAATATATGTTCAGACACAGTGAGCCGATAGGAGCTTTGTACCAGAGTGAGCCGATAGGAGCTTTGTACCAGACACAGTGAGCC
>JADKLZ010071522.1:16573293-16594674 GCA_021533235.1 Biomphalaria straminea
CCGATAGGAGCTTTGTACCAGACACAGTGAGCCGATAGGAGCTTTGCACCAGACAGAGTGAGCCGATAGGAGCTTTGTAATCATGAGTTATAATTTTAAAAAATGTTTTGATGGGAGATCTTTGAGTTTTACCTACATCCATTAAGACAAACATGAAGTCTCTGAAAAACTTTCGATTATTAATTGTTAGAGTGAACGTTCTGTTCTTGTCGTTTTCGTTCATGCCTCGAAGGAGAGTGAAGGTAAACTTGGTCAGGTAAATTTTCCCCTCGTGCTTCGTTGACTTTGTTATGGAGACATCACTCGTCAAATCCTCGTTACGCATCGGTCCTCTGGCGGACAAGACAAAAAGAACAACTCATTTTAAGTTGATTAGAAAAAAGGTTTAAGTTGCATGTTTCTTCAGGTGACCAAGCCTTCATAACCGTTGGACAAAAATCTCTGCCCCCTGAGTGCAAAATGTTGTTAAGAATAGTCTACTTGTTGGACAGCTTAGAGAGGTAATGAACAGAAGTTGTAGAAGTTTTTAGAGAAGTTGTTGGTGAAGTTGTTAGAGAGGTTGTTAAAGTTGTTGGAGAGGTCGTTGTAGAGGTTGTTGGAGAAGTTGTTGGAAAAGCTGTTGTTGTGGAGGATATTGGAGATGTTAGAGAGTTTGAATTTGTTGGAGAGGCTGTTGTTGTAGAGGTTGGTTTTAGAGTTTGTTGAAGTCGTTGGAAAGGCTGTTGGAGAGGTTGTTGGAGAGGTATTGGAGAGGATGTTAGAGAGGTTGTTGAAGTTGTTGGAGAGGTTGTAGAAGAGGTTATTGGCAAGGATGTTGGAGAGGATGTTGGGGAAGGTGTTTGACCCCTCCTTCAGACCCGGCGTCCATATAAACTTAAATACCACTGGTCTTGATGTCCCTTGAAACCAAAATTTATTATCAAAATCAGTTTCATTATAGACTGACAGTAGTTATTCCTCTTTAATGTACAACATAGAGAAGATTATAATGAAATAAAAATATTTCAAATTTTATGGTAACAGAGTTATGACGTTTTAATATGACATATATTCATTTTATCGTTCACAGTTTTGTCACAGTTTATTTTAGCGACAGCGAAATAGAAGTCGACATAAACAAGACGCTTTCATAACAACGTAGCAACAAAAGATATGAACATAAACATAGAAATATAGGCTGCGTGTGGCGCCCAACCCCCATTTTGACCCCCCCCCCCCCTCATTACGCCACATTAGTATGGCAATCTAAGCACTAAGAATAAAAATAAACTCCAGAGAATCCTAAATGCTGCTGGTAAAGTCATTGGCAAAAAACAAACCCCATTAGGGCAGCTGTTTGAGGCAAACATCCTCACAAAATCTAAGAAGATTCTAGAAATTAAAAATCACCCTTTGGGTCAGGATTGTATTATTTTACCATCACAAAAGAGATACAAGACACGAAAGCAAAGACAAACAGACACAAAATCTCTTTTGTTCCTCTGGCATCAGATCATTAAATAGAAACAATCTAATGTAAACTTTTCATATGTAAATTGTGAGTGAGTCTGGTGTGAATGTACATTTTTTAAAATAATGTTTTGTTTTGTATAATGCACAAATTGTAAGACAAATTTCTTTACGGACAATAAAGATTATTATTATTATTATTATTATTATTATTTGTCCTCCTGTCCTAATAACTAACACCCGATAACTGTAGCGTCTACATGCGGAAATACCCGCTGTTTAAAATAAATATCTTCTAGACCTGTAGAAAGATCAGGTTTTTTTTTATAATACTTTGAAAACTTATAACGGTCAAACTAGAGTTTTCTAAATGTGACAAACGAACGAGCGATTCTTTTCTCAATGATATGTACTATAAAGTGTCAATTTTCATTGACTTGAAGAGAGTTATTGTAAAAAATATTTGTTACACAAATTAGGCTACGAGACTTGAAGAAAGCCATTACTTGTTTTAATTCTTTCTCTCCTTAATCATTTTTACCCGTATGGACGGATCTCTTCATTTTGGCTCAATGTTATTTCATTAACCATGTTATGATTAACTTTCAACAGCTTTGTTTGTTTGTTATCAGAACATGTTTTATTTGGTATATAATTATTATGGCAATGCATGCTCTTTTGATATAACACAAAATAAAGCTTAGAACATTGAACAGTAATTGTATTTAATGAGGTCAAACATCGATTTTATCGTCAATTAGGAGAGAAAGAGTTAAACGAAATAGAATAACCAAAGAGGCACAACACTTACGTTGTTGTCCTCGACTTGACTGCCACGACTGAAGGCTCAAACAATGAATTGATGACAAAGGCAAAAATCAAAGAATCCTTAAGAGAGAAGTCTCTGAAGTATTCGTGTTCGAGAGTCAGTCCAGGTATTTTGGCTAAGCTTGGAGGACCTGAATATAGTTGAAGGTAGGCATGAGACTAATATTAATAAGATGCAATGACTTTAGTATTCACTATATACATATGTTAGTCCAAGAAAAAGAAGTCCACCTAATGCAGTGACCCCTAATCACCATGACGTTAATGGTCTGGTCAGCACAATCGCCAAATACTGTTTGGCAGTAGCGTGTCAAGGTAGCCGCAGACCCGGGTTCAATAATATGTAGACGCCCCCACCCCTTTCAAATGAGGCTTCTAAGGTTATACTTTTTAATTGCCTTTACAAAATTTTAATTATGCATTCAAGGCTTGTGTTTTCCCTAAAGTCACATGTGAGTCCCAACTGGTTAATATATCTCTTTGTGCCATGGTTGGTACTCCACAGACTGTGGGCCCCTAAGGGTCTTGGGCCCGGGTTCATTGAACCTCTTCGCGCTATGGATGTTAGGCCACTTCTGTTTGCGTCTTAAAAACATTTTAGCATCAAAATTCAGATTATCCTCAGAATCTTTCACGTTTTATTTTTTACTTCCAAATTTGGATACAATTGTCTTGCTGTACCTGCAGTAGAGTGGAGGCGCGGTGGCTGAGCGATAAAGCGCTTGGCTTCTGAACAGCCGTGTTCGAATCCTGGTGAAGACTGGGATTTATATTTCGGGATCTTTGGGCGCCTCTGAGTCCACCCAGCTCTTATGGGTACCTGACATTAGTTTGTGAAAAGTAAAGGCGGTTGCTCGTTGTGCTGGCCACATGACACCCTTGTTAACCGTAGGCCACGAAATCAGATGACCTTTACATCATCTGCCCTATAGACCACAAGGTCTGAAAGGGGAACTTTATACTTACTTTCACTTACCTGCAGTAGAGTGTCATGGAATGAAGAAATAAGTTTTTACCTACGACAGACATGTTCATCTCGCCTTCCACTGGGCTAACTGCAGTTTTAGTATTAGCTTCACAAGTGGGGAATCTGCAGTCAGAGGCGTAGCGAAGTGGGAAAGGGGGCGTGTTGGGGTTGGGCGCCACACGAAGCCTATATTTCCAGGCCATGCTCATGGAAAATGGAGGAGAGAGAGAGAGAGAGAGAGAGAAAGTAATGTACCTAGCCACGATCTCACGTTTGGCTGACTACGCCTCTGTCTACTGCCATCAACTTTGTAATGGTTTGGTGAAAACGTATTGCTATAACAGTAATGTTAAACTGCGTTTGTGGACCTGTTAAGAAGCCGCCTTTGACTGAAGCTGGAAGTAACCAAGGGCAGTGTCATGTGATTCATAAATTAACGTTTACGTGTAACTCAAACTTTCCAAATATTTGTTTGTTTTGGCGTTCTCTTTCTATAACCAGAATTAATACCCCTCCTTTGAATTGAACGGTTATTTTTTTAAACTGGTCCTAAGTTGATTACAAGGCCTGATGGCTGAGTGTTAAAGGGCTCCTGGAGGCCCCGGGTTTGAATGCTGGTGATGACTGGGATTTTTAATTTCGGGATCTTTGAATCAACCCAGCTCTAAATTGGTACCTGACATTAGTCGGGGAAGAGTAACGGAGGTTGGTCGTTGTGCTGGCTACATGACACCCTGGTTAACCGTAAGCCACAGAAACAGATGACCTTTACATCATCTGCCCTATGGACCACAAGGTCTGAAAGGGGAACTTTATACGTTGCTGTAGAAATAAATAGATGCAACATAGGGGCTAAATCTACAACATGTTTTTATATTATTTCAAAAGTAGATTTCCACATGTATTTGACATATGCAAAACAATCTTCACCTGTTTTTGTGTTAAAGCCGGCAAAGTCCAGACTTAACTAACCTTCGATTTGAACTTCAAAAGGCAAACTATGATCAGAGACTGGTGGAGTAAAGACGCCCTCAGCTCGGTCTGACGACGTACACGTCACGTTACGACCCATGTCAGAAGATTCTAAGTTGTGTATCTCAAGTTGACCTTCGGCATTCACCACGTACTGATTAGAAATATAAATATTGTTTTATATGCAAAATGAGAATCACCATGATTTGTGTTAGTACCAAAGTTGAATAAAAAGGAAGAGACATAGAGACATGATATTGGATATGTCGTAAAAAACACTAGACTCTGTGTAACCTTGTGACCTTATTACGATGAGAGAGAGAGAGAGAGAGAACATAATATGAATGTATGCATGTATGTATGTATGCATGTATGTATGTATGTATGTATTTATCTATCTATCTATCTAGCTTGCTAGCTAGCTAGCTATCTATTTATCTGTCTATCTATGTTTCTATCTATCTGTCTATCTATTTGTTAACAAATCTGTCAGTCTGTTAGTCTGTCAAGCTACCTAAAATAACCATGTGCCAACACTGCAAAATCTCAAATACAGTATGATAATGGAAGTTACGAACTATGGACTTTTACATGTAAGATGGAATTCATTTTTACAGAAAGAAATTCATACACAGAAAATATAAGATATTATTCACTGCACATTTTTCTACCCCCACCCCTCCAATTTAGTGTAGTCTTCCAACTAAGAACAGGACACACAACTCCGCGTAATTACCATTTGAAAAATACATTCCACAAAAATCCCCCTTTGAAGACACTGCGCCCGCCATCTTCAAATGTCCCTTCCTAACCCACCTTAGACAGACCCTACATCAACTACAGCCCTACATAAGCAACACCATGTACGGCAGTGCTGAAGAAAACAGTACACTATTTTTCCTTGGCACAGTCTGCAAAAGACCTGACAGCTCAGCAGCAAAAAGCTGGTTGGAAGATGAAGTAGAATACCCTACAACCCCATCAACACACCCACTGACATTGCTTTTGTTTTAAAAAAAATAAATAAATAGAAAATAACCTTCTCTCCAGCAGGTATACCTAGAGGATGTTTGTGTTCATCGTGCCAAAATATGCTCATTGGAAGTCCATGGTCTGGCGGCAAACTTGTAGAATGGGTGGTACAAGATAGTTTTAAAGTTTGACCTTCTAGAGCATCGGTGATTGCGACGATATTTGGTTGTCCGGGTTTACCTAGTCGATAGAACGTATGAGCTTGAACAAAGATGTAGGCCTAACTGCAAGTTCATGAAATCAATCCTTTTAAAAACAAGCCGTTTCATTTTAGCCCACTATGTCTCTGATCCGTCTCTGAGTTTTGCAAAACAGCAGATGCAACTAACGTTTTAGGCCCAGATCGCTTCAGCTTTTTTGCACCTCTCTGAGTGGGGTCGGATTTGGACATGTAAAAGCCCTAAGTTATTTGATATATGGGGGTATTTTTACAAGTCCAGATATCATATGGTCATACTAAACACGATTTATTTTCGGATAATTAGACGGTTTATCTTGTATACAATTAAGAAGAAAGTAGGTTGTAAAATAGTGACTCTTTAAAAAAAATTATATATGCTTTTAAATTTAAAAAAGGTTTCCTGTAGTCCATCACTGCATTGCCGAAAAAGATTCGGAAATTGACTAGCACATGGAATATGTCTAGCACATATGTTAATCTTCAACATGCCTCTTATATCTTGCACACGTTTGTATCTGACAGACATTATTTATTCCACGTTCTATTTCTAGCATAAAACAATAATAAAATGGTTACAAATTAGCGAAACTATGGGCATTCGTTTTAAACATTGATCGCATAGCATATGAACCATTGCATTTGGACATTTTGAGGTGAGCCCCTAGAGAGGTGCGCTGTCTTAGCGGTAAAGCGCTTGGCTTCCGAACCGGTTGTCCCGGGTTCGAATTCTGATGAAGACTGAGATTTTTGGGCGCCTATGAGTTGTTAGGTACTCAATTCATAATTATAGTTAGTTAGCGACGCACCATAGAAGACGCATAGTGAACGGGACTATTGACGTTTGGGATATGTTGCGGTAGAGACTAAGAAATCAGTTAGCGCTAGGAGCTCGTAGGGTGTAGACATAGTTTATCATAGTAGTAGTTATTCGACATTTGACTGTGGCCTATTTCGATATTAAACATTGTATTCAATTGTTAACCAGCTTTACTCAAGTCTGTTCTGGTTTGGAAAATAGATGTGTTTACTTGTTTTCGTGTCAGTATTGGCTAGTTAACTGCATCGAAATACACCCGGACAATAACACACAAACGCCTGCAGAGTAATTTACAGTTGACTCCAGTGCGGCCTGAAGACAAGCCAAACGATAACATCACAGTGGCGACCCCGCAACGAACCAGAACCCGAACCGAACCAGAAGCTGAACCAGGAGCCGAACGTCTACTCAAGTAAGGGTCGTGCACTCGAGGATAAGGAAGTTCATCGGAACATCATCGTCGCAGAGTGACTTTGTTCGTAAGTCTTTTTCGCAGTTCTACATAGTCGTCGTTTGAATCGTACGTGCAACGGCTCGTAGCCGTTAACTAAGGTCACCCTGAGACCTTCGTCGGGACAGTGATCATCGTAAAGTCTAGTCTAGTCAACGCAACGTTTGTACTAGCAACATCGGATCTTCGTTTGCTGAATCGACCTAAAACCAGAGAAACCGTTCCATCATAACGGGTTACAGATTGTTGGTGAATCTACATTTTTTCTCGTCATCGTCGTTGGAGAAGACAGTCACAAGAGCCACATAGTCGTATCAAGTTTTACCTCATCGGTTATGAGAAGGACAGTTTGCCCGCTGTCGGATATATCAGCTAACTAGATCGTCATCGTCTACTCGTTTAGTCTCACCCTACAAGAGATTCGTCGTACCGGTTGCCACTAGAATAACGGTCGCTGCAGTTAACCTTGGGAAGGTTATTGTTATATTTAAAGTAGTGTAATAGTACCACTAATCGATAGTGGGTCGTTGATCATATCTGGATCATATCTAGATCTAAACTCTTGAGTACGGAGTTACTTCGTTGAAATTGTTAGTCGTCTAACGGAAAACCGTTGAAGGTGACCTTACTTTCACCTAGTCTTCAGTGGACAGTTTAGACAGTCTGGTCTAATAAAGGAACTTTGAGTAATCATTCGTCGTCAAGTACCAGAGAAGCAGCGGAACTTCAAGTGAACATTTGTCAGCAAAGCTCAAGTCGTCGTTTTTCGTCAGCCGTTATTCGTAAATCGCCCAGATCAAGACATCGTCGGAAGATTCGTTTTTTCTTCATTCGCCAGTTCCAGTTGACGTCAAGAAACTGTTGAGTACCAGTAGTCGTCTACGTGGATCAACTCATCGCCAGGAGAACTGTTTATTCGTCAGCAACTACACAAGTCAAGTCATCGGGATTAATCGTCAAGTCATCGGAATTAATCGTCAAGTCATCGCAATTAATCGTCAAGTCAAGTCAACGGAAGTAATCGTCAACGGTCGTAGAAGAATCTGAAATATTTTGCTGTGGCACATCAGCGTATCTGGGGCATTACGTGGGATACTCGACACATTGTATCCAGTGGCAGTACCGAAGATAGAGTCGGAACTCGAGGAAAAACAGTTACAGTGGAATTTGCTGTCGATTTACTGAAACCTACAAAAAAGCTAAGTGTCCATTTTTTCTTATTAGTATATGTTTAGATTTCCCTTAGAAATAGATTCTGTCTAAATCTCGTACGTTAGCCTGAGTAAAATCAGGTGGTGGAGCCTTAAACAGTTGTGAAAAGACGTAATTTAGATAGAGAGCTATATTGAGTGTTTTAGGGTGTGTCGTTTGTTTTGTTGTGTAAACGTCATATCCGTTGTTGCCGAGTTACGTACCTCGTTATCAGTATATGTCAGATTTTTATCCCCTCCCATAGAAGGTAGTCTCATTTATTTATTTCATTTGTGTGTATTATATTATTTTTATTTAATTATATTATTTAATTAGATATGTTAATTTTAACTTAACTGAAGGTAGGAGTATTTCGTAAAAGAATTTGAACTAAAATATAATTTTAGTTTGATCGGCTAAAATCAAAACTGATTTGGCCATGAAAATAGTGCCTAATCTGGCATAGTGAGTCAGTCGCCTGACGTGAAATTGCAAATTCTTTGAATATCTAGACTCTAAGTGAAAAAAGGTAATAATTTGCATTCTAGACTATATATCTTGATAAAGATATATTTGATACATATGATATGTATGGGCATGTAACATATTCATATGGTTGAATGAAAGATAAGCATAAACTTGTGTAATAAGACTAGATCTAGATCTAGATTGAATTCGGAATTCAGTCTTATCGAAAATTGGTTATACTTTAGTCTTTATAGTAATACTAATACTCGTGTTAGTCATAGACATAGTACTAAATCTAAACTCGTGGTAACTGTAGATCTCTATCATTTAATTAACCTAATGATCTGGACAATATGTAGGATCATTGTGATCTATTAATGCGGAAATAAAAGTAACCATAATTGTGGAAAAACTTAAATCAAAAATAAGTTGAACTATAGCCAGAATCCATATAGTTTGTATATAGGCATAGGCTAAGTACATAAATCTATACATATAAATCTAAGTCTAATTTGGGTAAAAATATAGAATACAATGGCTTCATCGTCATATGTGGATCTTAAAGAGGTTAAGGAAGCTGCCATGCAAGATGGAAAAGCCATGGAGCTAAAAGGAAAAGACTTAGCAGCATATGTACAAGCAGTGGTGAAGGAAGAAATGGAACGACAAGATAGAGTAAGAAGGGAAAAAGAAGAAATAGAGAGACAGAAAGAAGAAAAAAGACAAGAAATAGAGAGACAGGAGAAAATTAGAAAGGAAGAGCAAGAATACAGAGATAGGATCAGAAGAGAAGAATATGAGAAGCAAAAAGAAGATCAAGAAAAACAAAAAGAGGAGAGAGAAAAAGCCAGAGAGCATGAAGCTAAAATGGAGAAAATGAGATTAGATGCAGCTCAAGCACTAGCTACAACTCAAGCATCATCTCAAAATACACAGACAACTCAAGGAAACACAAATAACTCGAATAATACTACCACTCAAAGAGACAACCCTAATTCGCAAACATGGTTGAAACGGAAAATACAGAGTTTTGATGAACAGAAAGATGATATTGGAGACTTCTTAAAAAGATATGAAGCAAAAATGTCAACATTTAATATGCCAGAAAAGGAATGGTCTGAAATACTGATAGATTTCGTCCATGGTCAAGCTCTAACAATATGTCAAAACCATGACCATCATATTGATGATAGCTACCAAGTCTTGAAAAGAGAGTTATTAAATGCATATGGTCATAATGCTACAACTTTTAGGAAAAAATATTTTGATAATGTACCATCATTAGATGTAGAGCCTCAAACAACCATTAATATGGAGAAAGATTTTTTCAATAAGTGGGTTAAGTTAGAAAACGTTGTAAACTCATATGAGGGATTAAAAAATTTCATTCTAGTTGATAATTTTTTAAACAAGTGTGATTCTCAACTTCAATCATTTATTAGAGAGAGAAATCCAAAAAACATAGATGAAATAACAGACATAATGAGAATCTATAAAAATGCACATCCAGATAAACCATTTTCTAATAGAGATAAAGATAAAAACAAAATTGATTTGGTAGGATATACCAGAGAAAATGCAGATAGAGGTAGAGATAGAAGCAGAAGTAGAGATAGATTTGAAAATAGAGATAGGAATGAAAGTTCAAAACCTAGAGATAATTACTATAAAGAAATAACTTGTTTCAATTGTAATAAGAAGGGTCATATAGCTTCCCATTGTAAAAAACCTACACAATATAGATCTGATGATAGGAACTCAGATAGGGATAGAAATCAAAACAGAAATAATAATAAACACAATGATAACCAAAGAAACCAGATTCAAACAAGAAGAGTTTATTTTGCTAATGAAAAACATGATAGGGACTATAGTGATGAAGATAGTGATGTTGAACAATTAAATTATTGCAATGTATTTGAAGAAATTAACATGGTTGAGGAGAAGAGAAATAATTTTAAATTATTTAAAGGTTTAGTGAATGGAAAGTCCTTGAACTTTATAAGAGATACAGCTTGCTCTACAATTGCCTTACATTCCAGATTTGTAGAACCACAATGTTATTTGGGTTATATGAAAAAAGTTAGATTATTAGATGGCAGTGTTAAGGAATTTAAAGCATGCAGAATTTTTGTAAAAACACCATTTTTTACTGGATACTGTAATGCTGTAGCAATACCTAGTCTAACACAAGATATGTTGTTAGGTAACATAAGAGGTATTAGGACATGTACTTTGAGAGACATTGATAGATGGCAAAATAAATACTCATATTTATTGAATAGAAACATGAACAGAAATAACATTAATCAGCACAGTAGACCAAGGAATTATACACATACTAAAAGAAACATGACTTGTTTTAATTGTCACAAACTGGGACATTTTGCTAGAGAGTGTTGGCATAAAGTACATGATAATCAGGAGATTGTGAGTTCATATTATGATAGAAATGGTGAAAGTATGAATCAGAGTAGAAACAATTACAATGAATATAAAGACAGAGATTACAGAATTTACAATAAACAAAATGACATGTCAAGAAATGGTATAAAGTTAAACTGAGAGGCAGTTTAGTGAATATGAAACTATGGTTGGGTTTAGCTGATTTATGAAAAGTGTTATTATATATATGATTATTATTATATGATTTTCTATGAGGTGACATTCCATAGAATTAGAATGAGATATGATGTTTGAAAATTTTCAAGTCGTGAAAATTTTTTGTACAAGTAACTATTGTACTATATAACCAGTAATATAATGTCTAAATTGACATTTATCTCTCAGAGATTCAGTATGTAAATATTATGTATATATTACTTTTATTGGTTAATATTATTAATTGACATGACAATTTGAGTTAGTAAGAAAGGGAGATAATTAAATTATAAATAAGCATTATAAAGTAAGTATGTACTTGTTTTGTATGTGAATCATTTCATACCTCATTGAAAGAAGTTAAGTCTATGGAAAATGGTGAGTATAAAAGAAAAAATGGACAAAAGCTGATAAAAGGGTGGTAAGAAAATAATTTTTTTTAAATATACAGGCAAGGTCTATAATTTTTTTTGAAATGTTCTATTTTTTATTAGATTACTGCCAGTGGAGAACATAAGACCTTGAGACCTACACTATGCCCTATGAACATTGTACTATGAACAGTGAGAAGTGTGATCATGGAAAGGAATTATGAACATTGTGAATTGTGTACCTTGTGATGAAGAATGAACATTGAAATGAACATTGTGAACTTAAACCTATGATCACCTGTCAAGTCAAGATTTCAAGTTGTTGTTTTTTTTTGTTTCCCCAATGAGATGCAAATGCCCTTGTAATAAGACTTGACAGTAGTGAAAAATATTGACATATTTTTTTTCTAGGGGGGGGAGGAATCTGTTAGGTACTCAATTCATAATTATAGTTAGTTAGCGACGCACCATAGAAGACGCATAGTGAACGGGACTATTGACGTTTGGGATATGTTGCGGTAGAGACTAAGAAATCAGTTAGCGCTAGGAGCTCGTAGGGTGTAGACATAGTTTATCATAGTAGTAGTTATTCGACATTTGACTGTGGCCTATTTCGATATTAAACATTGTATTCAATTGTTAACCAGCTTTACTCAAGTCTGTTCTGGTTTGGAAAATAGATGTGTTTACTTGTTTTCGTGTCAGTATTGGCTAGTTAACTGCATCGAAATACACCCGGACAATAACACACAAACGCCTGCAGAGTAATTTACAGTTGACTCCAGTGCGGCCTGAAGACAAGCCAAACGATAACATCACAGAGTCCAACCAGCTCTAATAGATATAGGTTGGGGAAGAGTAAATACGATTGGTCGTTGTGCTGGCCACATGACACCCTCGTCAACAGTAGGCCAAAGAAACAGATAATCTTTACATCATCTGCACTATAGCCCACAAGATCTGAAAGGGAAACTTTTTTTTTACTAGTTAGCCTTAAGGTAAATCCAACACTCCTCTGAGTATCAGCTAGCCTTTGCCCAGTGGGAGCTGGAATTTTTTTTATACTTATTAAATAACTATGTATACTTTAAAAAAAAAAATCAAGACTCTTTGATGAATAATAATGAATAGTAATGGCGATATAATGCAACCATTAGAGTTGCGCCATAAAAATACGAAATTCAAAATACTTGTCTTCAACTGGGTTCGAACCCAGGACCCTCATGTTCGGAAATCAAACGTTTTACCACTCTGCCACCGCGAGGGTAAAATGCCATTTCTTAAGATAATTTTTTAATAGCAGCTTAGTGACAGATAGTGCATGATTGTACACACTAACCGCTCAGAATTGCTCAGCATAGTCATTGGTCAGCATAGTCTTTGGTCCGATAACTGAACAAGCAAAAAAAAAAAGCTTAAATAAAAAACCTTATATAAAGTGTAGTTCTATCAATACGAATGTCCTGAAATATATAGGCAAATATTGTCATTTTGGGGTGTCATTGAATATGGAAAACGCCATTACTACGCGCGATAAAAAAACGGCATTATGCAATACCCTAATTGTGGACTATGGTGAAAGAAGCTTCTCGCGCCTCAAAGCAATTAAGAATTACTTGAGGTCAACAATTCTGGAAGATATATTGAAAGATTTGGTAACTCTTTCTACTGATCTGTGTAAGAAACAGAATTTTTATAATATACTGTATGACTTTGCTAGTAATGCTAGTAAAGTAATTCTGTGGGTAGTAAAGTATAAATGCAAAGATGAATTTATTTTGTGATACAAACTACTTATTTTCACTTATTATCCGTATCCCAACCCAAACTGGGCCCTGCGCAATCCGTTTCGCATAGGGCCCCACAATGGTTAAGTCCGGCCCTGCAATTAAGTGATGGGTGAATATAGAGTTGATTACTTCAACTCCCCTCCTTTTTTTTTCGCCGAAAAATAACTCTAGTCCGACTTGCAGAAATAAAAAGAGTTATCTTTCCAAGACATTTGGTTGTGTTAGGCATAGTTGGGCCATAAAGAGAATACATGTATATAAATAGTTATTTATAGTGTTTTTTTTTCCAACAAATAATAAATGGGACTAACTTAACTCAAACGACTTTTTCAGTGAAGGAAAATGTGCTTTTCTTGAGCGAGGTAGAAAAAAAAATACATAATTATCAATAGTTAATTAACGCATTGTTTGAATTTTTAAAAATTGATGTTCGTGTTGGCAGGTCAAAGTCTACATTATTTTAGATTGATCCGAGATTTGTAATGGGAGCAATGACGATTAAAAGTTTTTACCAGACATAGAGGCAGACAGTCAAACAAAGTGACTGTATATAATATATAGGGTATTGTAAAAAAAAGTAACTTATTCAAAGGAATAACTCCACATTTACCACAGCATATCTCAGTGCTGTGAGATTTATTTCGCCTTTTTTATATCATTTTTTTATTTTACTATAATTAACAAATTAGTTATTCTTTTATTGATTCAATATTTAGCTAGAGACAATGAATAATCGTGCACAGTTTCAACTGGATAGGAGAATGGGAATTGGGGGAAATGTCGCCTTCAGACAGACAAACAGACATAATTAACTTTGTGATAACAATTGATTGACTTATAACTAGGGACCTGCGAATAATCGATATTCGATTCGAATTCGAAAATAAAAAGAATATTCGAATTCGATTCGAAATTATTTTTAAATTTTCAAATCTTCGAATATTTTCCAAAAAAAGTAATGCTTTTTTTGGATAATTCAAGCTCGGTTTTGATGTGTACTTTGGTGTGTAAAATGCTACTAAACTGGTTTATAACTGGTTTATTAACACAAACTTTACAAGATACTCTGAAAGCTACTCTTCCAATTCTAAGACCAACAGCCGAAGCAACAACAGTTTTGAGTGCTGATATAAGTTTGATCTATATTTGCATTTTTACATTGAAGAAAGAGTTAGTGTCCAAATCACCAACAGGTCTCCAACAATTTCGAGATGAACTATTGAAACAACTTGGAGCAAGATTTGATTTGACAATGGATCATCTCCTGGCAGCCACATTCATTGATCCAAGATTTAAACACTACTTATTTTCAGAAGCTGAAACTAAAAAAGCTGTCTTATTTGTAGAGACAATATTGGCAAACTCTGACGGAAGCAAAATTGGCAGAAATTCTAATGAATTGCCACTTGAATGTCTTGTTCAAAACAGGAATAGAGGAAGCCTTATGGATTCAATGTTCAAGAAAGTGCATGATGCTCAAGGAGATACCAGAATCAACAAAATTTCCACCATTTCTGAGCAAATTAAGGATGAAGTCAGTTTGTATTCAAAGCAAGCAGTTGTAGATCGAAACAGTGATCCTCTTCAGTTTTGGAAAGAAAGTATTAATATTTTTCCACTTTTGGCCAGAGCAGCTAGGAATTTGCTTGCAATTCAGGCAACAAATTGTTCTTCAGAAAGAGTTAATTCAGTTGGAGGACAAATTATTACTGACCATCGTCACAATCTCTCGGAAAATAATGCTGAAACTTTGATTTGGGCCAAAATAAATATCTACTTTTTTGAAAGGCCTGTTTTGAAATTTAATTATTGCTAACTTTTTGTGTTTCAGTATTACATAAATATAATATAATACATTTTTTTTTATTTTTATTTTACACTTGTTGGTTGTCAAGTTTTTTTCAAGAATATTCGATTCGAATTCGATTCAAAATTCGAATATTTTCTGATATTCGATTCGATATTCTATTCGAAAAAAATTTCCTGATTCGCAGGTCCCTACTTATAACATTCTTGTTCCCTATGTTTAAACAGTGTGAAACCACCTTTACATCTAAAAACTGCATGAACTATCCTGAAACGGAAAGTAAATACAATTTATTTACATTGTAATTGACCCTTGACTGTTTAGTCTTCCTAGAAAGGTCTTACGTTTTCTCGAGTTGTCACGTCTCAAGTTTTCGTTGTTCTGAATATCTCGAGGGTTGTCTAGACACGTTACGAATAACTTAAAAACATCGACTTACGTACAACAATGAGTTTCTGACTACAGTTAGCTATCGGAGATCCATCAATTGTCGAACCATTCCAACACTGGTACAAGCCTGCATCACTTGACAGGACACCAGTTAACAATGCCACAATTTTTCGCTCAGAGACGAAGATGGCGGTAGTTAACCTGTGTGCGTACTTAATATCCGTCTTAGCCTTAAAGTCAGACTGGTAGATATAGAACACATTTTGTAGTGGGTCAGCATGAAATCTGATGATAATAAATTCACTTGTAACGTTTGCTGGTATTACAAATGTCAGCTTGGCTTGGTCGTACTCTACTGTAGCCAAGTAGTTTGTGACTTGACTTGAAACTATGAATTGAGAAATAAAGGGAAACTGTTCATATTTATAAAAGGAGAATGATTCTATGTAACAAAAACAACAACAAAACATCTTGCAAAAGTTTTAATCTAGTTTTTTATTTAATTAGAACTTTTATACTCATTAAAAAAACAAACGAAAATCTACTAGAACATACAGCTTAAGCATAAACACAGGCGTTCCGACGGAACCGCTTTGTGCGACCGTATTAGTATTGCCTTTTTCGCGCGACCCGTTTATACGCGAGATGTTCCGACGCTAATATCTTCAACACAAGTTTAAAAAAAAAAAAATCTTTAACTATGCTGTGCTATAGTATGTAGACCTGAAAGACGAATCGAAACATTTTAAAATTACCAAACTTTCTATCCAGAGGCCACTGGCGGTTACAGAACTTTGGAGAGAGGGAGAAAGAGACACGGATAGAGAGTTACAGAGGGAGAAAGGGGGAGATAAAGAGAGAGGAAGAGAAGAACAGTCTTATACATTAGTTCAGGAAAAAAAGTCTTGTTGCATACTATATAGAACAGTGGTCTTCAAAGTTTTTTTGGCTTGCCGCCCCCTTTTCGTATTTTTTCTATTAAAAATTCCGCCAGCGCCCCCGCTAAGAAAAACACGAATAAAGAATCGTGAGAAGGCATAATTGAACAAAATCTCTTTTCTAAATTTATAATTAATTTTTTTGCAGTCAATAACAATTATCCCGATTGGAAGACGACCGCATGCCAAAGGCAATTATCTTTGTCGAGCTTAGAGTAGGACGGAGATACAGAGTTTCCCCCGTAAGCGCAATAAAGATCCACTCAGGCGCCATTTCGGCCTCACTGGCATAGAGAAAAGTACTCTGGCAGCAGATGGTCTCTGAGATAGGCAGTTGGAGGGTTCTCACAAAAGCTATTATTGAAGACAGGCGCAAAAGATAGAAACAAAACTTAAATAGACCGCCAGCAGACAACGGCTTTGTCTGCTCAAAATTCGAGATAATATGCAAGTCGCAACTGGGTTTGCGTAGTTATGTGAAACTCTGCACTCAGTCTTAATCTTCGGAATCGAAGGCATTGAAAATTATAACAAAATTATGTTAAATAATTTGCAGTGATTACACACAAAAATTAATCTCCTTTTCGTGACTTTCTTTCAAATCCTAAGAATAGTTCCCTTTTAAATTGTTAAATATTAGGGGCAGGGCCGACTAAAATTAGGTTTTAATTGTAAATTTATTTATATTTTTAATATAAACATTATTATTGCTGGTAATTCTACAAAATGAAATTAAGCTAATGGGAACCCCGTGCCTCCTGCAGTCTGACAATATTAGAAATTTCAATCTCTAAGTTAGTCAAAGCAAGGCGAAGGTCTCTTCTAGTGGCTACATCCAGCCTATTTCTTTGCTTATTTATTAAGTTTGTTCTACACTAAATCTAGATTAACCATGCATGTTGATGGAAAGGCTAAAACATAATTTCATCTTCGACCAAAGTTTAGGAATATTACTGAAACATTCAATTACAGCTACAGCTCTCTTGTGCCTCCCATGTTGACACACTTGTACCGAAGACATAATTTTGTAAATCTATTTTCCTCTGCAACTAAATTTAAACATGGGTAACATATGTTTAATAATTGCCATTTATATGTAATTGTTTTTATTTATTTGTTTACATCTTAGAAGCGAATCGTAATTTCATTACATAACATTGTTATGTGAATTGCAGATATCGGTGTCTTTAGGCAGTAATATATATTTTTTAAACAAGTACCTGAGATAGAAAAACTCTTTACACTAGATTTATATAAGGCTTGTATTCGATTCCGAAGATCAGAGAGAAATGCAGTATTCCCCGTGGCTGAGCAGCCCCAACATTGACCTACATATTTTGCCACACTCAGTGCAAGCATAACCATTGTCCGAAGTTTGTCAATTTAGATTTAATAGATTTAATGTCTCGATAAAAGAAAAAAAAAGATAAAGTAATGAATAAAAGTCCATTTCTTTCCTAGCAGTCGGGGGTTGGTTTCATTCATTTGCCTTAGATGCCTACCATAGAAAAAAAAATTATCTTGCTTTAGGTCATCGCCGTTTTATCTTCCTAAAAAATATAATAATTCAAAGTTGTATTTAAGAACTTAACAAAACAAGCAAAAACAAACCCCTTTCGAAATTTAGAGAACTTCAGTTTACAAGTCAACAATTTAAGAGCCTAACATCTTTTTCATTATTCGTTTTTTATCTAATGACAATTCACTAAAACTCTTTGCAATATTATATTCCAATACATACCAGCGAGTTTTGATAACACTTTGTCAATGCTTTTTGTTACAAAAGATTGAATTATTCTATTTGAATGTTAGCTTTAAAGTTTTTCTTTGTTACCATTTACATATCAGAATATTAACATATGTTGATATATAAACTATAATCTAAAAGGCGTATTATCTACTTTGTTAATGAAATTAACTTATGCACGCAAGATCTAAGGACACTATATATACTCTCCGATTTCAGCAAAAGAGTTAGTATTTAAAAATAGAAATAGAATCAATTTCCAACGTTAAAATAGAAGCCAGCAAGCCAAGTTTAATTTTCAAGAATTTATTCGTTTTATTTTAATGCAGCTTTACTTTCTTCTTTACCTCTCTATGTCCAGCGCCCAGTAACTGCCCCCTTTAGTGCCCAGCGCCCTCTATCTGTCCCCTTTCGTACCCAGCACCCCCTACAGCCCTATTGGCCAGCCCCGTTGAAGACAACTGCTAAAGATCAATAAAAACAACACAAGTTACAGAAATTTTGCAAAACAAAAATTAAATACAGTTCGGAAATAGGAATTCTATTGAGGCATGTATCACCACCCAGAAAAATGTCAGTTATTAAGAGTAACAAAAAGAAAAAAAAAACTAAAACAAATACATTCCACTTATCTTATTCATGGTAAACCAGTAACACTAAAAACGCTAATTACCTAGGTGTGAATGAAAAACTGTTAAGGAATCCTCATATTGATGAATTAATAATTCAAGCAAAGCTCTGGGGTTTATTGAAAGAAATTTATATAAATAAAATAAGAGCATAAAACTAAAATGTTATTCAACTTTGGTTAGGCTAATAATAGAATATGGATCCTCTGTTTGGGACCCCTCAACTCAAGAAAACATTAAGAAACTGGAACAGACACAAAATAGAGCAGTGAGATTTCTAACAAACCAATATTGACATTTGACTTGACACAAGAGTAACACCTTTAATCACTAAATTTAGACCGCCTTCAGAATAGAAGGTTCAAAAGTAAAGTTGCAATTATACATTAAACACTGAACCATAATCTTCAAATACAAAAAAACAAAACTTAATAAAATTTTCAGAAAGACACAAAGATAAAGGCAATTTTCCTCATCCCGTATGCTAGGACAAATCTGTACAAATGCTCTCTCTTCTTTAGTGCCATTAGAGCATGGAATGGGTTGCCTGAGCTAGCCAGGAAAACCAGTGACTTGGCAGAATTGAAGTCATTGGTTAAAATACATGACTAGATGCTTGACGATTTGGACGTAATCATCTTCTTTTTTGAAGTAACGTCTGTATTTAACAAGACACGATAAGTGAGAGATATAGAGAAAGAGAGAGATATAGAGAAAGAGAGAGATATAGAGAAAGAGAGAGATATAGAAAAAGAGAGAGATATAGAGAAAGAGAGAGATATAGAGAAAGACAGAGATATTTAACTATTTGATCTAAACTTCTTTTGTTTCGGCATGATGGAAAATATACTAGAAGTAATCAATGAATAACGTGAGTGGGACTTTTCTTATATTTTCATTTTAATCAAATATTTAAATTGATTTGCTTTACGCAATGAAATCCATCTAGACAAGATTACAAAGAGAGTTTGTGTGATACACAAACTCAGAGGCGGCCCCCGTCGGAGTCGGATCCCTGTCAGATCCGCTTTGATCTCTCAACGGACGGACAGACAGACAGACAGACGGACAGACAGGCCACACAAAAGTAATATACATCTTCCGTGCTTTGATCTCTCAACGTTAGCCTTGTAAAGCCGATGTTCAAGGCAACTGCCACACTTGTTTTATGAGTTGATTACTTTACGAGTAAATACTGGTATGTTACTCGTATGTTGGAACAAAAAAAATGTGAAATCATGTGCGGTATATTAGATTATTAATTGTCTTAAAGTAGGTTTCATTTATATTGCATACTAATTAGGTTTTTTCTCTTTAAATACTGTTTGCATAAAATATTTTTAAAAATTAGATTTTGAGCTTTTAGAAAAAAAAAAGTAGCCGTTGCATCAGAACTTTGAATGCTCTATATTATCGTGATGTCAGATTTTCATTTTCTCTTCTACTTTCTGAGCACTAAACGGGACGGACGGACGGACAGACGGACAGACAGACAGACAGACAGACAGACAGACGGACAGACAGGCCACACAAAACTAATAGCGTCTTTTCCCCTTTCGGGGGCCGCTAAAAAAGTGCCAGTTCACAATGGCTATTTTACTAATTTGAATTTTCTTGAGTTTGTATTTTGTGTTGATACAGAGACAAGATGGCGGTATTTAAATTCGATAGCTCTAGAAACAATATTAAATTGTATCCTTTAGTAGCAAGCATTTTGAACAAGCTTAAATACCCACAATAATGGCGGAATGCTGCCCCTTTATTTTAAACTATTTTGTCATTGTGTGCAAGGTAAACGAGGGTGTAATGAACTTAACGAGGAATAGATCTACTACTATCCGATACCGCAAGAAAGCAATTAGAGATTGATAGTCCCATCAAATGTTCGGACCAGATCAATCATTCATTTCCTACCTTCTCATATAGATTTTTAAAAAATTGGAAGTTTACTCAAGAAGACCAAAACCCCTTCCTCCGAACCGGGGGTCCCAGGTTCGAATCCTAGTGAGGAATGGAATTTTTAATTTCGGGATCTTTGGGCGCCTCTTTGTCCACCCAGCTCTTATGAGTACCTGACATTAGTTGGGGGAAAAATAGGTTGGTCGTTGTGCTGGCCACGTCACACCCTTGTTAACCGTAGGTCAAAGAAACAGACGTCATACAGACCACGACGCCTGAATGGAGAACGTCATTAGATATTTAGTACTATTGTTTGCTTTTCTTCATTCACACGTACAAAGGTCAAGGTTAAAACATTTGAGACCAAGAAGAGACAAACAACTGCCGGGACAGACGCAGACGGGGAAAAGACAATCTAAATCGATCGCCGGCTGACTATGTTTATGTCTGCGTTGGTTGTCGCCAAATATAATTTTGTAGCTGGGGCTGCCTAACCACATTGGTACATACATAACTGAACTACTCATTCATCTTTCGACTCCAAAGATAAGATTTTTTGTATGATAAAAAAAAAGTACGTGGAATTTATGTTTTTTTTTAAATTAATAACTATTATTATGGTTCCGCAAGGTTGTCATTGCCGGAAGTGGTAATGGATGTAAGCACTCCACTACCTATAAAATGCTTCCTAATGGCATGCGTCTCAAATAGCCTCTGGCAACCAGTCCAACTCCCGGCCTTCACGTGTGGCTCAGATATTGAGTCCGGCGGAACTGTTCTTACTAACAGGAGAAGGGGCACAGGCGAGTAACTGGCGCCTTAACCAGTAAGCTTCGGGCAGGAGGGGCTCGTT
>JADKLZ010071522.1:16604674-16614674 GCA_021533235.1 Biomphalaria straminea
TTTTACTATAATTAATTTATGAAATAATATAAATTACTTTGGGCCATTTGGGCCATCGGGGCCATCTGAGCATAGGTGCTGTAGATCGCCGCAATAAGAAAAACAAATAGTAGTCCCACCATGTTTGGTTCAATGGTTCACACTGTTCTCTATCAGACGAACACACTGCTTACACTAACTGATACTTAGTATGGCCAATTTAAAATATCAGCTTTGAGAAGGAGGCATTTACTATTTTAAAGTAATATATCTCCTGTTCTGTGTCTGTGTGGAATGTTTTCAATATGTGGACAGCAAAAGTTATATTACTAATTTAGCATCTATAAATCTAGGCTTATTGTTTGTGCACTTTGATCTAAGAATAGTAACAGGAAGTGCCGACGTCAATCTAGCAGACGCCAAAAAAAAAAGCTTGTTTTGATCAGTGCGATTTAAGTGTTTATCGCTTTCTATAATCTGTGGGAGAAATGAGGATAATCAGTTAATCAGGGCCGGTCCTAGCAATTGCGGGGCCCTATGCGAAACTGATTGAGCGGGACCTAGTCTGGGTGGGAATAACAATAATAAGTGAAAATTAAGATTTTGTATAAGAAAAAAATCGACTTTAAATTTTATTGATTCTTTACTAAGTACAAAATTGCGATTAAATTAACTTTAATTTGCGAACCTTGCAACCTATGGCATATTTAAATGCCAGTGACTATAAAAGTAAATAAAGTATTGAAACTTCTGATTATGGTAAGAATTCGCCCAAATATTGTATTTTATTACACGAAAGCTGACAATGCCTTTTTTTCTTTTATCGCGCTTAGGATTGGCGTTTTCGCAATGAATGACACCCACAAATGACAATTTTGTCTATTTTTCATGAGATTTTTATGAGTTTTCAGGACATATTAATAAATTCAGGTGATTTCCAGGAATTTTTCGAATATATTTTGCAATTTAATCATTACATTTTGAATTAGCGCGGGGCCTATGAAAGCGCGGGGCCCACTGCTACCGCATAGGTTGCAGTGGCATAGGACCGGCCCTGCAGTTAATGCCTTCAAACAACTTGAAATTCCTAATCTTGTATTAGTTTAAATAAACCCACAGAGATTGTTAAAGTAGCATAGAGTGTGATAATAACATATCCTAGTTATACTGGTAAAAAAAAAAGTTAGACAGTCAAATAGTTGAAAATATTCGATGGAAAAAGATAATTTACAAATACAAATACACAAGCTGTTAAAATAGAAAGAGATAAATATAAAGGGTCCTTTCTTATTTCACATACTGGGACTTACACATAAAAGTGCTACTTTTTCCATAACGTTGTTAGAGGATGGAATGGGTTAATGACCTAGAAGGGTTTAAGTCTCTAATTATTATGTACACATTGATATATGGAACGTAATTAGTTTCTCTTTTGAAAGATAAGATGTAATGCAACTGCAGAGAACTGGTGGTTTCAAGCAAGTCAGACACACACAAATGTTCGAATTTTCGCTTTACAACTATGAGTCAACGGCGTCAGTTTAGAAAGACACAACCATCAGAGACATTCCCATCGACGACACACCCATCAGAGACATGCCCATCGAAGAAACGCGCATTAGAGACATGCCCATTGGAGTCACACCCATCAGAGAAATGCCCATCGAAGACACAACCATCAGGGACATGCCCTTCAAAGACAGTTTATCAGAGACATGCTCTTCATCTCATATATTGGGCAAATCATCTGAACGCTCCAACATAACAATGAGAACGAAGAAGAAGAAAAAGAAATAAATTTAAATTTGGCTAAAGTACTAGAAAATAGTTATCTAGAACAGACTATACTTCTTCAGGTATTTCCGCATTTAAGCATTATTCATTCAAGAGTTGAATACAAATCTTGCAAGAAATTGAGCGACGCCACAGAATATTCTGAAGAATTTTTTTAGAGCATTCAAACTCATACTCGTTAATTTCTTCTTTGGATTCGTGTTATTCCTGCTTACACTGTGACCCTAAAAGTTAATTTTCAGATGTTCTAAAACAGACTTTTTATGATTTAGTTTCGATTTTTTTTTCTCAACATCTCTTCATCAAATGTGACAAATTATTATATTTGTTTCCTCTTGCTTCTTCTTGTGTTCTTCTTCTTCCTATCACTGGTATATCATCAACATAATTCAAACAGCCTTCTAGTACTTAATATTCAGGAACATTATGCGTACCGCCTCTTTCTTTAACTCTTCCTTTCGTGAGTTATTAAGAGCAAAATAATTGCTCTCAGTTTTATAAAGGTATTAGTGTCTTTTTAAATAATTTTTTGTAAAAATATTTTCTTGTTAGAATTGACAAGTGGTATCTTTAAAAAAAAAAAAAAGAATAATAAAATTTTACATCAATGTGTGTATGTGTGTGTTTTGTCGAACTGGAAAAAAAAAGATTCTAATGTAGTTTTGTAGTGTAACTGGTTTGTTTATTTTCTGCGTGCGTCCAGCTTGACGAAAGGTCCTGTCCAGCGTGTGTGTGTCTTCATACTAGTTAGGCTGTGTCGTGTGAGAAATGCTTGTCTCGTCCACTGTCTACTGCAATCTTGTCGAATAAAGCCATGGTATTGGTATTCTAGTCGTTATTATTTCATTACAAGTTTTAAAATGAAAATAAAAAACAAACAAACAAACAAAAAACAAAGTGTTCAGTCAAACAAAAAACAAAGTGTTCAGTAGTAAAGACACGATCTATACAATGCCAATAAAGCCTACATTTAAGAATACCCAAACTTAGTGTGCTAAAATTATCAAATGGTTAGTATTTGAACTTGTGTGAAGATAAAATCTCAAACTTTATGAAAACAACTTCTTCCACCAAAAGTACTTATAATCCTTGTATTATTTTTTTCCCTTTGTCTTTCTGACTACTATCAACAAGAGAGTCCGTAAACAGAAAAGTTTCGACCGATTTCTTTTAAACATGTTCACCACCTCTGGACTGTCACCACTTCTTTCTCCTCCCGACATAGAGAAATATTTCATCCCTTTTGACAGCAGCTATTTAGTTCAGCAACACGTAACAAAAGTTGTTTAAATAGTAACTAGTGTAAAATATTTCATTAAAATTGCTATTTCGTTTCGTCTGAAAACGTGTAGTGTTAATATAAAGTAGATACAATAACAAGATCAAAAACAAGAACTTCTGAAAAGTATTAAGTCCATGACATTACATTCATTAAGTCGTAATTATTGTGTTCAAAATGCTCGAAGATTAGTTTTAACGACTTCATTATTTATTATTTGAGAAATTAATACTTTTATAACATTTCTTTGTGATTAAAAATTTAATGGATATTTGTTATGAACAGAAAACACTATGGCTAAGAGAAGAAAGTAAATAGAATGTTTTTTGGTTCACTAAAGCTGTGCGGTTAACTGCAGATCTTTAATGAAGCAGTGAACCAAGAACTCTTACAAGAAACCTGTTTATTGCCTTCGCCTTTTAAGATTTACTGCGAAGGTTTTTTATCATTAGACTTGAATACAAGAATACAGGACACAAGAGATTTTGTCCAGTGGTTAGTCGGTGTGGGATAATGTATTTAGAATGTATTTTTACAAAAATAATATAGAGTACATTAAATGATTAAATCCTTATGTCTTTATCCTCCCCTTCTCTCTCCAAGGCTTGTTTTTTTTTGTATTAAAATACAGCTCTGTGTGTAGAGCATGGGCGTCCGCAGGATTTTTTCCAGGGTGTGCAAGTTGCCATCTACGGTTGAAAACTTTCTCTTACTGCCTCTCTCTCTCTGTCTTTGTAACGATGATATGCTGTGTCAGTCCAAAAAGTTTTTATAAGTTATTTGTCCGACACCTTCTCTCGGATCAAGCAAAAATTTCGCGCAATTATTTCTTTTACCTGAAAACACAAGAATCAATAACATAAAATAACTAATTAGTTAATTAACCATTGGTTATTAATTACTTTGTTTGGTAATGCAAACAAGGGTATGAAATAGTAGATGACTGAAGTGATGGTATAAGCTGAATTAGTACCATTTACATTAAGCTGACGTCTCAGGTTTAGTGAGCACAAAGATGAAATAGAAACAATTGATAACTTTAAATCTTCCATGTTCACGCTAGTAGAGTGGTTACAGTATTGGGTTGAGAAGCCTTTAGCTCACAAATTCAAATTCATGTCGTTTCCCAACTTCTTTTTATTTTCTAAATGCTTTTTTTTGTTAGTCTACATTAATTACACATTTAATTACATGAGTGATCCAAACTGATTCAACTACGCTATATATATGGAGGGCGCGGTGGGTGAGCGGTAAAGCGCTTGGCTTCCGTACTGGAGGTCCCGGTTTCGAATCCTGGTGAAGACTGGGATTTTTATTTCGGGATTTTCGGGCGCCCTTGAGTCTACCCAGCTCTAATGGGTACCTGACATTAGTTGGGGAAAAGTAAAGGCGGTTGATCGTTGTGTTGGCCACATGACACCCTCGTTAACCGTAGGCCACAGAATCAGATGACCTTTACATCATCTGCCCTATAGACCACAAGGTCTGAAAGGGGAACTTTACCTTTTTTTTTACACTATATATATATATATATAAGCTTTTTTTTTAAATATGTTTATTCTTTTTTTTTAAAAATAATTCGTTTTAAAGATTATAAATGTGTTATTGGATTGTGACAGAAACAATAATATCCCCCAAGAAAGTTGGACATCTCGCCACAGGTGATGTTGTAGCCTTGGAACTGTAGCATGATCCCTTCCATGTGACTGAGCAGGACTTTGTCAGGGCAAGGGTCCAGCCGTTTGGTAGTCAGTACAGCGTCATTGCCAACCTGTTTGAGAATAGGAAGAACCGCTCTTAGTGTCAAACATTATGGGGCGTGGGGAATTAATTAAATGCACAGATAAATTTTCTCTCACATTACTTGTGACCTATGGGACAGATGATGTAAAGGTCATCTATTTCTGTGGCCCAGGGTTAACGAGGGTGTCATGTGGCCAGCACAACGACCAACCGCCTTTACTTTTCCCATCTATTGTATTGTCATGTACCCATTAGAGCTGGGTGGACTCAGAGGCGCACTAAAGGTCCCTAAATTAAATAACTCAGTCTTTTGAAGGATACGAACCTGTGACCCCCTTGGTTCGTAAGCCAAGCGCTTTACCGATCAGCCACCACGCCTACAAAAGAGCACTGTATATGAATATATATATATATAGTTTAAGTTTAATGTCTTAAGAAAATAATCCAATAGATTTCGTCTTCATTAAAAGGAGATAGCTAGAAAGCACTCGGCGAAATAGCTCAACACATTTTGGGTTCCTGGTACATGATATACTGCCCTCGTGGGTGTGAAAATTGTCTTCCTGATAATTCCGTTGTTCTTAATAACTTTTGAGGTTGCATAAATTTAAATAATTTTAATAATTATTTGTTTCAAAGATTTATTTTACTTTCAGAATGCACCAAAAAAAAAAAAAAAAACAAAAAAAAAAAAAAAAACAGCACAGCCAACGCTCTACATTACAATGTGAAACAGGGGAGAAGAACAGCACACTACTTTACCATGACACACACTGCCAAAGAGCTCACAGCTCAACAGCAAAAAAAAAAGTTGACTAGAAAAGGAAGCGGAAGAAGCTTCCAAATGTCATGGAAAAACAAAAAAAGTTTAAAAAATAGTTGCCTTCAATTGAAACTCGGCTAACTAGAATCCATCCGTCACTAATAATGCTACATATGTGGCATTCTACACTCACAAAGTGACTATGGATCATCTCAGATAAATGAGACGAATGCCAGGGCATTAGCAATGGTGGGAATGATGTTGTCCACACCAATACCCCCCCTATCCACTTATAAGATGTATCCAGTGGAGAGATACAATTTGGGGTCAGCAGTTTCGCCAGCCCTGAGGGTTGCGGGTCAGGAATAGTATCCCAGCCAGCCGTCGGATATACATATGGATGTGCTTTACAAAATCCTTCCCATAGAGTGGCATGGACCGCTTGGATAAAGACAGATAACTCTACAAGGGTATAACAAGGGGTCGCCAGCTCCTGTTTTTTTTTCCTCAGGGTTGACTCCCTTGCCCATATTTTTGTATAGCAGAAAGGCAGCAGAAGTCTGGATTCAGAGTTTTCCTTCTCTAAAGTGGGTAACCATTAACTCACCAAGCAAGTCTACTGACCCCCTCCTGCCGGAATGTTAAGTTCTAGATTGATACATTTTAAATGACTCTTTGGATTAGTATTGATTCTTGAATAAGAAAGAAACGACTAATGCCTATTTAGAAGTAGTAACACGTAACAACACAAATTATTCTACTACAAATACAACTGTTACTAGTCACCTCTGGTCTTGATAGGACTGTTACGACTGATACAAATATTAAAAGTACTATACACTTCATTGTCCCCAGCACTGTTGAATTAAAGAACAGATGAATACAAATATGACATAAGCTATAGGTGTCGATGTTACAAAGCTACAATACACATGTTAGAAATGTGAATATTACTAGTAGAAACGTTATCAATACACAGGTAATAGAAATATACTTGATACAGTGTGTGTTAAAATCTTTCCGTCTTCAAGTTCAAAACATTTTCCATTTCTCCGACATCTTAGTAGGCCTAGTAGATGAAGTTAGATTGGTGATACCAGAAATTACTATTTTAGATAACTTTTTTTTTTAAAATACCATTGTTTATTTTTTATTCAGTAGCAGATTACATTGTCAAAAACACGCAAGATAAATAAATAAGTTCTATGTTCTCACAACAAGTAAGGTTAACATTTAAAAAAATACGTTCAAACTTCATGACATCCACATATAGAATATTTGTAGTACACAAATAACAAACTAGTGTTTAAGAGGGAAGACATATTAGGAACTCCATTTATTACGTAAACACCAGCGGTGCTGCACTGACGCGCTAGTGTGCAAATGTACATATAATACTATTATGTCACACACTTATATATATATATTGTAGAATGAATGAGGAGGCTTCCCTTACAGCTTGAAAAGAGTTATGTACATTAAAAAATCTGTGAATCGATCAATCGCGGATTAGAATTTGTTTCCGGTTTCCAGTCCAGATATAGGTTAATATACAAGTCTATATTTCATGATCTTAAGATTGTCTTATTCTGTATTGTAGACATACAGATGTTTACATTGGAATGGAGCTTTTTGGAATTAATGGATGTAAATTTAATGTAATTTTGTAATTAACATTAATAATCTTAAAACAGGTCTAGTTCTAAATCTACATTATGTCTAATGATTACCTGTCGATTGAAAGCTACATTTCATTTATTTATTTTCATTTTAGTAAATAAATAATATTAAATTTAATAAAATTTATAACGATCCAAATTCTGATATTTCTACAATAAAATACCTGATTCTAATGTGTTATTGTTCTTTTTCTAAATTGGACTCCCATGGAATATTCAAAAATATACTATTTGTCTTCTGAACAGGGGGTATTGGGTTCGAATCTCGCTGAAGACTGGGAATTTAATTTCGGGATCCTTGGGCGCCTCTGAGTCAACCCAGCTCTACTGGGTACCTGACGTTAGTTGGGGAAAAGTAAAGGCGGTTGGTCGTTGTGCTGGCCACAGAAACAGATGACCTTTACATCGTCTGCCAAATGACCACAAGGTTTGAAAGGGGAACTTTACTTTTTTTTTTTACTTTACTTCTCTATATAAAAGCTAAACACTGTAGTCTTGAAGTTAAAAAGGTGTCGTTATTTTCATAGCATTAGCTTTTTTTCTTCCAAACAGTTTGTAAAAATGTTTGTTGTTTGTCATTTTTTTACATGTTTTGAATGTTCCTTCGGAGTTGAAGATAATTTACTTCCTGGTAAAATTCCTAGTGCAGACCTCCCGCAGGACGATGGGGGGGGGGGAGCGGGCAGGGTTTGAGCCCGGCACCATCGATATGTTTATACGACAGTCCAGCGTAAACAAAAAACTCACGACCAGGTGAGTATTTGTGTTACGGTATTTTTTTTTTACATCATTTTTTTTATATCGCGGATCAAGTTGAAACTAGGTGTCACAAGTCCTTTTCCTCTACTTCAAATTGATTGATGAATGATGTTATCAACTTTAACTTGAAGTGCTATAGGAAGCTGCTGCCTGAGTAGAAGAATGATCTTGTGTTGCCGGGGACTATGTCTTGAACTCCTACAATGTTGAATTATTACGATCTAGGAATCAAGTAAATAACTTCTCCGTAAAAATAAAACAACTTGGAACTTTAATTCAAATTTAACTTAAGTACAACTTATGTACAATGCAGATCAATACAATATGAAATAAAATCACAAAGGCTTATAAACAGAGCTCTAATAAAACATGACTTGCTCATAAGAAATTATTTTATCGACTCGCGTTCTTTCTAGCCCCGCCAATATCCTGGCGCTAGTTTTTAAGAAAAATGTCTAATTATTTTTAAATCAACCAATAGATTTCAATTTCTAGAAAGACAAAGAAAAGCTATAAATAACTCCCTGGTAATTCCAGTCTAGAGAAGAACCCAGATTCTAGGTTTTTCCAAGTTTCCCTAGTAAACAAAAATAACATAGACAAACCCAGAGTGGCGTATGTGACACTAGGCATTGGCATAGAAAAAACATGAATTCTCCCTCGCCTATTCTTAGATCAAGTTGAAAATTTTACATTATTGAGAGATGTAGATGTAAGTATGGAGTTCTTTAGAGAAGCATTTGTTTAAATATTTTTTGCATATTATATAAAGTTTTTCTATTTTTGTTTAATGTTAGTTCACAGAAGGTTTCAAGTCTACCAAATTTATTAGAGATATACAAATAATAGTGCATGGAAACTTTGATAAGAGATTGCAGGCATGAATCATACCAAAGAATAGTTTTAAAAAAAAGCTTCTAGTGTAATTGTATCAATTAGTTTGAATCAATCGTGTAATGGAACTCATTCACCAATTCACAAACAACATTTAGCCACGTGATTCTCTATAGCTTCTGTCCAAAATATTTCATCCATCGTGGATGTCACGTGATACGTATTTTTCATTGTTTTATCAATATTATTACGTGAATAAATGTGTTTATTTTATATTTATTGAGTGAGGTTCATTGTATAAGCCGGCGACCTAGGTTATAATAAATATGTTTTTGTTTAGCTATTAGCTTTCTCAATGCGCTGTGATCCTATCACTTGTCTGGACTACTTTCTCAATGCGCTGTGATCCTATCACTTGTCTGGACTACTTTCTCAATGCGCTGTGATCCTATCACTTCATTCACCTGTCTGGACCAGTTGTGAATGGGATAGGGAAGAAAGGATTAGTTTTGTGATTGTTTACATGGTCTTTTTTAATGCATGAAATAAAAAATCACTCATGGCTCAAGAGTCTTCAAGTACGATTTCTGTCCTTTGTTCAAGATGCGAAACAAAATAATTTTTTAATAGTTAATAAACAAATTGGTTAATTTGTGTTATTGATTCTTGTGTTCTCAGGTAAAAGAAATAATCGTGTGAAATTTCAGTTAATCCGAGATAGGGTGTAAAAGTCTTTAGCCAGACTGACAGACAGATAGATAGTTATGATGAGTTGTTATAAGGCTTGTAAAAATGTAAGGAATAAAGCTGACATATTACTTACTTACAAATGGTTAGTGGATGTCAGATACCGAGATAGTTGACACAGCGTTTATTTATAGACACAAGATAGGAACGACAATCTGTCCCACATCACGAGTTTCACTTTGATCTAGTGGTCTTCTCACGTTTGATTTCTATACATTCAAGACATATACACAACTGATCTAGATGTCTTGGCAGTCTGTAGTCTATGTTTCATTTGTGTGAATTTTTTTTAACCTTGGTTAGGCCTATAATAGAATATACATCCTCTGTTAGGGACCCATCAACTCAAGAAAACATTAGGAAACTGGAACAGACACAAAATAGAGCAGTGAGATTCATAACAAATCAATATTCACATTGGAC
>JADKLZ010071522.1:16619674-16627450 GCA_021533235.1 Biomphalaria straminea
GCCACATAACACCCTGCTCGTTAACCGTTGGCCAAAGAGACAGATGACCTTGACATCATCTGCCCCCATAGATCGCAAGGTCTGAAGGGGACAATTTTTACTTTATGTTCAAATGATTTTTTTTTCATGGAAAAAAATAAATAAATAAAAGGGGGATAACACCCACGACTTTCGCCACGACATTCGCCACGACATTCGCATTATAATCACGACGTTTTAAAGATCTTAGCTAACCAGAAAATACTACAATTAAAAACTTATAAAATATGAACCCAGATCTTGTAGAAAACATCTACATCAATGAAAAAACAAATCAACATTTATGTATTTAATTGTGTTCTTTAACTTCTCATTTTATTTATATATTTATGCGTAATTGTTCATTATTGCAAGGAGTCCTTCCTCTTCAATAAACAGTCCAGCGAATAATGTGTACATAAGATGTTGCGCAAAATGTTCATACATGACAATTTACTTATTCCAGTTTTTTTTTTCTTTTTGTAACTTAATACAAAAAAACATTTGAGCCGAGTGCGGGAATCCCCGCTGAAAGTGTGTTCGAAGTGATCAAAAGAAAAAGACGTAGACCAAGTAGATAAGATTTTGATCAATTCTAACGTCCAACCAAAAGTTTCTGCTGTATGTTCAGGTTATTTTTTTTTTCAAATATGCATTAACTGGAGGCGCGGTGGCTGAGCGGTAAAGCGCTTGGCTTCTGGACCCGGGGGTTTCGGGTTCAAATCCTGGTGAAGACTGGGGGTTTTATTTCGGGATCCTTGGGCACCTCTGAGTCCACCCAGCTCTAATGGGTACCTGACACTAGTTGGGGAAAAGATGGCTACCTGGTCGAGCGGTTTGCACGCTGGATTGTCGTTTGGATTTATAGATGGTCCCGGGTTCAAACCCTGCCCGCTCCCATTCCCCGTCGTCCTGCCGGAGGTTTGGACTAGGAAGTAAATATCTTCAATTTGAAGGAACATCCGAAACATGTAAAACATTTTACAAACATTTTTACAAGTAAAGGCGGTTGGTCGTTGTGCTGGACACATGACACCCTCGTTAACAGTGGGCCTCCGAATCAGATGACCTTTACATCATCTGCCCTATAGACCACAAGGTCTGAAAGGGGAACTTTTTTACTTTTTTTTTTTTACTTTATGCATTAACTGTTCTTCTTCTTCTAGCCACTTGAACTGTGAGCTCTTTTGCAATTAGTGTGCTGTTTTCTTCAGTTCAGCACTGCCGCACAGCAAATGCCCGGTGGGCCGACACCAAATGGGCCGGTCTGGTTGCGACCAAAGAAATTTTTTTTTAATGCAGACAATTTCATAAAAAAAAGTTATAGTAGCAAAGACAAATTTGCCCGAACACGTTTTATTTTATTTATTTATTTTTTTTTACAATTAATAATGTATGAAATTCTGTAAGTATATCAAAAATGTACATAATACACTATGCATATTATCATTCGCAAAACGTTAGACCGTACATTTAGCTGTGTAGGCCTAAGAGCGGCATTGGCTTCAATAATGCTTTGATGTCTGTGTGTTTGTGTTTGGCCTAAACGTTATTGCTGGACTTTGATGACACTCCCACTTGGTTTTCCTCCTTCCCTACCCCGACTTTTGATGGTTCCATTGACAATGTTACCGAAAACGAGGGAAGAGGGAGAGTAAGGAAACATTGATATAACGCAGAAAAAAAAGGGCGACAATTAGCTCTTCAACAATACTTAATAGAAATTAACTTTTAACACACATAGCCGAGATATTGCAAACCACAAAACTTATTCACAGCTCAATATATAGTTCTTTCTGCGATTTTCAAAGTAAGAGGAAGCATTCTTTTTGTTTAATTTTAATAACATAAATTTAAAAATAATATACTTCAACTTATAAAAAAATATTGTATGTTTAAAAAACATCAAATCAAGATCTAAATAATTATTTTTGCTATTTTAATAAATGACAAATACATACATAGTGTATCATGGAGGCGCGGTGGCTGAGTGGTTAAGCGCTTGGCTTGGGGTCCGGGATTCGAATCCTGGTGAAGACTAGAATTTTTAATTTCGAGATCTTTGGGCCCTCTGAGTTCAGCCAGCTTTAATGGGAAAAGTAAAGATCGTTGTGCTGGCCACACGAATCCCTCGTTAACCATAGATCACAGAAACAGATGACCTTTACATCATCTGCCCTATAGACCACAAGGTCTGAAATACTCTGAAATGGGATCTTTTTTTATGCTTAGTATGAAGTCAATGACGGAAATTCGTATAGTAATTCTCTGGTTTTATATAGCGCTGTCACATCTGATATTTAATGATAGAAGAATTATATTTTTATTGGTCATATTCATATACAAGTCTCGTTTTTTGAGAATGTAGTAGGACAAAGCAAAAGCTTTTTACAGTAAGTGCATCTCTAACCGTTCTGCATTCTCTAATCTTTTAATGGAATGTGTCAGACGGGAATACCCACGACTTAAGTCAAAGAGCAACATGCATGCCTAAATTTTTTTTTTAAAGTAAAATTTGTAATCTATAAAAATACCAAACGTCTCCAAAACATTTAATAATTCATTCATTTCAAACTCATTGATGCTGCTATTGTATTTTTTTTTAATAGTTTTCAGATCACATACAGGTATAAATTAAATATAATACGTAATCCTATGAGAGCGTACTTTCAGTTTTTTAATATTTTATTAAACGTTATATGTTTTGATGAGAATTACAAATTTAATATGACAGAAGGGCGTAGCAGGAGGGGGGTTCAAACCATCAGCTGCCTCAGACCTCATTGTCTGAAACGGAAACTTAAGTTACTGCCACAGTGAAGCCAAAGAGAAAAGGCTGGGCTTAAAATCCCCTTTCAATAAACCAAAAACAAAATAAGAAAACTAGTCACACATTTCATCAGCTTAGCCACATTTTGTGGTTACCCTCCCCATCCTATACACAAACTAAAGCAAAATTATAGTTAGCATTTTCTACAAGTCGCTGGACTCAATTAAGTGCCGTGAATAGCAGATTGGGTTTTTGAATTTTTTAGCTGATTAAGAGCACACTAATGCACTGTAGATACCCCTGAATAAGCCTTTTTAAAGCTTAAAATACCGGAAATAATGCTTGGATCCGGGGCTCGCCACGAACCCCGCAGCGCTCCCCCAGACTCCCTAGCTGTTAATGGCGGTGTATACTGTCTTTCCACTAACTAAAGGAAGAGCCTATTTAAGGGTACAAAAAACGTCCGAAAGAATGAAAGATCAGTATGTAATGAAGATAAATTGCATACACACACACAATCACTTATAGGCTATATATGCTTTTTAGTGACGGTAGTACGCACCGGTACGGCATCTTTTTCAATGTGGGGAAAAATATTACTATTCTTGTATTTTTACGTTTATTATTAATTTATTACTAATCAAAAGTTAGGTAATCCATCACTGAGTACATATTTTTTTGATAAAAAACATCACTGATATAACATATGACATGGTATTTGTGGGCCGGTTAATACGGTAATGCCCGGGCCGATTTTGATTCCCAGTCCGCCCCTGCCGCACAGGGTGTTAGTTTTGTTGGGCTGTAGTGGAAGTAGGGTCTGCCTAAGGTGGTTTAGGGAGGGGTATTCAAAAAGGATATGGTTTACGCAGGGGCGGACTGGCTATACGGGCATTTGGGCAAATGCCCTGTGGGCCGGTACCCAAATGGGCCGAGAGTGCAAGTGAAATGGCCGCATCGATGTCACTATGACACAAATAAAATTGTTAAATGTTTTATAATATTCCCTTTTAAAAAGGCCATCTGAGCCTTTCACGGACTCTACAGTGTCATACCATTTAACACAATTTCCAAAATAATGTAATAGCCTTCATCCATAGACAGTGTTACTAGTGGGCTTCATCCTTTTAGAGCCATCATACTTAACAATTTAAAAGAAATATAAAGCCTATATCTCTTTTAAAGATATAGAGTTCACTGTATGCATTCATATTAATACATTATCAAACTTAAAATAATGATTTTGAGGACAGATAGACCTAGAAATGGATGCCCATCAAATGATATAGAATTTGTGGGCCGAATTGCATAGAAATGCCCGGGCCGATTTTGACACTCAGTCCGCCTCTGTGTTTACGGTATCATTAAGGTGGGAGAAGTGTCTACAAAAGGGGGAGCTGTGTGGAATTTATTTTACTGAGATGATAATTTAACAAGAGGTGTGTGCCCTGTCCTTAGTTGGAAGATTCAGGTTTGCTCTATGCGGGCAGGGCCGGTCTTAGGCCACTGCAACCTATGCGGTAGCAGTGGGCCCCGCGCTTTCATAGGCCCCGCGCTAATTCAAGGTGTAATTATTTAATTGCAAAAAATATACACAAAATCCCTGAAAATCTCCTGAAATTATTAAAATCTCCTGAACACATTTTAAAATCTCCAGAAAATTAGACTATTTACTTTTATAGTCACTGGCATTTAAATATGTCATTGGTTACAAGGTTTGTAAAGTAGGGGAGAGGCTTGCAATATGGACCATGATCAAAAATGGACCACCACGATATTAGGGAAACTACACTATATTGACAAAAACTAAATATTGAATATTCAACAGTAATCTCCCTTAGTTGGTTTGCATACATCAGTATATAGAAAACGAAAGTATATTTTATGAGCTAGGTGATTTTTTGTTTTCGCATATTTTTTTCTAAAATCTGTTCCTCGTTTATGGCTTGTATGGAGAAGCAGACTTACACAAGAAGACTCAAATAAATTTGTTTATGTTTTAGGACCACTAATGACTTTGTGAAAGAATGTTCAACACAGTAATCGTGTTATTAACTTTTTAGTGACAACTTTTGCTAAGCCTATCATTTTTCTAATATGGACCACGTAAAAATTCTAATATGGACCAGTGGTCCATATTTGATTCTCGGCCATATCAGTGGTTCATATTAGATCACATCTCTCTCTCTCTCTCTCTCTCTCTCTCTCTCTCTCTCTCTCTCCTCGATATGTATATATATATATATATTGTAACGAATCTCACCTTCCATGCTCTCTTCAAAATGCACCACACGACACCACCAACTTAAAGAACTTGATAAATCGATGCTCCAAAATAACGCAACAGTTAAATGTTAAATAAATCATAGCCTATTCTGTTCAATTGGCTACAACGTAACAAGGACTGTACAAAATCTTCACACTCTAACGTATCAACTCTGCAACTCTGTATCAACTCTCTGTATTCTGTATTTTTCATTTTATTTATTGTCATTAGCTGTGAATATTAGGTTTTAGAAAATATCGTCAAGAACTCGTTAAGAAAATGGTCACATAGGAGCTCTTGAAGCTGTGAGGTGCCTTGTTCTCATCAATGAATATCTCTAAGAGTGTAAAGCAGCGTTTCTCAAAGAGAGAGGGGGGCGCGACGTCCTTACATACAATGCATACAATACACGGGTGAGGAGAAGCCGGTCAGTAAATTTGTCAGGGTAATTTCCATTGCAACTATCAATTAATGTTTGAATATTAACCAAGTAAAAAAGCATATTAATTAAGTAAAACAGTTTTATTACCAAGATTTAAAAAATTAAAATATTTCAAGCTAGACTGCTAGAGATATCTTTTTATCTTCCAAGTAGAGCCTTTTAAAATATAAAAATGTAGGCATATAACAGTCTGCATCAATATCGACTCAAAACTATTTGAAGAAGACATTTAAAACGTCTCCGCTAACTCGATTCTTCTCAACTTTAACATGATGATGATTTTGCGACGATCAAGTCTATTGTAGACGTTGCGCTATGTGTAACTCAAATGTAGCTCGCATAAAAGTATTGAGTTTTTTCCTCCTTTTTTATTAGACTTGATCTAAGACTTTTTTTTAATTAGGATAAATTGAGCACTCTGATTACAGGAAAACACTTGCATTATTAAATATAAATAAATTGAAACGTCACAAAATTTGTTTTTACGACCTATAAATTTTGTTACATAACTATTTAGCACTAATAAAATTTTCATGTCTAATGTAAAACAGCAATTAATGATAATGACAAATGAAAGTGCTTTTAATTGCATAATTAAAAAATAATAAAATCTTTAGTTTTTGTTCATTAACCTATGTATTTTTTTCTTCATTACCTTTGGTCCATATTGAAGTTTGATGTGGTCCATATTAGAAAACTTGGGTTTCAAGATGGACCACTTTGACATTTCTTAATTTTATTTTTAATTTTATTATTATGCATATTTATATCATGGCGCGTTGGCATTATGATAAGAATGATAGCCTCTATATACACAAGAAAATTCCAGTTTGTAGGATTAGAAACTTTTTTTTATGAAGGGTCAAAAAAAGTGGTCCATATTGGAAGCCTCTCCCCTACAGACCGCAATTTTTAACTTAGTAAAGAATGAATACCATTCAAAGTTGTTTTTTTTTTCGTATACAAAATCTTAATTTTCGATTATTATTATCCTTATTTCCACACACACTAGGCCCCGCGCAATTAGTTTCGCATAGGGCCCCGCAATTGCTAGGACCGGCCCTGTATGCGGGGGGAGAAAGTTAATACTGTCCAGTTTATTAGGCATGTTCATTTCTTTGTTCATGGCTCTGCCTGTTTCCTGTCAAATTTATAAGAAAATCGTTAGGGCTGTCTTTAAAAAAACCGTCAAATTTTGTTTATCTAGCTTTATAATTCAGTCCGTGAAGAGTTGACAAGCTAATTCGTAGAATCGTTAATCTAGATAATTTAAAAAAAAAACAACTGTTAATTAATTCAAAGGCTAAAAACGTTTGCATAAAAAGTGTCACAGCAAGATACCATCTGCAAAATTTTAGATCGATAAGATACTAAGATGTCAATATAAAAAATTGAAATGTTTGCATTTCTTTTGTTTTTTAAATGTGATGAAAGTGTTAGCTAATAGTAAGAATGTAAAAAAAAAAAAATAAGCGTAAAATAAATATCAGCATAAGACAACAACACTGCTAATAAGACCTATAAACAATAGCGTCAAATAACTTACCTTTCAAAACGTTTGCCTAGTTGAAACAGTAAACAGATTGTCGCATGTGTTCAGAAATGTTTGATAAGATAAACAATTAGTTCACTAAGTAGATCTTTTTTTTTTTTTTGGTAAATAATTTTAAAGTAGCTAGAAATTAATTAGGGGCACGTCGGCAGATTAGTAAAGCGCTTGGCTTCTGAACCGAGGATTCCGGGTTCGAATCCAAGGATTTTGAATTTCGGGATTTTAGGGGCGAGTCCATCCAGCTCTATTGGGAACCAGACATTAGTTGGGGGAAAAAAGCGGTTGGTTGTTGTACTGGCTATGTAACACCCTCGTTGACCGAAGGCCACAGAATCAGATGACCTTTACATCATTTGACCACAAGTTCTGTAAGAGAAACTTTTTTTTACAGAAAAAAGAACAATGGTAGATCTAGTTGTCCCGTGTTTGATAATCATCATCATCAAACTCCATTGGAGTGAGGGGTTGAGAGGCTCAATTTATCTCTTGCAAAAGACCTGGACAGAAACCCTGTTGTTTTGAGTTGTGCATATATGTCACCATACTGATCTTGAATTTTTGGTTTCCCAGATCTATCGAGACGGAGATAGCAAATCTGGGGCAGTCCGTGTTTGATAATAGGATTTGAAAGAGTATATGTTAAACTGTCAACCTAGACAAATGGAAAATATTTGTACAAAGCATATATCAACTCTCTCTATCTGATAAAAAGATATTTCAAGTTATTT
>JADKLZ010071522.1:16672806-16689729 GCA_021533235.1 Biomphalaria straminea
GAACCAAACTCGAACCTCACTTAGGATCGAAATAAACCGAACCCGAACTTTAAAACAACTCAGTACAAATCGAACCAAAAAGTCTTTACCTTGACTGAACCGAATCAAAAATTGTGCAATATCTTACTAAGAAAAAAAATAAAAATTTAGTTTTAGTGAGTTGATTTGACAGTTATTTTTGGAAAACTCAGCTGGATCATTTTGGGTCGTCTTCTTTTTTTTCTTCTTCTTCTTCATTCTCATTGTTATGTTGGAGGGTTCAGATCACTACACCAATATCTGAGATGAACTGCGCAGTGGTTTCCAAGTCAGGGAGCTCTCCATATAGTTTTCTTTCTATTGGGGTGTTTTGTGGCCAGTGTCTTATGCGGGCCTCTTGGTAAAGAGCGCAGTCTTGGAGGACATGGTCGGCATTCTCTGATGACACTCCGCATGGGCAGATATCACTGGTTCCAATTTTGAGCTTCCGGTACATGTGTTGTCGCATTCTGTTGTGTCCGGTCCTAAGTCGAAAGATTACACGTTGATCTTGTCGGGATAGCTTATAGTAAGCATCATCTTTCTTGTGATTTGGATGTGAGCTTGTCCATTTCTCATTTATTTTATTTATAATTAATTTCTTCATTTCTTTCAGGTAGAGTGCAGAGTTAATTTGTGAGCCACTTCTTCCACCCATAGCAAGTGTGTCAGCCTTCTCGTTTCCCTCGAGTTGAATATGAGCTGGCACCCACTGAACAACAGTCTTTCTGCTGTTGTTGTTGAGTTTTTTCAGTGCTGCTCTGAGGTTTTCAACACAAGAGAAACCAGAGTTCTGCAAGCCTTGGAGGGTTGTCTTCGCATCGGTTAGTAGGACAATCTGACTGTGTGGGAAACTTGGATGATTTGTTAGCATGGTAGCAGCTAGTGTTAGTGCTTCCCTTTCTGCTCTGTGGAACACTGATCCACTGATCGCTAGGATAATTGGTTTGAAGAAAACAGTTCACTATTTCCTTGAGCTCTGTTGGTCTGTAGTCAGATTTTCTTTTTATGTTTTCAATATGGTCCCTTATAGTAGAAAGAGGGCTTTCGTCCCAGGGTGGAGATTCATTATGGTGTATCGAGGATTTTAGAGTTACTTTTTCGAGTTGGTGTCTTCTTTTGATTCATCCCTAATGGTACCGTGACATTTCATATTTTTTAGTTGATGAAATGGGAGAGACGAATGAACGAAAATTTGACTCTGAACGTAAAAACTATCATTAAAAGTGAACACATCTTTGCCTTTTAGGGAGCACGAAATAAGCCGATATTTTTTAGTGGTATAGAGATGTTTGTGGCTGAAAAAAAAACGTAAGTTTAAACAGCATTATGAAATCAGAAACATAAATTGCGGCATTCTTAGTTTGAGCTAACATCATCTAGAATCTATATTCAGCGCTTGAGCTTGGTGTCTCATCTACGAAGTTGGATCTTCAGAATTTGGTTTTGAATAAACTTTCTACATCCCATGAATTAATGTAAATATTATACTCGTGTGGGGGCGGGGTTTCTGATTGGAAAAGCGCTTGGCTTGCGATTCGACGGGTCCCAGGTTTGAATCCTGGTGAAGACTCAGATTTTTGATTTCGGAATTTTAAGGTCACCTCTGAGTTCACCAAGCTCTAATGGGTGCTTGACCTTAGTTGGGGAAAAGGCGGTTGGTCAATGTGATGGTTGCATGACACCCTAGTTAACCGTGGAACACAGAAATAAATGACCTTTACATCATCTGCTCTATAGATAGTAAAGTCTGAAAGGGAACCTTTTTACAACTTTATCCACCGGTCTCTTATAAAAGTGCTATTTTTTAATTTTTTGATTGTATCTTTTCTGTTATGTGGCCCGCAACAAGAGTGTTGGAATTTAAAATGGCCCACCAGCCGAATAAGGTTTCACATTGCTATTTTATCTAATTAATAATTGAGTGAAACATTATTACATGTACCTAGTTTTGGCTATTACCTAATTTCATAACATCGTACCGAACCGAGCCCGAACTTTAAAGTGTTTGGGTCACCCTGACCTCACCACGATCCCTTTCATTTAAACTTGATCCTGGGGTTACTCTGACTTCCCAACGATCCCTCTCACCGACACTTGAGCCATATAAAGTTGCAGAAGTTGAATGTAGCCCAAAAAACTTGAGATAAGAAAATCATGACTTTGTTATGTTCAGAATAATATTTTCGCTCAGTTTTTCTTAGAGGCATTGTGGACTGAATGAAAAGTAGTTTGAAGCTTTTTAAATGACCAACATGTCGGCTATCTTAGGTGTAATTTAAAGGTTTCCAATGTGCTGCAAGAAGGATGTCCACTATGGCCTTATAGGTGACAAAGTGTGCTTTATATGGACTGAGTTTTGTGGTTTAAAACGACTGTCTAGGCTGGTTTAAAAGGACTGTCAAGTGTGGTTTAAAAGGGGTGACCAGTGTGTTCCAAGAAGAGTGTCTTGTGTTGTCCAAGAAGATTTTTAAATGTGATCTTAGATCGTGCCCATTGTGTTCAAATAGGGATAGTCAGGTTGTTTTAAATAAAGGGTATCCGGTGTGTTCCAACGGGGGTGTTTAGTGAAGTCCAAAAGAGCTATCAATTATGGCCAAAGAATTGCATATGCTTGTACAGTGTGTTCGAAAAGGGATGTGTGTGTGTTTGTGTGTGTGTCTGTTGTTTTTCCTTTAAAAAATCAGAATTTCTATGTGTACTCCCAAAAAAGGAAGAGTTTGGCCACTCGAAACAACTCGAACTTGTTACGTATCGGGTCCTAGACTAAATATCTTTTTTATGCAAATTAAGTTCTGAATGTAGCTCTTGATAGAAATAGGTTCTACCTATTAACATAGAGCCGTATTACATACCAATTGAATCTATATATAGACATGTCAAAAAAATCCCCTATGTACTGTATTTTTCCGGGCCTTACCGATTGAGTAATATACCCGGAAGTCTTACACCACAAACCCTGAGCCTGAGACTTCACAGTAGGTACTTCATGCGATCAGACAAAATAAAAGATGCATTCATCTTAATATGGCTCTTTTTATTCATGTCCCCATGTGCAATGACCCGGCATGTGACGTTCATATCAGACCGTTGTGTAATTTTCTAACAAATCATGGATTTAGTATTGCTGATGATCTCCAAATGAGTAAGCTTTATTTTGTTTTAAATATACAATATATAGCTATATAGCTATTTAATAGCTATATATCCCTTATATTAAAACAACACTCAATACTTTTATTTTTAAATCTATGTTGGTTGTTATAAATAAATAAATGAAGTCTTTGTAATCTTGTTTTCTTCTCATTTTGACTTTTTAAAACCGTATTCTAATATATTCATATCACGGTAACATAAATAACGAGTTAAGCCTATTTTCTCTTCTGGACGGTCCGACTGTAGTACGACACTGAAATTTGAGAGACATTGGCAGTAAATCATGTAATGGGCTGGCTTTTCCTAACATGCAGGATAACATTTTGTGCTGGACCTGTGTTCATCACGCAAAAGATGCCTACAAAATGATGTAACGTCTCTCACGAGGAATAAGACCGTTCTGATGTAAGAAATGAGTGAAACGACTCAAAAGGTCTTATTTAAAAAACGTTGGAATTGATCTTGCTTAGAAAAAAAAATGTCCACTTCACTTTCACTTTACTCATACATGGACTTTTTACTTTAATACAACTACAAAATAATTTTTGTCCGAGCCTTTCTTAACCATCTACGTTTGAGAAACGTTGACCTACAATACAGGACACACTCTTGCAGGTAGAAAAAAAAAAACTGTACCTGCAAAGTCCTAGCGTGACGGGATTTTTTTTTTCTCCGTGTACAAATTGATGAGTAAGCACAACGTCTGTTACTATTTATACACTATTTACATTCCCGTAACACTTTTGACTTACTTAGAATAAAATCCTCTTTCGCTTCATTATTAAAAAAAAAATGTAACAGAAATACGTTAGAATATAAAAAATTGTATACATTAGAGTTTAGCTGTACTGATGTTTTATGATTTGCAGAAAACGTAAAACACACTCTACATTATTTTATGAACATTGGATGTTACTTGTCTGATGAGGGTTTGCGTGAAATATTCAAAACATATCGGCAAATACGGGCGCAGAAAAAAAGATAAAAATACATCTGAATTAGGCCCTACAAGACAACGGCATTGTCAGTGTAATTTATGACAAAAAATTTAGGTCACAGCGTGGATCGAGGTTGACAGTCATTGGGACAAGGTTAATTCTCATTTACTTATTAAAATCTCAGTCTTACTCTTGGAACACAGCCTCACTCTCACAGCACAGCCTCAATATCATACCACAGCCTCACTTTAGCATCAGAACCTCACTTTCATAGAGCAGCCTCAGTGTCACAGCACGGCCTCAATATCATACCACAGCCTCACTTTAGCATCAGAGCCTAACTTTCATAGAGCAGCCTTATTGTCACAGCACAGCCTCAATATCATACCACAGCCTCACTTTAGCATCAGAGCCTAACTTTCATAGAGCAGCCTTACTGTCACAGCACAGCCTCAATATCATACCACAGCCTCACTTTAGTATCAGAGCCTAACTTTCATCGAGCAGAAGGCTAAAACGTGAAGTAACAATAGTAAATAAAGCACTGAACTATACATTACAATACAAAAAACACAACTTAATAAAAAAAAAAGCAATGCCACATTTGATATTCCGTATGCTAGGACAAATGCGTAAAAGTTCTTCTTCTTGCCTGGAGCATGGAAAGAATTCCCAGAATTAGCAATGTAAACCAACGAATTCGCCGAGTGTAAGTCTCTACTAAACATACATGACTAAATTAACTCATGGATACCCGTTAGACGCCAGGACTATATCTAATACAATAATCTACATTCTTTGCACGAAGCGCTATAACAATAATTTGCTCTTAATTGCTTATGTTGATCACTAATTTCCTAAGTGAAAATTAACTCGTAATGTCTACTTATGCCTACAATTTGTGTTCACCTTAATTCTCTTAGGGTTGTTGACAGGATTTGAACCTGTGCGGGAAGATCCCAATGGGTTTCTAGTTCATCGCCTTGACCTTTCAGCCACGACAACCTTCAATTTCGATTGCTTAACTCTTTGACATCGCAACGACGCTCACATCGTTGATTCTATCTAGATATAAAGCTATAAATTCCGTCCAAAGTGGAAAATAATTTCGGTTTCAAAGAGTTAATAAGAGGCGCGGTGGCTGAGCGGTAAAGCGCTTGGCTTCTGAACCAGGGGGTCCCTGGTTCGAATCCCGGTGAAAACTGGGATTTTTATTTCGGGATCCATGGGCGCCTCTGAGTCCACCCAGCTCTAATGGGTGAAAAGTAAAGGCGTTGGTCGTTATGCTGGCCACATGACACCCTCGTTAACCGTAGGCCACAGAATCAGATGACCTTTACATCATCTGCCCTATAGACCATAAGGTGTGAAAGGGGAACTTAATTCTCCCACATCAATTCTCAGATCAAGTTGAAATGTTACAAAATTATTTGTCGCAAATAACAAAACACGAATGAATCAAACAATATGCGAATGATTAAATAAGTATGGTACATTAATTATTTTGTTTGGCATTTAAAAAAATGAATACATGTACAACTAATTTAGATATATGGCTGTAAATGTAAATTTATTCCCCTTTTTAACGTTTTTTATAAGTTTTTTTTTTCTTCCACTTCCTATTCTCCGATTAAGATAAAATTGTGTTCAATTATTCATAGTCGATAACAATTCATGAATTGATAAAGATTAATACATTAATTTATAAATTAGTACTATTAGTAATTAATTAATTAAATTTATATAGAATAAAGGGAAAATATTCCTACAGTATTGAGATGTATGACAGTCATTTTTTGCAGTTCTTTCCCTTTGATGGTTTTTTTTTTAATTTTTGTGGTTTTTTTTTTTAATTTTTTTTTTAAATTTTCATCTAGATGGAAGGTTCAGCTGTCAGTTCAAAGAAAACTTCACCAAATGTTCTTACACAATATTACACGAATGTAAACAGTTGTGGTCCAAAGTAAGTTTTTAATGTACATTCTTTAATTAGGTCGTGTCATCGTAGATTTTACTTCTTCAATTAAAAAAAAAGTATAGTATTTCTTTCTGCTTCTGTGGCCTTCGGCTTACGAGGCTGTTATGTGGTCAGCACAACTACCAACCACCATTACTTTTCCCAACTAATGTCAGGAACCATTGATAGAGTTCGGTGGACTGAAAGCAACCAGAAATACCAAAATTCAAGTCTTCACCGGGATTTCAACCGATTCCCGACTCTGTGGAAGCAAGACACTTTACCATTTGGCCATCAATCCCTTATTGAAATAAGACCAGAGTTACGTTAAGTGTTTCAAAGCAAGAATACTGTTATAACTCCAGTGGCGGACTGAATGGTTAATGTGTGTGGCCCACTGACACACAGACTAAGGCAGGTCGCAGGTCAACGGCTGTCCCTGGTGTGACCTGTGCTTGTGCTCATGTGATCTAGAGCCTGGACGGAGTTGAGCAGTGTGTTACAGTTGCAGTACAGTCCAGAGAATAGCAAGCAGTGAGGACTGGTGTTACGAACTGAGTCTTCGAAAATGTAGCTTGTACGAGCTAGAGAGACTTGTGCTAGTTAGACAGTTCCATTCCTGTTAAGCAGGGGCGGCCCTAGCAGTGCGCGGGGCCCTGGGCGAGCGTCATGTGCGGGGCCCCTAGCCGTAAAGGTAGACTATATATATATATATATATATATATATATATATATATATATATATATTTATATATCGTACCACATCTCGCTAACGGGCTAATCCTTCTCTAATGCTGCAACAATAACAATACAGTATGTTCGCCTAAGATGTGGGCCTTATTTTTGTAACAAAACATAGAACATTACGTAGGGTACTGCTGGTTAATTTAAAAAAAACACTCGTCACTACTAATAGTATGTCGCCTCTCCCACTCTGCTAATTGAAGCCAATAGGATGTTCTTTAAGAATAAAGTGTTCTATAGGAGTTACAGTGGTCCATTTACTTTCGAAGACCCGACTTTTTTGGAAAGGCTGTATGACGTTTTTTTTTTAAAATAATTTATAAAAACAAGGTTACAAGGACAGTTTGTGTGGAAACACAAACTCAAAATCTGCCCCTGAAGTGGTCAACCCAGACAGGTAAAAAAGGAGGTTTCAATATTTTCAGAAAGAACATCAGAATGAAATTCTATCAATGACAAATAAATGACAGAGTAGAATGGAGAAAGAAGGTTGACAGATCTTGTGTAGTGCCCCAGTGAAGTTTATTAATTACTTTACAACATTATGACACGTGATATGAAAAACTACTTTTTAATTGTTGTTTTAAATTATGTCCAACTTATATGCATAGGCTTACTAAATAGATTTTTCTGTGTAAATAGACAACCAAAACATAGAGCAAGTACAAGAATATAAATATCTAGGCACAACTATCAACAACAAACTGAAATGGAGTGAACACTGTCAAAATTTATACACGAAAATTAACCAGCGACTCTTCTATCTCAGAAAGCTAAGAAAATTTAACATAGACAAAACGATAATCAAACTATTCTACACAGCAACCGTCAGCAGTCTTATTAACTTTGCCATCACCTGCTGGTACGGTAATACTCCACTGGCACAAAGACTCAGAATAAATAGACTAATTAAAAAAGCATCGTATATTACTCAAGCACAGCTACCATCTCTTGAAGAGCTTTTCCAAGAAAGATGCATTTCCAAATCACTCACGATTCTTAAAGACAACCTTCACCCATTAAACCAATGTTACATAAGATCTGAACGAAGTGGTCGTCTCCTTTCCATCAAGACTAAAACTGAAAGATTTAAAAACTCCTTTGTCCCACTTTCGATCAGAGTGTTTCGAGATCAGCTGTCATCAAGAAGTACATAGAAGTCAAATTCATAAAGCGCTGGTTGTGAATGTGCATGTGTGTTTGTTGTATGTGAATGTTGTTCGAATATTTCATTAACATTGTTTTTGTATAGTAGTTACGCTGACGTTGTCAAGTTGTAATCAAACTGAATTTCCATTAGATTGGATCAATAAAATTATCTTATCTTATCTTATCTTAAATGTAGTAGTTAGTATAACAAAACTTACTTAACTTAGCAATACTAATGTAAAAAAAAAAAAGAAAAAAAAAACGTTTTCATATAAACCTGTTTAAAAAGGGTAATCTATTATCTCTTTCGTTACAGAGCTTTCGGTGTTTGTTAACGTTAATAATGAATAGTTGTAAAAGTGATGTATTTTTTCTGAAAGAAACTGCTTGCATAAGTGATTTAAAAATTAGATTTTTCGGTTTTAGAAAAAAAAAAGTAGCCGTTGCATCAGAACTTTGAATGGTCTTAAATATTATGATGTCGGATTTTCGCTAACTTTTCTAGTTTACGAGATCTAAACGCAACGGATGGACGGACAGACATTCCACACAAAACTAATAGCGTCTTTTCCCCTTTCTGGGACCGCTAAAAATACTTCCGCGTTTTTTTTTTTTTGTTTTTTTGTTTTGTTTTTTCAACACGTTCACACAGTAGCCGATTGGAAAAAGAAAACGTAATAATATGTCATGCTGGAAGCTGATTTGCCGAAATAACTGTATAAGCATACCAACTGGTGATACTGTTTATATCCGAAAAATATTATACGTTTATGAAATTAAACAGCTTACTGCGAAAAGCTGACCTTTGCGTGCGGTCTTAGAACGTATCACCAGCGACAGTCGAGAATACACCGTACAATTGTTTAGTTATTTTCAGTGCTTTTTTATTTAAAAAAAAAAATAAATTGATTGCCTAATTTTTTAACTGTTAATAAATTAATAAACGCTAAAATTCAAGAAAATTAATATTTTTTCCCCACATTGAAAAAAAGTGAAGTACGCCGTACGACGTGACGGTAAAAAAAAGCACTGATTATTTTCATTAAATAATCTATTGGTCAAAAGTTCCATTATTGTTACTACAAATGTATTTTTCATATACAATTTTTCATAATGCAAATAGTAGTTCAAACTTTATTACTACGCATTTTCCAAATAAAATCCGATTAGACGTCGAAACGATTAGGAATGGTTGATTCTACTTATGTGTTTTTATTGTGAACGTTAAACGATGATAGCCTCTAAGACTCGTCTGTCTTTACCGAAACAAAACGGTATTGGTATATTTGGTATACTGGGAAAATATTGAGTAACAAGTCCTTGTTTACGACCACTCATTTAGTTTTCGAAGTTGGTGACAATAAAATCTCCCAGCGCGGGGCCCCCCTTAGGCGCGGGGCCTGGGGCGGTTGCCCCAGTTGCCACCCCCTAAGACCGCTACTGCTGTTAAGCATATTGGCTGTGTTGATGTATTAGTAATTAAACCGCCACTGTTGTTAATGAAGCTCTTGTTGTCAAGTTCTTGTGTTAAATGAGCTGTGTTGTGTTAAGCAATGTTTGCAGAAAGCCTGATAAGTGAAGTTCGTTACAACACTATAAACTACCATAAACTAGCAAAATCATTCATTCACAGCAATAGTTGCTTAAAATTATTCTCTAAGTTTTTAAAACTCTTGAATGTTTATTTTTGTTTTACTCAAATTTATTAGCCATGACTAAATAAATTATTATAAATTATTATAAATTTAAATTTATTTCATTTTTTACTTAAAAATTATAACGGTCAAACCAGAGTTTTCGTCACGTGACCAACGAACTAGTAATTTTTGTCTTAGTGTTATACATCAGCAGTTACAGTTCTTGGAAAATCTTGAACGACGTTTTTTGAGAGAAGCGTCCGTACAGGTTCCATGAAGTTCTGATTTGAAAAAAAGTTCCCCTTTCAGACCTCGAGGTCTATACTGTCTATAGGACAGATGATGTAAAGCTTATCTGATTCTGTGGCCTAGGGTTAACGAGGGTGTCATGTGGCCAGCAAAACGACCAACTGCCTTTACTTTTCCCTAATTAATGTCAGTCACCCATTAGAGGCGCACAAGGATTCCGAAATAAAAATCCCAGTTTTCAACAGGATTTGAACCCGGGACCCCCTGTTCAGAAGCCAAGCGCTTTACCGCTCAGCCACTGCGCCTCCTCTGATTAGAAGAGTTGAAAAAAATGTTGAGATTGTACAGCCATATCTAGAGATTTTAAGGTTTGCAAAGACTTTTTTAGGCAAGCAACAGTGCCATGGAGAAGGCAGACAATGGAACCGATCGGGGTGACATCAACAAGACGTAGTAAGACCTGGAAATGAAAAAAACTCTCCTCCTATCTATAAAGATGGAGAGAGACGGAACATGTGTGGTGCGTCATGGGGCCAACAGACAAGGGAGATCGTGGTGAAGAAAAGACATAAAAGTTAAATGTTTATTTGTCTTTACAGATTGCGAAATAACTAGTTTAATACAATCCATTTTATTGTCTCCAATGAAGTAACTTGGTCACAGGTAAACGATGGCTTTACATTTTGTTTAATATAGATAACGCATTTTTATTTGTACTTTTACAATGCCTATCCTCGATTTACCTTCTTTGTCTTAACATTTTTTTTTCCAGATCGGCCACCAAGAAAGTATCATCGAGCTTTTAAACCAAGATCACAAGAAAGTTATTTGCATTTCCTTCTTAGATAAAAACTCTGGCCCCTCGAGCCCAAACAGTGACCTAAAAAGCTTCTTCCAAGATTTCCACGTTCAAAATCTAACTACAGAACAGGACGTAGAGAAATTCGTTAACACTGTAGTTTCAACATTGCAAAGCGTCTCCAGTGATGAGCTGGACCCGGGACCTGAAACGATTGCACCTCCAAGACCACATCCTGTGCCTAGCAAAGAGTACGTCTTTCATAAAGGCTACATCAATGCTTCTGAAAGTGTCGACGTTTTGTTCCAACGGATCATGTTCTTGTACAGCCAGGTCATAGAGAGAGCGTCCAGCCAACAGGGAGCCTTCATGAAGTACCCGGATGTCATCGGGTACATGTACGTCCCTACCGTGTATCTTCGACTGCTTCCACATGATCAGGACAGCAGTGAAATCATTGATTGTAAGTATTGTGGGAAGCGTGGTAGAGAGGCTAAGTGCGCTTGAACTTGGCTTGGCTTTGCTACCTATTGTCAGAGGGAGGTATGGCGAGAATTAATATTTTACTTTGATATTTTGGTACGATTGTTATATCCCCTTGTTGTGAATGTGAATAGTGTTTAACTTGTTGTGAACTGAATGCTTTGTTCTTCGTTGAATGTGCGTGAGAGTGTGTTAAGTTAGTAAGGTTTTGCTCCCGGTCCAGGAAGGTTGCACGTGTGCTTCCTGGACTAGTGTTTTGTAATATTCATATTTATTGAGATATTCTAGTGCGTTTTGCTTTATTTGATATTAAAGTGTTATTATAATTCATGAAGATAAGGAGTTATAATTACAGTTTATCTAGTAATAATCGTTCTTATGTGAGTATCTAAGCAAGTATTAATGAAGCATAATTGGAATGGAATAATGAAGTAAACCCCTAGCGAGCCAGTAGAAACACAAGACAAGAGCAAAACATAAAGAGTGAACTACTGACATCATATATATAAATCTGAACCCTGGCACATATGAAGGGGGCTCCAGGTTCGACACAAGACTCGGGCAGAGTTGTGTTTAACTGAGCACCTAAAGGCAGCACGGAAAAACCATCTCCTAGATACCCCCTCCTCCACTGGTCCACAACTGAGATTAGACAAAAGCGCTCTGAGCATGCTATAAGCATGAAAGTAGCGCTATAAGCCATAAGTTAATTTTTTATTTCTGAACTGTTGTGTGCGTCTAATTAACTAGAAAATTTTCCTCTGCGTGCATGTATTTAAAAAATGAATTGCATAATGTACGCTGGCCCAAATACCCGATATAGAAAATATTCTCTTTCATTCTACTAGAAAGAGAACTATAAATAACCACTAGTCGACCCTCGGCGTAGCATACGCAGCTATTTAGCGGGGCTGGCCATGGGTCACTGCAATCTATGCAACCACACTTTCATAGATACCGCGCTAATTCTAGGTGTAAATTAATAAATTAAACCATTTTATAACCTATTATGATTTCCCGCTGCCTCCTGATTTACAAGGAGCTCCTGGAATTCTCCTGATATTGCAAAATATACGACAAAGTCCTGGGGACCTTGGGAAATTATTAAAATCTTTTGAAAACTCATAAAACATCTCCTGAAATATATAGACCAAATTGTCATTTTGGATGTCTTTTAATATGAAAAACATCAATCCTACGCGCGATTAAAGTAAACGGCATTATGCAATACCCGTAATTTTGGAGTCTGGTGAAAGAAGCTTCTCGCGCGTTAAACTAAGGATAACAATGATAAGGTCAACAATTCTCGAAGATAGATTGAAATATTTGCTAATTCTTGCTATTGAGCATGATCTATGTAGGAAATATAATTTTGTGATATACAGTATGACTTTGCTACACCCAAGGCTCGAAAAGTAATTCTGTACGTAGTATAGAATAAATGGAATGCAAAGACGAATTTATTTTCTAATACAATCTCGTAATTTTTATTTATTATCCGTATCCCTACTCAAACTGGGCCCCGCGCAATCCGTTTCGCAAAGAGGCCAGCAATTGTTAAGTCCGGCCCTGCTAATTAAAGACGGGTGAATACAGGGTAGATAACTTGTTCTCCCCCACCATCTTTTTTCTGAGCCGCGCCCTCTGTCGCAGTGAAAGTTACCTGCAGAAATCAAAGAGATATCTTTCCATGACTTTGTCATTCATCAAAGGTTAGAGAGTCGGCGTGTCCCGCATGGTCGGGCGACGAAGAGAATTATATATAGATACACGTTTTTTACACTAAAAAAAAAACTTTTTGATGTTTACGAATCCGTTAACGTTCTTCAACCTTTGCATTCAGTCCAATGTGACAAAGAAGAGAGAACGATTTGAAGAAATGTGGTGGTGATACAATGGAACCCTAATGAAAAACTTAAGAAACTGAATAGAAGAAGATTGAGAGGGATCTTACAATGTCAAGTACACCTTATTGAAAGAGGGCTGGGTTTTTTTTATTTTAAAAATTACAAAGGTCAAAGTAGTTTTCCTCGAGTGGCCAAAGTAGTCATTCTTTTCTCAGCGTTATACACGAGCTGTTGGCATTCTTTGAAAATAGTTAGAGCTGTTTTTGAGATCAGCTGTGTGCATGTTCCTAGTGATATTATGTACTGTTGTTGTTTTTTTAAATTAAATAAAATGAAAACTAGAAGTAGGAATGGTGCTTGACTTTGTTAATAACAATGAAACGACACATCACTTCTTGATTAAAACTGAAGTGATGCCCTGAACATTTTGTTTTTCTAATTCTTAACCTTTTCATTCCTTATAATTGTATTTAGTTTCCAAGATTCAAAACTACACAGACCTAAAGGAGTTCATCAACTTGAAAGAGGGAGACACTTTTAACATCAGCTTTTTCTTAAACAAGGTCGAATTGTAATCATAAATAAATAATGTATCCTTCATACCGTCACTCTGCCTTTCTTTTTATATTCTCTTCTATTTTCGCTTCCTCACTTCTATCTCTTTCTCTCTCTATTGTTCCTCTCCTTCTTCCACCCTCCCACTTCGTTTTCTTACCCCTCCCTTCACTCTCCCTTTTCTTTGCTATCTCGCCTTCGCCATTCTTTTTTTTTTCTCTTTCTTTCTCTATCCATAGTTTTCTCTTATTTTCTCACATCTTTTCTCTTATTCTTCTTTCTTCTGTCTGTCTGTCTGTCTGTCTGTCTGTCTGTCTGTCTGTCTCTCTCTCTCTCACTATATATTTCATCCCCGGCCACTTCATCCCCAGGTCACTTCATCCACCTCTCATTTCATCCAATGGTCACTTCATCCTCCGATCATTTCATCCCTTGATATTTTCATCATCTGATCATTTTATCTAACAAAGTAATTTTAAAGATACTGAAATGGTCAATATTTAGTGTATTCATTTTATATTTAAATTACAAAAAGTGTAATATGTTAAATTACAATAAAATTAAAATTAAATGCCATTAAAAATGTCACAAGTGTGTCTTGTGATTGCCGGGGATTTTAACTTGAGCAAATGACGATCTAGGATTCACAATAATTGATTCTTTGTTGAGAATAAAACTCTAGAAACTTTATTTAAATACAACGTAAATACAGCTTATGTACAAGGTACATATTAATAAAATGAGAATACAATAAAAAGGCTTCTTTCTTCAATAATATTTCAGAGCAAACTAGAAACACAACCTATCATTTAAAAAGCTCTCTCCAGACTCAATCTGGCGCGTCTTATTCCAGCTGGCGCTAACTCTTTCAAAAAAAAAAGGTCTTTTTATTTTAAATCAACCAATAGATTTGAATTCTAGAAGTCTATAGACAAGCTATAAATAACTCCCGGGCAAAACCCGTATAGAGATCAACCCAGATTCTAGGTTTTCCTAAGTGGCCTTAATAAATAAAGAAATACAAAAATAAACCTAGAATGGCATATGTGACAAAAAACAATAAAAATGTAACATGTATAAACTATAATATACATGTAAAAATGAATTATCGATAGACAAAACACATATAGCACAATTTAAAGTATTAATGTTGAAAAGGTATTAAATTAAAACTTATATTGGTAACATGATATTCCGAGAATAGGTGAAGTCTGCCTTTATTAGAAAAAACAACAACACCTTATTTAAAGGCTCAAATGACGCGCCCATTTTCAAGAAAGAACGATTGAAAAACAAAATAAAGTAAAACATGGTCGTTGTCACAGATGTGTGTGTGAGTGTTATTAATTAGCTTTATAACTATTGTCAAGGCTCACTGATAGACTTGACAGAGACCAGACAAAGGTTAGAGTAATATTTGTCTTGTAGAGCGACTGATACGAGAGTCTCGACACAGTAATTAGTGTTAGTTAGGCGGGAAGCTAGATACTTAGCCTATATATAAAGAAGCTTGGGGCAGACCGGGGGACAGCGCCATGTAGTTTAGCAGGGGCGTGTGTCAGGCGTTTTCGGGTGAACGACCCATACAGACTTTGGGAGCAGGTCGCCGAGCTTGGCTCGCGATCTTGGCTCCAAGAGGTGTGAGTTGTTTGCCAGAGACAACATGTAGGAATTAGTTCTATAGGACCAGGGTAAGAAAATGTTTCTATTAGTTATTTATATAGCTTTAGATGTTAGGTGATTATGAAGTAATAGGATGGCGCTTTAGCTAGTTGCTAGCGATATTTCGATTATGTCTTTATTTAGAGTGACAGTGTTGGGGGGATGGCAGTTCTTGGTGACAGTCCTTGGTTACAGTCTTGGTGACAGAGTGACAGGCAGTTTTAGTCGAGAGTTGCAGCCATAGTCAGAGACAGAGACGGTACTTATACATGTGGTGTAACATTTGCCTACTACGCAAATAAATATCACTCTAGTGTTGAGCGGACTGTGACGTTGGGCTACAGGTTCCGTGCAGAGAGAGAGAGAGAGAGTTCGTCGTGACCTACAGCCAAGTATCTATGTCTATGTGATTATTAAATGTTAATTCTAGAATCACATGCGTTCAACTATATAGTAGTATTTTAATAAGAACTTCTTTTGTTATGTATTAATACTGTCTTATTATATGAAACTATAGCTGTTAATTAAATATTAATTTTTCGAATGCAAATTTGTGTCCAGAGATTATAATTTATATCATATTGAATATTGTGGTCTTTAATTCATCATCATCTTAAGGTGTGTTTTATAAGTTAAATTACATCAATGAGAATCATCCTAGACGAATGGCTATCAAGAGCTAATAAGATAATGGAGGTTTTGACAGTCGTACTTCCACCACAGCTTAGCCTTTCATGATAAGTTATCAGCTGCATGGTTATAATTATTCTAATCGCACTTCCATCTCTCTAATGATTTTCACTACTTCCACCGAACCTTGGCCTTTGATCATTACTTCTTGCTCAGTATAATATAATATTTCATCCCCCACATGCAATGGAAGCACTATAGCAAAGCACACACCCAGATTTACAATATAATATAAGATTTCTCGTTAAGAATACGAAGTGGAAGAGGAAACACTATAAACACATTAGTAATATGGCATAAAATGTCAAAAAGAATTTAACATAATCATATTTGAATATAAAATATAAAATATTTAATTGGGGATGAAATGACCAGGGGATGAAATGACCGGAGGATGAAATGAACGGAGGATGAAGTGACCTGGAGATGAAGTGACCGGGGATATATATGTTAAATATATATGTTAAATTTTAAAACCAATTTTAATGTCTCATTTCTTTTCAAATTTGTTGAGCTGAAAGATTTTAAAAAATGATAATACTAATAATAATATAAAGTAATGTCAGAAGAAAGACTACAGTCTAATTTATAGACAATGAGAAACTGCATTCGTGACGTTACAGTTGATTAAAGACTTTTTGGTGTTTACTTTCAGATCATTCCTGAACTGTATAGCAGCAACTGTGCCCTGGGATTGGCCACACTGGCTCTAAGTCAGAACAACACTCTTGGCGAGCAGTCCGTATCCATGCTGGAACAGCTGATATTTCGATGTCTTCTCGGCAGCTCATCGACCAATACAGATACTCTTGTAAGCCATAATTCTTTTAGACCTTCTTGGTATAGCATGTTTCTCTTGTACCTTCTTTTATAGTATGTTCCTCTTCGACCTTCTTTTATAGCATGTTCCTCTTAGACGTGTAACGCTTTTAAATATATTCGATGTTGTTTTTTTTACAATTATTAATTATCAATAAAATTATTATTAGCATGCACACTTTTGATGGGTTCAAAAGGTCACTTTGTTGAAACTGGACTG
>JADKLZ010071522.1:16705623-16721205 GCA_021533235.1 Biomphalaria straminea
CAGTGCCTAAGGCCTGCCCTGGAAAATAGCGGCGTATGCTATGCCGCAGGTCGACTAGTACAATATATTCCACTGTTGATATTGTAATAATTAATTAAACTGGTTAACACTTAGAATTTTAGTTAGTAAACCTTACAACGTTAAAAATACTAGAGTTCTATTTTTGTTAGTTTCTTTGTAAGATAGCCACCAAACACGAATTGATTTTATAGATTATTATTATTATTATTGTACTAATGATTATAGCTATGTCAAACATATCAAAGGGAACTAACCGAAGATATGGTTGATTAGATTTCTTTATTTTATTACTTGCCCTTTGTTCCTCCCAGAAGACACACAGTTCCTGCCTATAAGATGGACTGCACCAGAGACCCTCAAAAATAGGAAGATATCCCTGAAATCAGATGTAGCGATGTTTGGGAACCTGATGTATGAAGTTCTTACTCATGGAGTACTGCCTTATTCTCGCGAGAACCTTTCCGATGAAGAATTTTTTTCAAGGGTGATACAGATTGTTTTTTTTTTTTTTTTTTTTTTTAATTTATATTGATGTTTATCTGCATTTAGAATTTGTTTGTAATCGCGGTGAGATTTGCAGAGCTGTATCTTCATTAAGAAAGTTGTAGAGATCGCTGTGTGGCTTTAGACTTTAGAGATATATCTACACATTGAAATCAGTTACTAATCGCAGTGCTGTGTTAGGTAACGGAAACTACCTGTAAAATAATGTGTTCAAATGATCTTTTGTTGTTAGAGTTGTTCAGGTCAACGAACTGTTCATATCTCTCACTTCTTATGTTCTTCAGTGACTTAAGCTTTTCTAAATCGTTGATTTTCCTGTCTGATTCAGGCTACCCATTCCTTGCTCTAATGAAACTACAAAAAATAGTAGCACTTGTTCATATTTGTCTTAGTATATGACTAAGAAATGTCTCTTATCTTAGTGTCTTACTGTTTATTTTATTAGGTTTTGTTTTTGTATTTGTAAATTATTGTTCAGTGTCTTATGCATTATGACATCTTTATCTCTAGTGTACTCTCATCAAGTGTCTCCATAGTTAGTGATTACACTGAATATGTTACTCTATTAAATCTGAATATTTGTTTGTTATGAATCTCACTGATTTATTTTGTGTCTGTTCTAGTTTCTTTATTATTTCTTGTATTGAGGGTTCTCAAACAGAAGATGCTATTCTTTGACATTGATAAAAAGTTTCCATCTGATTAAAGCTTTTAATTTAGTTTTTTATTTTACAATCGATTCTAAGTCTGGGCTATTTTTATATATTAGTAATAGACTACTACAAAAAATTATTAAAAAAAAAAGAATTATCCGTTCATGACATTCAATACACGTGATATTGACTTAGCTTTAAAATCGAAACGATAAGATTTGAAAAAAAAAAATTATTGAGTGTCTCTCTGCAGTTCTGATAAGTTGTTTGTTTTGTCTGAAAAGTCTTTAAATGACAACGAATTACAGTCTGTTATTGTAACCTTTTATTTTTCTCTTTACTGTCAGGCAGTGCTGATAAATAAAGTCTGTATCTAAACTATTCCCAGGCTGACGAGCTGCATCCATCATAGCAGTAATAATAATAAATGAAGTCTGTATGATATAGTCATACACATCTATTTAATTTCTTCTCAGGCAGTTCATTTCTTGATCGAGCCCCACAAAGAAAGTTGTTTTAAAGATGACTACTACAAACTTATGCTGAGCTGCACACACCATCGCCCAGAACGAAGACCAGATATTAAAACTGTTCAGATTAGTCTTCAACATTTCCTTGACAGTAAGTTGGTTTAATTCATATCTCAAAACATTATAGTTAAAAGATATATTTAGTAATAAAAATGTACAGAACATTTGTCATTTTAAAATAAAATTGATTATTAGTGTCACCAGAGAAGTCCGACCATGTCCTTCAAAACTGCTCTCTTTACCAAGAGGCCCATACAAGACATAGGCCCCAAAACGCCCCAAGAGAAAGAAAACTATATGGAGAGGTCCTTGATTTGGAAATTACTGTGCAGTTCATCTCATATATTGGTCTAATCTTCTGAACACTCCAACATTAAAAATGAGAATGAAGAAGAAGAATATTAATGTTTAATAGTTAATAACATATGTAGAGACGCAGTTTAGGTGACCCTGCTAGTGAACACACAATTATGACAACATTAGTCCAAAGTGAGGCTGTAGATTAGATATAGATAAACGGACAGTTGACGCTAGGCTTTTATAGAAGACTCAAGAGGTAATATAGTTTGTTATAGTGACTGAGACTGGACTGTTCTCATTCTGAATTAAACAGTTCTATTCTTATAAACACCTGTTAATTTATTATATCATAGAGTTTCTTGATCTGAACGTCTCTAGCCACGAACTCAATACTAGGCCTAATAGGCTTATTACGCCTTTATCGACATTTAACCTATCTACTGATCAGTACAAATTAAGCAGATTAGAAATCGTCTCTACAATAATATAAAAGCCTAATTTTATTTATGCTGAAATATTACTATAGAGTAGAAATGCAAATAATAAGTCTTAGTTAAGTCACCAATTGATTCTACTTTGTTAATGGTAACTGTAAATCTTTGTTAAAATGCGCCTTTTATTTATTCCTTTTAACTACAATTTTATACATTTATATCTAGGAAAATTATGTAAGAACTATTTTCTAATTTTTGAAATATTATATTTTAATATTCTTTTTTATGCTGTTTTTGTATTTTTTTTTGTGTAAACAAAACTCCTTTTTCTTTGAGGCTTGGCTCAAAATATATGTAGAAAAAAATAGGCCTATATATAGGCCTAGGCCTACATAGATGCATAGTTCGCCCGAATCATCTAGGGTCTGAATTTCAGTGAAAGCTGGGAATTCAAATTTCATTATTTTTCAGAGGCCCCTAAGTCCACCAAACTCTAACCTGGCATTAGTGGGAAAGTCAGGTCATTAGGTCATGCTTGCCACAAGACACCTCCGATAACTGTCGACTATAGAAACAAATGATTTAAACATCTGCCTTATAGATCGCAAATTCTGGAAAGGACAATTTACTGTATTTTATATTAAGATCATAAACACTTTTTGCTTATTTTATCATGCTTTTTTTTTCATGTCAAGTTAAACTAAAAAAAAAGTCAGGAACGCAAAATTGAGCCTAAAATTTGTCAATTAGATTTTTAAAAATGCAAAAAGAAGAGCTTTAAAAAAGTTTAATCTGCAGTTTTTTTTTAAATGGACTGGTGTAATCATCTACATTATATTTTTTTTAACTTTGCTTTACAGTTGCAGTTTTTCCCGCCGTGATAAAGATCATATGCCTGCGCTGTTTGTGTCAAAATATGTAGTTCACCGCTTGGGCTGTGTAGCCACGAAAAATACTGCGTTACTCATTAACCTTCAGACTTGAAGACAAGCTTTATGATTCTGCAATGCATGAAAATCTAGTAGAATTATTAATTCATTCTGTCCCAAATCATTATGTTAATGTAAACATTAATGTATGATATATGCTATTACTTTCAGTACTATCATATTATATATAATAATAATTAGCTTTAGGTTTGGTAAATGGTAGAAAAGTTTGGATGCTAACAAAAAAAAAAAAGTCTAGAATATAATTTGTTTATAGATGTTTCTTATTCCAAAAATGTATTTTGACATTTGGAAGATTACAGTACGTGTGTCCTCTTACTAAAACATGTATCCATGATTAGGCCTATATCCACAAATGCGTAGATCAAAGAGCACAGAGTATTTATGTATTAATTGTTATAACTGGAGACAGATCTATAAATAAACATTTTGGTGTATCTAGATTGTACGGAATCCAGAAATATCGATAATCTTTTTTTTTAAATGCATATATCGTAATTATTGTGAACCATTTAGCACTGCAGACTTAAGCACAAATTAATGTTTTATATTTAGTTTCCACATTTTTTTTTAATTATTGGATTTCTATACATGGTGAAAATCTAAATAATTGTTAAGCTTTTTTTTTGGTACATCCAGTATACAAAGTAAAGGAAGTGTTGATAATCTATAGTTTCTTTGCAATGGTGGAGGATAAATTGTGTATAGTTTCAGAAATGCTGAATCTCTTCAGTTAAAATTTTGTAGCACAAAATTATTTTAACGTGAAAGAAGCGTTAGACTTACACTCAATGATTTTAAACTTATTTTAAATCCATTAAGCATCTAAGCGAGAGAGTATTGAAATTAGAGCTCAATTGAAGCCAATAAAGTACATTTATTTACTTGAAAGCAGTAGACCTACATTTTGATTTTGCGTTCCTGACTTTTTAGTTGATTGGTAAAATCTCCAATAACATAGCATCTTAGTTTGTTTTTTTTTTCCTCTATTTTATCCTAAATCTCTTTAAATCTTCCAGGTTTTATTCTTTTTGGGTTTCATATTATCATCCCAGATTTTACCATTTTGCTTTCACTACTTTTCTTCTTTTACTATAGTTTATTGATACAATAAATTCTTTTTAACGTCAACCTGTTAGTAAAAGGACATGTAAACGAAGAGCAGATTACATTGAAAGACTTCATTATAAAATTTACATTACTGATAGAATTAATTATAAAAATTCTTTATTAGTGATAGACTTAACATTTAAATGTCACTAAATTATGCAAGTTATATTAGTGATAGACTTAATTATAGCTACAAGTTGTATTAGTGATATAGACTTATTAGTAATAGACTTAATTATAAAAGTTGTATAATATTGATGACTTAAAATTATATATAAAATTTGTATTAGTGATTGACTTCATTATAAAAGCTGTATTAGTGATAGGCTTAATTATAAAAGCTGTATTAGTGATTGACCAAATTATAAAAGTGTTATTAGTGATATACTTAGCTATACAAGCTGCATTTGATTACATTCCATATTGTATCAAAAGGTGAAACTTCTAATTTTTATTGTTAAATTCATAATAAGTATGTTTTTTTTTTACTAGATTACTCTGGTGATGAAGTAACTAGTTATAGTTTTCCTAACTTGCATGATGGTACTCTTAAACCATCAACTCAGTTTACAAGGGTATGTATTGTACATCAACATCATCCGCATCTATTTTAATATTTCATAAATATCAGTAATTTTTACATATAGAGTAGTGATGTTGACATAGACTAGTAATGTTTGTATATAAACTATCAATTTTTTGTTCACTATTTACATAAACCCCACTAAAGGCCTATTTTGTATCACTAATATGTTTTTTTGTTCTACTTAAGTCCATTTTTCATATAGCAATAGCTAAGTGTAATAATGATTTAAAAATTAATATATTTACTTTTATTTTGTTAAAAACAGTATTATCTTGCTTTATAAAAATTATATGATATCTGATTATTGAAAGTGGACTGCTCTGGATTTCAAGAATCTGTTTTCTATATTTTAAAATACTTTTATTTCAGTATATATTTTATTTATTATCTTACTAAACTATATTTTTTTCCAACTATATCTATTTTTTTATAGAAGTATATTTCATTAAATTTGACTAAGCTATATTATTTTTAAAGAAAAAATATTTTACTCTAGAAAGTCTTTTTCATTTATTACGAACATTACCAATAATAATTATAAAGACTATTCATATCTTGAGGAAAGACTTTATTCAATATTATAAAGATCTAATTTTAAACTTTTTTTTAACATTTAAATTGTTTTTTTTAAATTACAACTAAAAAATAAATTAAACTATATATAATTATATATAATTTTTTTAGTTGTAATTTAAAAACAGTGATAACCATTATTTTAATTACTTAAAGTACTTGTATGTATATTTATTTATCTAATTTTTTTTTATTAGGGCTTACCCCAAACAAAAAGTAAGTTCACATTTTTTTTTTCAGTTTCATATTTAGACATATACTGAATGAATTCAAAGTCTACAGACATAATAGCCTCTTTATATAAATAGCCATCTATTAGATTATATATCATAATTTATAACATATTCTGATTGAAATAAAATATAAGAAATAGACTTCTAAGAGTTAAATGCTTATCTAATGAAGCTCATACCAGATTTTTGAAACAAACAGCATAGAAATTTTTTCATGTCTCATGATTAAATGTCAAATCTTTAATTGATCCACAAAATGTTTGGCCATATCCCACCACCATCAAATATAAAAAAAAATCTTTTTTTTTTTTCAAAATAAAGTTATCACAATATACAGTAATAGATATATTAAAAATTGGATTTTTGTTTTTCCATTTCAACCATAAGCTCATAATGTGTTCATTGTCTAAGGAAGTTGGTATAATATGGACATTGGTCAAGAGTAAAGTAAAAAAGTTGCCCATGTGTGATATGAGCCCTGTATTGTCATTTTGTTATCTGGATGTTCCAGAGTTCATATGCTGCCTACTGCCTACATGTAGATAAAAAAAAATATGAATCACTTATTTCAAGCTAAAATTTCACACAAAATTTTCACACATTGAAGTATAGCTAAGAGGATAGAACATCTCTATAATAACTCAAACTCAAAATTTTATCCCCTTACTTGAAACTTGTTTTCCTTTTTTATCTAAATAATAAACATTCAGTTTACAATAATATTTGAACTTATGGTACAAATTTATTTAAACTTTTTTATAGTTATAATTTCCATTTGCATGATTAATTTTGTAACATATTGACATGTTGATAATTTGATTTTATATTTTCTCACCAACAGAAGGCTATGTAATTCCTATTTTGCCTAAATTGGAAAAAGTAATACAGGAAACAATCCATTATTACAAAATTGTAAGTCACTCATAACTTACTGTATGATAAAAATAAAAAAAAGATGATGTAGCTATTGATTTGCTTTTAAAAGAATAGGCTACATTTTGATTTTTTAATCAACTTTATGTTACACTTACACTATTTTCTGCAAAAAAGGATGATATATATATATATATATATATATATTTATGATTAGCTAAGTTAATTTGGCATGCCATCATTTGAACTGTTCTCTGAAGTAGCAATGGCAGAATCTCTCATCCTTGTTGAGAATACATGTTTAAAACTAGATGTATATGATTTTAGAAGAAACATTTAGTAATTTTAAGACACAGATTTAGTAAATAAAACCCATATCCTGTAATTGTATAAAACTGAACTTCCATAAAATATTTTCAACTTATTTTTAGTAAATACAATAATTTCAAAATCAGGAAACATTTCAAATAAAAAGTCAGATTTAATAAACATATTAAACTGATAATAATGAAATAAACTAAGATTTGGCAATTAAATATTAAACCCTTGTCCATTAAATGTATTACACACATAGTTAGTATATATATACATATTGAACACATGCTCAATACATTAATAGTAAAATAAACTAAACTTATGTTAAATATATATGGGAGAGTCACGGTAGAACTATTATGTCTTGGGAGATACATGAAAGGGTTGAACTTTGAAGAAAGAGGAAATGATATAAATGAAAACTCAAGGGTGTAGCTAGGGAGAAGGGGAGAGAATTTGAAAATCCCCCTCGGGCCCCCACTTGAGGGGGCCCCCAAATGAGTGTTTTTTTTTAATTAAAAATTAGTATTACACAAAATGTAGGGGCACCCAAAGAGGTCAGTCCCCCCGGGCCCACAAACGATGGAAAATTTCTAGCTAGGCCCCTGTGAAAACTGTATGACTGGGTACAGAGAGACTATAAATTTTATAACTAAGTGTTAAAACTATTAGGCCTATATAACTGGGTTTATTGAATATATACCTATATATATAACCATATCCATATTGATGAACTCAAGGCGATTGATTTGGTTTAGATTTCTTGACACTTTAATTGTATGTAGGCCTAATATTTTATTTTTATTTTTTTGTGTGTTGACAGGGTCAGTTTGCTTTGTTTAGGGAAACTGTGTGTGCACACATGCCAAGCATGCTTGTGGAAAAAGTACATGCAGGAATTTTGGATGAAATTATTCCCAGGGTTGATATTACAAGAGTTAGAAATAATAACAGACCATCTTATGTTATTGTAAGTAATACTACTAATCAGTTAAGTATTAATACTGCAAATAAACGATACAAATTTACTAATGCAATTAATTTTTCTATTTAAAAAAAAAGTCTGTTTTCTTTTTGCAGGACATATTCCTACCTGTCAACTGCTCAGAAGATTTGTGTAGTCTACTTGATAACAACCAGGTCGGCCAGACTCCTGAGAGTTGTCTGCACTTGATACTCAAGGCAGCTGAAATGTTGAAATATTTCCATGACAACAATTTCATATTGGGTCAGTTGAAAATGTCTGATCTAGTCATTGATATGACAAGTGAAACACTAAAGGTAGGTACAAAACCATATACCACTGCTAACTATAAGTGTTGCTGTCATAGGTAGGTAATGAGAAGGTAATGTTGGGGCTAAAGGTGGAGAGCTAATATAAGTTACATTAGATAGACATATACTTTGTTTTATATCTATCTATCTATGTATATATTCATAATTACCATGCGGATGAAGCAAGCTATACGAATCCTCACTTTTAATTATCCCTTAGTCTGTTGTACTATTGGGGCACCACACAAGATCTGTTGACCATCTTTTTCCATTCCTCTTTGTCTTTTGCTTTTGATAGAATCTCCTTCATTGGCAGGCCCGTCCATTCATTTATGTTGTCTCTTATTCCTTCCCTGGTACTGTTCCTAGAAGGAGTTTTTTTTGTGAACCTTTAAGACCTTATGATATGGCATAGAGTTTTAGAACCCTAGATAGGTAAAACTCTACATAGGTAGATCTATACATAGATGGAGAAATAAATATTTACAGTTATAAGGCGTTTAAGCTCTGAATAAGTAAAGAAAATAATTGAAAGTGTTAATTGATACTTGGAACTAAACTACAGTTATTACAATTATGCAAAGCTAGATGTAGGTGAAGCTATATAGGCCTAGAAATAAAATAATTTTCAAATAGATTAAAACCAAATATGAAGCTCAAATGTTTTCAAGAAAACTTCCAGTACGTAAAAGATCAGAATACAATGAGATATATGTATATATTTATTTCAGTACTAGCATGGCTTCCTCGTTGTAATCTAAGTCTAAGTAAGGTATATATTGAATATATTTTCTTATTAATGCATTAAATCTTTACTTATGCAAGACGTTTTTAACCAAGCATTGTCTTACACGTGTATTCATTTTGCAGATTTATCCCATATCACTGCGACATATGATATATAAAACCAGTTCAACAGACTCCACAGCTACAAAAAGGTAGTTTAATATTCCAGTCTTTTCTACTGTTAATGCTATCTTCCATGTTTCTCCATGAAGAACAACGTAAGCGACACAAAAAAAGTACAGACCTTCATCAACAGATGCCTGAGAAATATCCTAGTACGACAAAGTAGAAAACACCAAACTGTAGGTAAGAAATTAAGAGGGGCAGATCTTAGAGAGGAAGTGGAGTTGGATTGGTCACACCCTTAGAAAAGATATCAGCTAAAGAGATAGGCAGGCCTTCAAATGAAACCCCATGGGGACAAGACGTAGAGGAAGACCAAAAAGAACATGGCGACGCAGCACACTGGAGGAAGCCAAGAGGACCTGAAAGAGCTGGGAAACTATAAAAAAGCTAGCAAGAGACTGTGGAGAGTGGCATTTTCTGTTGAGGCACCCTGTTTCAAGAGGAACCCAAAGGAATGTTGATGAATAGTTATCTTCAGACCTGAACCTAATCCTCCCTGCTAAAACAAAAATTCCAATGATAAATTCTCTTGTTTCTCTATTGACTTTTTATCCTAAAGGTACGGTTGGATAATTCGTAAAAAAAAAAGTTAAGTTCCCCTTTCAGACCTTGTGGTCTATAGGGCAGATGAAGTAAAGGCGCCCAAAGATCCCGAAATAAAAATCCCAGTCTCCACCAGGACTCGAACCTCAGACCACAGCTCAGTAGCCAAGCGTTTTACCGCTCAGCCACCGCACCTCATGATAATTCGTAAAGCAACCCATTTAAACCAAAAATAACCATTCTGCATTTCAAGCCAAAAAAAAAGAAAGAGACTTTTCCCTAGATAACCCCCTGGTTCACAATAGTAATTGCACCATAGCGCATTGAGCAGAATATGAACACGACAGTTGCGCTAAAAAAACAACAAAATATTTATGATCACCTTTAAGTGGAGGATGAACCCGTGACAAAAGAAATGAACACTCCAAGTCGCACTCCGACAAACAAAGAGGTATCAAGACACACCATAACTTCCATATAACAAACAAAAACACCAACAACCATTTTACAAGTTTCCTGTAGTCCTATAGGCGAAGACAGAAATATGACTAAGGATTATATACTTATAAATATACCCTTTCCAACTGGTCCAGACAAATGATAGGACCTTAGCGTATTGAGAAAGTTTAAAACATGAAATTGCGTTGAAAAAATACAAAACAATTGGTAAAAATTTTTCTAAATCTCGAAGATTTATTATTGTTATTCTAGATCTATTACTACTTTAGCTACATGACTGATCTAAACAAAATATACACTTAATATAATGTTTTCCTAAAAAAACAAATAGGATTTTAATTTTTTTTTGGAAGTTTGCATTAATAGGTCTCCAAGAAGAAAGGTCAGCGTTTTTTACTGTAGTCACTTGAAATCCAAAAGTCTCACAAATTTGTTAAGTTTTGTCGACCTACTTCTTGGGTTTCCTCCCTCCTTTCAAAAAAAGATTAGACTCTCCATTAGAATAATTCGCCAAATAAAAGCATTTCTATATTTTATTGGACTACTAGCAGTATAGATATATCAACTTAATAACATAAGCTAAAACTAAAATATTTTTTACAGTGTGTAAGTCTAAACAATGTTGTTTATATCTTTACATTTTTAAGAATATTACTACTAAGCAGTGGGGTCACTAGGGTCGGTGTCATCCGGTGTGGAACGCACCCTCTCACTCCCCCTAGTGACGCCACTGCTACTTTGTAGGCCTACATAATAAACTTCTACGTATTATATTCTCTAGCCATTTCTTGACAGTCTCAAAATAGAGTATCTCGGTTTGTTCTTATCTAATTATTCCAAGGTTAAAACGTAACTAAAAGATGATAATATTCTGTTTCTTTAAATCTACAGACAATCTCCGTATGACAACATTGCCTGCAGTTTTGAGACAGATGTCTTTATTTTTGGCCATTTTATGAAAGAACTTATGCTGAAGGTTGACGCAATGAAGAGACCAACTTGTTACTCAGAACCCAATACTGTGGTAAGGGTTTGAGTTTAAATCTTCGTAAAAATGTTCACGGTATTAAAATATTTTAGAAAAATTATAATAGAAGAAAAGCTAATTGGTAAAGGGTCCCGTTTCGAATACTGGTGAATATTGGGCTCTTTAATTTAAGGATCTTTTGGGGGTCTCTGAGTAATTATGTTGGTTTGTAAACAACAAGTCTTATAATTTACTTCTAAAAGAAAAGACCAGCTGTATTTCAGGCATCCCATCTTAAAGAGTCATATTGGTGTTGTACTGCGTACTTGGAACACCAAGGCCAGCAAAAGCGAACAAAAGCTCCCTTTCACCAGCCTGAATTGGACAATTGTAGGTTCTCCCGACCTACCGTCCTTTCCAACGGGGGATGTGACTCGGGGGTAAAACTTGGAATTTTTGCTGCGTTCACTGTCAATGGACAGGGGCACTCCGGACGCGCGGACTAAAGACACGGCGGAAGGACGCACCACTGACTTTCTCCGTCGTTTTCCTTTACTATACCAGGCCGACCCTCGAGAGTTTTGGCCATTTATGAATCGAACCCTTGAGGGACGACGCCTGGATGTGACAGGTCATTGCGAGAGCAGTGGCGTAGCGTAGGGGGGGAGGGGGGGAGGTTTTCTTAATCCCCCCGGGCCCTCACGTAGGGGGGGCCCCCAAATGGGTGTTTGTAAATACATAAATTAATATATTTGATTGACAAATAGTGTCAACGGGTGTCTTTTTTTTTCAACATTTATGGATTATATTTATAACACAGACTAAATCTAGACCTAGGTCTATCAGAACGTTGACTTTGTTGACATTTAAAAAAAAAAATTTTCCCACAGAGATCAAAGTTGTTTTTTTTTAAAGTTAATTTTACATTTTAAAATACAAATCTTTAATAGATTTCTTGCCGATTAAAGAGATCAAATATGTGCTTGCCGCGAAAACCAAGTGTATTACTCTCTTTGTTGCCACGAATAAAACTGTATGATATTCAGCAGTAGCGGCCTTCGTGGGAGGCTAGTGGTGGCCCCACGATCGGAGATTTTATTGTAACAAACTTGATCACTACACATTTCCTAATAAAATCCGACGACGTGGATGTTTGAATACAAAATAAACTCTTTGGATTGATTACTTCCGCCTGTGTTTTATATGCTTCTGTGCATAGACATTGTAAGGCCATGAGAGTATTTTTCTTTTAAAATTTTTTAACTTCCAAGAAAATCTTTTATGCAGAATAATTGTAATTAGGTATATACAAAAGTAGGCAAACAGTACCTAAGTAATATTCTGCTTTGTAACAAAAATAAGGCCCACAGTGTTAAAAGCGGACATACTGAATTGTTATTGTTGGAGGCCCATGACAGCGTTAGAGACGGATTAGCCCGTTAGCGTGATGTGGTACGGTATATATATAGTCTACCCTTACGGCTCAGGACCCCGCACAAGACACTCGTTCAGGGCCCGTCGCACTGCTAAGGCCGCCCCTGTATACAGAAAATTCCAGGTATCTTGTTACCTTTACTAATAATAGATTTAAATGGCGAGTATTTTAAGGTTACGCTAATTAGCTTTGAAGCAGAATTTACAGAATCGGGTATAACTGGTCCAATAGTTATTCTTAAAAATGATAGAATTGTCCATTATTCGGGTTTGGCTTCTTTAATTTCAGAATTAACTTCACACCCGAGTTATTACCCCTATTCATCTTTCCGCAATCAATTGGAAACATGCTTTTCTAAATAAAAGAAAATCGTTCTTATAGAGTGATAAAAGAGTAAATTGCAAAGATGGGAAAATGAATAAAAAAAAAACAACAACAACAAATGTACGTCTTTTCATCAGAGGAAATTTCACAATCATGGCATATTTTTTATTTGTGAACTTTCCCCATGCCGAGTTGACCAGAGTGGGGCTACGAAACGGCGTGACGCAAAAGCTAAACCTATGAGTGGCCGTCTGTTAGGCATAAATCCAAAATCAGCTTTTCTGAACTGTGATAATCACTCTCTAAACATGTCAGCTTTTCATTCTGCTGAGATAGATCCAACAATTGTCACCTTTTTTGTAACTGTACATGAGTTGTTCAACTTTTTTTTCCAAATTAACCCCAGAGATCCGTCCTTTTGAAGTTATTATCACATCCTTCCTTTTAAAGTTATTAAGACTGGTATCTACTAGGAACTATAACAATTCGACCACTTCTCGTAGTCTTGACTGGCACAACAAGTTCGCTAGACGTTGGTCTATAAGTGTCTATTTCGTTTGTTCTAACAGATTACTGCTTGTTGTCTTCATCTGTATCATGGTACCCGGAGATATCGTCATCGAAACTCTTGTTCAAAAAGCTTTGATTTCTTCTGTATGTTTTTCCATCGTTTGTTTATGATGTGAGATATGGGTGATGAATGTTTTTTTATGACAACTGCTTTCTGCTATGTTTGTCATAGACGAACTCTCACTTTCTCTCCGATAAAGTAACCTTTAGGTAGTCTTGCTTTTGCATCGTATTTCACTTTGCTTTTCATCTGTTTTTCGTTGAGTAATGTCTCTGCATTTAAAGTTACCGATGGTTTCAATAATTTGAGATCAGTTGGAATGATGTCCCTGAGTCTTCTACTCATCAGCAGTTGTGATGCTTATCGGTGTATTTCTATACTCGAGCATAGCTAGATATGGATTTTTCTCTTCTAGTTAGTACTTATCTTTGTGCTTTCGCACAAAACATAAACAATACATAATTGAAACTCATTCATGCTTTCTGCAAAATTGTGAGAAACAGGCGAAACTGATCACCCAATCCAACGAAAAAGCAAAAGAAGGTAGTGAATACTATGGATTCCTTGTAATCACAACAACCAGAAGAAAGAAAAGACTTGATGGGAAGTTGAGTTCTAATGTAGGACTGTCAATAGAACTGCAATTCAAACGTGTTGCGACAGAAGTGCTGGACAGATTTCATATGGGGATGAATGACAGATTACAAAGGCTGGAAAGAAAATGGATACCTTAGGGTTTCTTCTTGGACCAAGACACCTGTTGGATGATGACACTCTTATGACAAACTGTGTTATTTTTTACTGTTTGTATAATGAAATAAATTGCAAATCGCTTAATCAATGATGTCAATGATGCACGAACACTTTTCATCAACAAACCAGTAATACAATCACCAATAGGCTCAAACTTTGCAACATCCTCTGAATACCGCTATCTCAGGCCACTTCCATTGCCTCATTCTAAAACAAAACTATCACAGGAGCACAATGACGCAAGAAAGGCTTATCATGGCATTAATGTCAGTGAAGTCACAAATACTAGAAAGTATCGATGTAGATGATGTTATAGATGCCTTTGCTGCACAGAATGCACCACGTGAAGCGATATGAATCGAGATTTGTCACTTGTGCATTATTTAGCTCAGTGATGCCCAGCCTAATTTGATCTGCGGGCCATTTAAATTTCCGACACTCATGTCGAGGGCCACATGACCTAAAAATACACACATAAAAACGTAATGAAATGGAACTAAAACTATTTTATTAGAAAGCCGTGGATCTAGAACTTACATTTATTAGTGAGATAGTTGAATTTGATTTTTTTTCCCTATCCCACAGGAAAATGGCGTCATTTCTCTACTTCATAAGTGAGCAACATTATATCTAGCTTAACTACCGATTCATTTTCTTTTCTCTTTTTTTTTGGCAACTTCAATCTTTAGGGCGAAGTTAAACAATATTTTTTTCGCGGCTTAAATCAAGAATGCTGCCATATTTGTTTTAACCAACCACACTGTTTTTACTAATAAAATATATTGGCTTATTATCATGTTCCACAAGAAAGTAAAGAGACGTTCACTTTTCCTATTAGATAATACATCTAGTCCCGTTTCATAAACAAAATGTTATTGTTCATGGTACCAATCCATCAGAGAAAAAAATTCGGGCCCTATCGTACGTAAAATAACTTTATCAACTTTTTTGGAGAGGGAATTTTCTATTTTTTGTGCCGACGTTTCGGCGGGCCGGATTGAACCACTTCGTGGGCCGGATCTGGCCCGCGGGCCGTAGTTTGGGCATCACTGATTTAGCTAATAACCAACGGCATCATTCATTAAAAGAGTCTAAATGATTAATTTTTTTGGTTAAATTTACTGATATACTGAACCAATTTGATCTTGGGCTTATATATTTTTGCGTACATTATGTCATGTCATATATCGAAAGTCAAAATGCAAGGGGCCCCCAAAGAGGTCGGTCCCCCCCGGGCCCCCGAACCCCTAGCTACGCCCCT
>JADKLZ010071522.1:16728446-16752013 GCA_021533235.1 Biomphalaria straminea
ACCCAGGGCCAAGCTGGTAGATGTAACAAGACCCAAGGGCCAAGCTGGTAGATGTAGAAAGGTGAAGATATACAGGTGGCAAGAGGAACATCAGAAATGTAACTTTTCGAGATGGACGTGTTTGTTTTGTTGTTTGATAGACATGTTTCAGATGATCCTTCACATTCTGCAGATAATTACACCCCTGGCTGTGAGTGTGTGTGTCACAGTGTGAGTGTGTGTGTCTATGATGATGGTGAGACGAAGTTTACTATTGGTCTGTGGTTATGCAGTGTAGATGATGCAATATAAGCGGCACTGTTTTAATATGTCTTCTGTAAATCAGGCGAGACCAGAATTCCAGAGTGTAAAGACGTGTTTTTTTAGCGGCCCCCGTAAGAGGAAAAGCCGCTATTAGGTTTGTGCAAAATGTCCGTCTGTCCGTCTATCCATCTGTCACACTCAAGGCGCCAAAACTAGAAGAAATACGAAAAATATTTTTTCACCATTAAATGCGGCTTGAAGAGTTTAGGTGCAACGGCTACTTTTAGTTTTCTAAAAGCAAACCGTTTAATTTATAAAATTAATTATGCAAGCGATTTTTTAATAACAAAACATCAATTCTGAGACAATTACGTAAATCTAAGGGAGGAAATGTTACTATAAGAAATGCTCTTGGCATGTAGAAAGTACGAACATTTTTTAAAATGAATTTCTGTATGTCTGTCCGTCTGTCCGTCCGTTAAACTCATAGCGCCAAAACTAGAAGAAATACGAAAAATATTATTTCACCATTAAATGCGGCTTGAAAAGTTTAGGTGCAACGGCTACTTTTAGCTTTCTAAAAGCAAACCGTTTAATTCATAAAATTAATTATGCAAGCAATTTTTTAATAACAAAACACCAATTCTAAAACAATTACGTAAATGTAAGGGAGGAAATGTTACTATAAGAAATACCCATCGTGTATAGATAGCATGCACATTATTTAAAATGAACTTTTAGCAGCGACTTTCGTGTACTAGCGTAAAGCCCGGCAATGACATGATTCTAAACTGATTTCTTAAATTTTTAAAAAAATCAGATTTTTTAAAAAAATTGTTTAGTGCCCCCATTAGAATGAAAGAAGCATATTTTGTTGTGCGTTTTGTCTGTTGGTTGGTCTGTCCGTCACGGTTAGAAAAAAAAACACTAAAGGCTTTTGAAAATATGATTTAAGCTTTACTGTTCTTTCAGAAATATTGCGATAGTTTAAGGATGGGAGCATACAGGAATTGAGCCAGGGACCAACAATAAATCGAACTAAAGTCTAGTGCGCAAACATCAAGATAAGGCAGGTTTATACCCTGCTCGCCATCCTCCGTCGTCCAGCGAGAAGTTAATTATTTTCAACTTAGAAGGAACATCCGAAACATCTTGCAAATAGGCGGATCTGACAGGGATCGGACTCCGACGGGGGCCGCCTCTGAGTTTGTGTATCACACAAACTCTCTTTGAAATCTTGCTTTGTAGGACGTTTTGTTTAAAGTACCTTTCTATAGTATTACTGAAGTCTGCTGCTTTTATTTCATTGTATATCAAGCTGAATTTGTCTATATTGTAATAAAAGTTATATTTAGTTTTGTTAACAAAGAAGTTATTCAATTTATTTCAAGTTTTATAAGATTATTATTATAGCTTTTATATAGCGCTACTTTCATGCTTTTTTTTTGTACGGGAAAAAAAAACTTTCATGCTTATAGCATGCTCAATGGGCTTTTGTTCAATCTCGTTTGTGGACCAGTGGAAGGGGGGGGGGAATCTAGGAGTTTGGTTTTCCATGCTACCTTTAGGCACTCAGTAAACACTGCAACGTGTACATCCGTTATTCTAGGTAGCCATACCAAGTTCAAGCGCAACTTAGCCTCTCGACCACGCTTCCAACACCTAAAGCGGTTAAGTTGTCTACAACACTGGCCAAAACCTCCAGAGTAACAACGGGAAATGGCGGTGGTTAGGGTTCGAAACCGGGCCCTTTGGGACAACAGAACGAATGTCCAGAGTGCATATCACACGACCACGCAGGCAGCCGTCCAGTATGTTTTCATGTAGGAGGTTATCACTACGCTTTAGTTCATTGATAGGTTTCTCGTTCTCTAATTCCAACTTCCGTGTTGATTCAAAGTGTGGACTCATTGGATTTCGTTCCTAATGCGCCGAGATATCGGATGTACACGTTGCTGTCAAATCAAGCACTCTCATTCTGATTGTGTATTTACCTTTCAATAGTTTCCCGGTGATCGATGTAGCGTGTCATTGATCCAGTCTTTGTCGGGCTGATTCCAATTAACTTGTCCAATTATCTAGGGTGTCACTCAAATTGATAGAGGACCTCATAAGTATAATCCCGTGAAAGCACCACGCAAGCACACACACACTCTAGCTCTCACTCACATGTCCATCCATATGCTGTTTATAGTATTACAGACCATCAGCTGGTATATTAATAGCTGACATCTCAACTCATGCGCTAGCTTTACACAGAGAGTCGTTCAGCAAAGGTTTGTGTTCATAGACATAAAGAAATATAGACTGGAAAAGGAAGTAACTTCATGTAACTTGAAAACATGTATATTTATTGTATTCGGATTTCCGAATTATGGAAAATTTTAAAAAAATGTATGATCTTCAGTCTTAGAGTTTAAACAAAACTCATAGTCATAAATCAAGACCACACAATTGCAATTCATAAATTAATTATATGTTATATAATCTTATTGGCCGGTCTATATTTATTTATGTCTATATTTGTGTTATGTTATAGAGCTTTCAATAATAACACGCTCTTTCAAAAAAAAAAAAAGGAAAAACTTTAAAGGCTATGACTAAGTAAATTAAAACTTGAATTAGGCTTACATATATCATTATATTATAAGTTTGCCGAGAATCTATTAAAACTTGTTTTTTTGTCTATCTTGAACTTTAGTTTTTTACCAGGTCTCAAATGTAAGTGGCATATCTTTTAATAGCCCGAATAGAAATCTTGTGATTGTTCAGAGAGCATGTTTCTTTGAAGGCTTGATTGAACAAGAATGACAAAACAGTTCACAACAAAACAGTACACACTGACACATCTAAACTCTAATCCAGTTTGGCACAGCAGTACACAACAGTTCATAATACGCAACATGAGACATAAATACACCACTATTTTTATTTTAGAATTATTTCCATTATTATTATTATTATTACTATTATTATGTTAGAAACGAACGAGTACTTATTCTGTGGCTGTCGGGGTCGATTTTCGTTTAAAAGAGAAACAAAATCTATATATATATAGTTCTCTTCTTCCCTCAACAGTTTTGACAAGAAGAAGAAGTAAAGGAAAGATCACTTTCTTTTTTTTTTCTGCGAATATAGTTATTCCACGAAAAGACAAGCAGTCACACTACGGATGGCTCCCTGCGCATTGGACTGTCGTTTAAATTTATCAAACCCTGCCCGCTCCCATCCCCCTTTGTCCTGCGGAAGTTTAGGACTAGGAAGTAAATTATCTTTCACTCTGAAGGAACATCCGAAACATTGTAAAACATTTTACAAACAAACATTTTACAAACACTAAATAGTAGCTCCGGACTTAACAATTGTGATCAAGACGTAATGGAAAGAGATTAAGTAATCTAATATATATATATATATATATCAGGGTCGGACCTAACCATTGTGGGGCCCTATGCGAAACGGATTTTGCGGGGCCAAGTTTAGGCATGGAAGCGAATAATAAGTGAAATTTTCAAGTTTGTATTAGAAAAGAAATTCTTCCTTGCATTTTATTCATTCTTTACTACGTACAGAATTACTTTACGAGCTTTGTTTTAGCAAAAAATAAGTCATACAGTATATCATACTAATTCTGTTTCCTCCAAAGATCGCACCCAATAGCAAGAATTACCAAATGTTTCAATCTATCTTCGAGAATTGTTGATCTCAAGTAATTCTTCATTAGTTTGAGGCGCGAGAAACTTCTTTCACCAGGTTAAACAATTACGACTGATGCATAATTCCGCGTGTGGGATTGGTGTTTTCCATATTGAATGACACCCCAGACAATTTTCGTGTATATATTTCCGTATATTTTAAGGACTTTTTCGTATATTTTGTAATTTCAGAAGATTTCGAGGAGCTCCTGGTAAATCGACAGGAGGGCGCGAGAAATCTGTTTTAAGTTTTAATATGATTTAATTAATTTATAAGCCTACAATTAGCGCGGGTCCTGTGAAAGTGCGGTACCACCCTCTGACAGGTAACGAGACCCTTCTTAGAAATGTTAAAGCCTTGAATGTATTTGTGAGGTCAATTGTCACTCTTTTGATATAACAATGGAGTATATTATTATTATTATTTGATAAAACAGATGAAACTAGTCGGAACATTATTGTACATAGTACTCGGAATCCTGTTGACGAGCGGCATCATTCTTGCAGAGCAGAATACCGTCAGGGGAGATGATTACCGTTCAAGAAATCTTGGTCGATCAAAGGTAAGCTAGTAGCGTATCTTGGTTACCTTATATATCAGCATAATCAGGGCCGGTCTTAAGCCACTGCAACCTATGCGGCCGCAGTGGGCCCCGCGCTTTCATAGGCCCCGCGCTAATTATATGTTTAATTGCATACTGATGCAAAATATATATTTAAAAAAGTCGTGGAAATTATATTTAAATCTGCTGAAATATAGAAAACATGAAAGGGCGTTGATTCTGGAGTTCAAGAATGGCATTTAAATATTAACAACAGAACATTTTACTCCTTGTGCGTGTCATTATTACAATCTGGTGGTAGCAGACATGGTCAAAATTTGCCCTAATGCATTAACATTTTTTGAAAGTATACAACGCGTGTACACTATCTTTTCATCATTTACAAAGTGATGGTCACTACTCAGAAAGCATCTTTCCAATCTATCTTTAAAACCTCTGTGAGAAACGAGGTGGGAATGTAGAAAAGTGTCAAAGTAGGCCTACTACGTTATCAATGGCCTGAAATTTGTGACGCACTAGATAAATTAGCTGAAGAGACTAATGATGCGATAATTGAAAGTGAATCAGAAACACTGTATGAAACATTGAAGAAGTACACATTCTTTGAGTGACCTGTGTTATGGTAAGACGTGCTCTTCTAAATCATGTTTGTAAGTAAAGAACTGCAAGGTGAAACAGTAGATTTGGACACTGCATTGGATTTCTACAACGACTTGATGATTTGGCTAAAGAAACTGAGAGTTGATGGGTTTGTTCAGATTCTTGTAACATCAAAGGAATTGGCTAAAGAATTGAATGTTGTTGCAATCTTTCCAGTCAGACGTTAAAGGAAAAGACAGTATGATAAATATGTTGAAAACTTCACTCCTGGAAATGCTGAAGATGAATACAGGATAAATTGCTTCAACAGAATTGTGGACACTGCAATTCAATCCTTGCAGCCGAGATTTGAACAGCTGAAATCAAACCACAATTTATTTGGGTTTCTTGTCAGCTTCAAGAGCCTTCAGCTTGATGACAATAGAAAGTTTGCAAGGAGCCTCGAGCAAGGATTATCGTCATCAACAGACCAGCCGTCAGATATATGTTCGCGAGAATTAGCAGTTGAAATGGAATCTTTAAAGCATATTCTACCAAATACCACCAAGACCCGGTAGTAATTTCAACTTAGCTGTCCATGAAAAGTACACTGCTTTCTCAAACTATTTTGTTGCACTCAGAATTTTTTTTAACAATACCCGTAATTGTGGCATCTGGTGAAAGAATCAAGAATTACTTGAGATCAACAATTCACGAGGAGAGATTGAACAAGTTGGAAATTCTTAATATTGAGCGTGATCTATGCAGAAAACAAAATTTTGATGGTATTTTATGACTTCGCTTCACGCAAGACTCGTAAAGTAAAGTTTATTTGATCGTCATTTTATACTTAGTTAAGAATGAATAAAATGCAAATAAGAATTTTTATAAAAACCTTTATTTTCACTCATTATTTTTATCCCTACCCAGACTAGGCCCCGCGCAACCCGTTTCGCATAGGGCCCCGCAATAGCTAGGACCGGCCCTGTCAGCATTTAGCCAGTAGAGTAGTTCTATTGCAGTTTATCTCATAATGCATCTAGTAGCGTATCTTCGTTGCAGAATGTGTCAAATTTAGTCATTGCCAAGTCGAATACCATGCCAAAAATCTGACATTAGTATTCAGAGACATTGTAATAAGAATCCTTTATAGGGGCCTACCACTAAGATTAGCTTCTTAAAACGTACTCACCTTGCTTTGTGGCCATATTAGCATCTCAGATTACCAACCATATTTATTAATGGTATACACTGTATATTTTAGCTTTAAACTAGATTCCACACATAGTAAAGCCATATTTTTTTTTTATTTCAAAGATAAAGAATCTGTCAAAATTATATGTATATTTTTCTTAATGTGTTTCAGCCCTAATATTAGGGACCCAAAACCGATTTTTTTAAATGGTCACGCAGCTTATTTTTTAACTTATTTGGATAGAGCTCGTGATTCTAAGACCGAGGATACCAAATTTATGTCTGTAGCTTAAATATTAAGAAAGTTACACATTTTTAAAAACGCGTTTTTTTGGATATTTTTTTTTGGCCTTCCAAACCCTTGTTTTTGGAGGACATTTTAATAGAAACTATAATGCCCTCAGAGATGAAACTTAGGAAAAACATTCATGTGCACACATAGAACACGCTCAATTTTTTTCAAGCTTGTCAAAAAATTATTTGAGTTTATTTACTTGTGCCGAATGTTGCATTTTATCATTTTTGGCATTTTTCAAAAAGGGAGGTAAAAAACACAAAAAATGTGCATTTTTAAAATTTTGTAACAAAAAAGCTATAAATGCTACATGAATGTACTATATGTCGAAATGCGGGGAATTTATAGATCTACAAGAATAAACTACTTTAAATAATATTTTATTTCGATATTTTGCTGTACTTATACAATAATATGCAATGGTTTACTAAAACTCTAAAATAAGCTAAATTTAATGAGCTAAAAATATGACACAAGTATAGCAATAAGAACAAGTTACAGATCATAATTTAGATAATTCTCTCTTCTTCCATAATAATATTGAAAAACATATATTTATTTATAGGGACCTGTGTAAGTGTATTGCCAACCAATGATGGTAAAAAAAAGACATACAGTCCATACATTTACTTAGATTTCTTGACATAATAATCTATAAAGCCATTCAGCTAAATGCTATTCTATTATTTCTTATTGAATCTTTTAACTATATAAGCTGATTTGATAAACTGAAAATCAGAACTCAATTTGTGTGCAGAAAATTTTTTAAACAAGGCTTTTTTATATCTGCAATGTAATGACCAGTAAATTCTTTTCAGTAAAGCTCAACTATTCTAAACACATAATTTTTTGCATATTCACTGTCTAAAGTCTAAACAAAGAATTCTACATGAAAATATAGGATATAAACTGTAATTCCCCAGGCTACTGAATTTTACCATAGAAACACATATATTTGTCATTATTTTCATTATCTTTTTGTAGCAAATTTACACTGATTAGGTTGCATGAACTAGAAATATAGTTTCAAGCTTGAACTTTTTTTTCCTAAAATTCACAAATTTTTTACTAAAATTAACTCCTTTAAAGTATATTTTAAATTTAAATACATTTAATATAAAATATTAATACATCCCAGTGCTAATGTGCTGTTATTACAATCTCAGCCATCAAACTGTGAGAAGTTTGCCTATCAGAAAAAGAGAAACATAAGTATTTATAATACTTGCATCAGAGCAAGTATCTCAATGACATGTTGATCAAAATAGAAAGATTCATTTTAGTTAGCTACTTTCCTTATGTTCTTCTCCATTTAAGATTTCATTATGATTTTAACTTTCAACACATCCAGCTTAGTGACTTTTTTCCTTCAACATGATCAACCTTATATACTTTTATATAGCCTAAATCTTTTAGATGTCAAAGTTTCACTTTTTTTCTTTAAAAAAATATTAAAGTTTTTTAAAATAGTTTATGCAGCTATAACTACACTTTCTGAAAAATAATATAATAATTAGGTCCTAAGTTTATCATTGTTTTATTGGAAAATACTGTCTTGTAAAGCATCAATAATTAGTATAGATAGATGTCTTAAAAATATGTTCATATAAAACCTACTCATCTACTGATCTTAAGTTCATTACAGCATCATAATCCATGTTTTAATTTAATAAGAATTAAAATGAATTAATATGAATATGAATTAATTTTTGGTGTTTTTTTTGTGGATATTTAGTTAATTGAAGTCTACAAAACAGGCTTATAGTGATATTGAGAATTTTGAACTGTGATCAGTAGTCTAAATATAATACCTATTGACTTAGGGCTACTTCATTAATAATAAAAGAAGATCTTTTATTGCAACTAGAGACTATAAAACATAAACACATAGACATCTTTCTAGATATTAAAAATTCTTTTCTTGGACCTGTCTGAGCTATCAAATTAAAATAAAATACTAATATAGCCTGGAGGTTTTATTCTTGAAATGGGAATTATTATTTTTTTAAATGCAGTTAGTTACTAATCAGAGTCTTTATCTATTATATTAGACCTAGGAAAACAATGGGAAGACAATATAAAAGAATGTTCTGACCTGTCATTAAAAGAGATTCTAGGGAAAAGGACGTAGAGGAGTGGACAAAGACGTACAGTCATATAGTATAGATATTGTGCGGTGCCCCTACGGTTCGTCAGACTAAGGTCGATAGTTCACAGTGAAGTAGTGTACCGTATGATGAGGTAATAAAATCATCAAAAAGATATTTCAAATCTAAAAATTACATCTAGATCTATTTAGACAATTAGACTTAGATCTTGATAAATATATCATATGTATTATAATGTAGATCTAAATAGCCTGTCATATAAGCTATTATGCCTAAGATGGTTTCTTTTTAAAGAAGCTATTTGGTTTTAAGTTTTAACGAATAACGTGAAGGACCCTTGTTCCAGATGTTTAGACCAAGATTAGATCTAGACTCTAGACCAAGATCTAGATCTAGGACTAGCCTCTAGATCTATATCTAGATCTATACATGGATAAGTCAAAACTCTCGTAGTCGTACTCTAGGTCTAGATCTAATTTGTAGTCCCTAGGTCTAGAACTCGAGAAATAGGTCTAAATGTAGATTAAGACTTTATCTTTGTGTACTGATGTCAATAGATTTAATTTAGTCTTATATTTTATCTATTTTGTATATATAATATAGATCTAGATCTAGTTAAAAGATCAGATCTACTCTATATTAGAATAGCTTCATTCGATGCCACAATTTGTTGATATTAGCAACGGATAAGGCCAATATGTGATGCGTTTCTATACATTTATTACAATTATAATTATTTATTAAATATCTTGAACCATTACTTTTTTATGAACTGTAAACCCTCCTCTTTAATTTGTATCAATCACTTTTACAAAATACGTTTTAAAAAAAATTAGGTTTACTTTCGAAGACATGACCCCTTAGAAACACAAAATACTTACAGATTTGTTACACATTAACCTTTCATTAACGTTGGAATATAAATTATTTTTTAATATTCGGAATAAAAGAAGGTGAAAAAACAATAAATCTCTAATGGTTAACATCTTATTGACCCATCTCAGACATTTTTCTCACAAATTATACGATGTAGATTTAATAAAAATATTTTTTCTATAACGACTCGTGTGTTGCTAAGGAGCATATTTGCACATTATAGCAGACTACGCACACAGGCGAAATCGCTATTTTATGCGTCTTGTTCGGTTTAAAATGGGGAGCATGTCAACGCTTGTTTTTTAAATAAAATGTACACACTCTTAAAGAAAAATAGACGGGCTTTTCAATGGTGACATTAACTAAACGATTACATGTCTTTATCGTAAAGAAATTCCATTTTGTTTTTTATTTTTTAAATTTCTTTATATAAAAACAATGTTAATCAATTAGATATTGGTACCATTGTAAAGCTCGTTCATTTTTCTATAAAATACATATGTTCAAAAAAAAATATTCATTTGTTGACATACTCCCCATTTTACGAAAAAACAAATAAGGTATAAAACGATCACAGCCGCTAGCACGATTATTCAGCACGGTGATGTTACGCGTAAAGGATTATCCCCCTTATTTTTTAACCTACAGGAAAAACGTTCTATATATTATTAAAGGGCTTAAAATAACCTTTCTAACGGTACCATTTTTACTGTAATCGGATGTTTATACCTTAAGATATGGCAGGGTGAAAAATGCCTAAAACAAAAAAAATGTTACGCAATTTCTTGAAAAGTGCGATTTTTGCTTCGGTTTTGGGTCCCTACTAATATAATCATTTCTCGCTATGCAAAGCGCCCATGGGCATATATTTTAATTTCGTAAGAGGATATACAAAATGAGAGACTGAGAGAGAGATAGAGATAGATAGAGAGAGAGAGAGAGAGAGGCAATGAAGAAAAGAAAGAGGTTATAGTTAAAAGGAAAGACAGGTCAAGGTCAGGGTTTATAAAAGTTCGAACCTTAATGAACACATTCCAGGCTTGTTTTGAAAACGAGGCTCAAGTTTGATGTTATATGTGTGAATAAAAACCACTAAGGTAATTTATAGACATTAGAAACTTTATCACAAAAATTACATGTCTTTTTTTTCAATGAACAGAAAAGAGAAAGAGCTCTAGAGAAGAGAAGAATCAACGAAGGTCTTTATGCTGAGAGCAGAGAATTGCATACTAGAGTTTAATTTATTTTGCAGGCCATATTTGTCTAATTTGCTAAGAAATAAAAGAAAACATATTAGAAGTTCTAATTGTAACTATCATTTTTTTTTTGGTCTTAGTATTTTGTTATGTGTTAGTGTTACTGCTGAGTATTTGAGGTATCTTTACTTTCAAACTATCAGAAGAAGCCTGCATATATGGGCTTATTTGAAGAGAAGACGAAGAGTTAATACCAATTTCATACAGTGGAGAAGACACATAGTTTAAAATAAATATAAAATAAGAGCTTTAAAATTAATTCCATTCTGCAATGCTAATAAGTCAATAGCTGTTACTATATGCTTTTCAAAAACACTTATTGTATTAACATCTTCTTATTCTGTAGATAGATACACCAAATAATCCATTTATTAAAATCACCCATATTTTTTTTTTATTCATTACATAGACATGTACAAAATGTTTATCATTCTATTCTATTATTATATTTTATTATTTTGCCACCATGAATCATATAATATACAAAAAGAAAAATAAGTGGTGGCGAGTTGATTTTAACTTTTCTAACTCAGAACCAATTCAATTTGTGGGCTGTCCTTCTAAGTGTTATCTACTACCAGGGTAACATATTAGATGGAATACGTGAAACATTTGCAGATGTCAAAGCAAGCATTGGACATGATCAATAGTCGCCTCTTATATATCAAGACTAATCTGAAACTCAAGATAAATTTACTAAGACTAAGACTTATTTTATTGATCCATATGGAAAGTTGTTGTGATTACAAGGACAATTTTCTTATGTAAAGATAACACAACAAAAACGTACACATCAATAGAACAGACACAATATAAATAATTTATACAGCGATTATACACAAGCATCTTGGTGCTTTTCATGTTTCCTAATCAACGGCTGGTGTTGATAAAGCCTGAACGACTAAGATATGAGCGTCAACAACGATTTTTCTCTTTCAATTCTAATATGAAAACCATAATGCTATATTTAGATTTAGCTGAAACAAGGTGGACAACTTAAAATTCCATTAAAAAATTATAAACTTTTATTAAAGGTTGTCTACCTTAGATGGCGGCCTGGTCGTGCGGTTTGCGTGCTGAACTATCGTTCGGACTTATCGATGGTCCCGGGTTCAAACCCTGCCCGCTCCCAACCCCTTAGTACTACAGGAGGTTTTGACTAGGAAGTAAAGTAACTTCAACTGTAGAAACATCCGAAATATCTAAAACACAGATTTTACAATTATTCACGTTAATTGCTCATACACTAAGAGCAACTTTCTGAGGAGAATCAGCCCAACTCCTGAAGAAGAAATCAGAAAGAGAAGATAGGGCTGGATTGCATTACGATAGCTCAAAACGCAGTCTACCATCACAGCGCAGGCATTTCAGTGGGGCCCGAAAGGCAAGAGAAAGCTAGGGCGTCCATGGAGCATCTGGTGAGGCGAACTTGAGCTGAACACCTAAAGTCTGATTCTACCTGGAACCAGATGGAAAAGATGGCCCACAACAAGGGACTCACGTGATAAAGTAGAGTGGAGAGTTATAAACAATCAAAATAAAAATAGAAGTAAAGTTCCGATCTATGGAGCACATGATGCAAAGGTCTGTTTTTTTTTTGTGGCCCACCGTTAACGAGGGTATCATCTAGCCGACACAACGACCAACCGCTTTTACTTTTCCTAAACTCACTCAGCTGACCATTAGAATCGTATGCTATCATAGACAAGTTTATAATTCAAAATCACCGGGTTTCGAACCCGAGACCTTTAAGTCAATATACTTTTTTTTGGGTGGCGGGAAGACATGGAGGGCACCAATAGCAGCATTGATGGTGGCTTTGAAGGCAGATCCATTGCTATGTATATGGATAGCTTTCATTTGTTTCTAGCGTACCTACTTTCAGCTCCAGTGGATGTGATTCCCAGGCTAATGTTTACTCAATCTTTTTTAATGATGGGACCTATGTTCGAAATTATCGTGATTTTTTTTCTCTCTGTTGTTGAGTAGATAATGTTTTGGAGTATTTCATCAGTGATTGGAATTACAAATTTTGACTTCTCTTCGATTTTCCTAGCTATTTGTGTCAATAGTTTATTAGTAGCGTCATCCTTCAACCTTCTGAATCAATTATTAGCAATTAATCATCACCGACTCCACTATAGTTAAACTCTTTGCTAAATCCTCTGTGGACGTGGTCATCGGTCTCTAGTACTGCTATAGCCGGACTTAGGTAATCGGAGGCCCCAAGTGTGGCTCTAAATAAAAATGAAAAATACAAAATAAACACCGAAAAAAATAAAACTACGCAATTCATAAAAAAACAACAAGAGGTATGCAACACAAGTAGATTTAAACATTCGCCAAGAAACTTGAGTCACAGTAGATGTAGGTTAGTAGACTAGAGCCCTAGTGCTCTGCTATATTTTGGATTTGATACTAGTTTCAGAATGTTTTTAGTTCTGTGCGAGACCTCCACCAATCGGAGTCTCAAAGTGCCTGCCTAGTTAGTCTATGTTTAAGGCCGGCCCTGGTGCTGCTCTGTTTCGTCATAGCCTAAGAGGCTCAATATTGGATCCTACTTCACAGGCGGATGTAAGAGTTGTTTTAAATACCTCAATTGATTAGACTTAAGACTTGATTTGGGGCTATTGCTAATGATGATTGAAATGTTTTGCTTGCATCTACTTGTTATGACAAAAGACAATTCCAAAGAGGAAATGCCTCAACCAATGGGTACCAGGAAGAAAAGGAGATCTATCATCTATGTAAAAAGATATGACTGCATCAACTGGATAGCATCTTTCCCCCCCCCCCCTCATAGATTTATATACAATCTTCCAATTCAGAACAAGACACACACTTTTAAATTATCACCTTAACATAGGATTTATAAGAATTACAACGCAAACATTTTCATTTCGGTATCCAAGCAGTTAATGCCAATCATCACACGCAATGTATCACACCTTTTTGGTGGGATCTTCTGTATCTACTTTCCAATAATCATCACCGACTCCACTATAGTTAAACTCTTTGCTACATCCACTGTGGACGTGGTCATCGGTCCCAGTGTACCCTAACATGATTACCGTGGCCCCACTGCTGCCAGGGCAAGTGGCGGTATTGTACTGATACTGCGTCCAGGCGCCGTCATCCTCAAGCTTGACGTCAAGCCACTCCCCAACTGAGACCTGCTTAGAACATCCATGAGGGTGAGACACGATCACGTTAAGCCTGCACTTCCCACGTTTTTCTAAGTACCTGTCATTTATTGTTCTGTACAATTCTTCTCGCTGGTCGCACAGGTCTTTAAGCTTGGACAGCAGATCTAGGTCACATGTGATGCATTTCAACCAGCACCAATCAAAGTTGGGCTTATTAAGCGTCGCCATTTTTACTCCGTATATTAGTGTTTTGGGACTTCCGTTTTCATCAAAGAATAATCTGCAAGTAGCGTTTTCTGCTTCCTTGTTGTTGAAGATGACGTGTCTTGCCGTTATGATTTTGACCCATCCGAATTCTCGGCTAGGATCTATAGACTTCTTGCAGTTATCGCACAAGCAGTGTCTTGTTGGGACGATCTTCACCCAACCAGACTCCTCGTGGGGCTTATCCGATTCGTCACAGGTCTCGTAGATGCGCTTTAAATCAGTCTGCTCTTCGACTGCTTTCAGATCCTCGTACATCTCGTCATCTGAGGCACGTGGGTCTGACGTCATTCTTACGTCACACACTCGACCCGTCCCAGAGGCGATTACATGTTCGCCACGTTTATCCCAAAAGAGATAGGGAGAAGTTGTATGTGGCATGACTTCCGGTCGTTTGTGGCTGACGTAATTGGTGCTAATCCTCACAGTCAGTTCAGCGGTAATTTTAATAAAATCAAAAATATCCTTATCCCTGTAATCTTCAGGCAAATGCTGGAGAGTGAATGCATTTATAGGGATAAAATTTGCGTGTCCTTTATTCTTCTTACAATCGTTCATATACTTGTGAAGATCAGCCTCGTTTTGACTAAACTGTACGTCTGCTTCACCTGGATTTAAAAAAAATAAGATCTGATTACTTTGTATGTAAGAAATGAATTACGAAACAAAGTTGTTTTTTTTTTAGAAAATTTAACTTTTAAGACAACGCTATCTAGAGGGAATGAGACTGAGAGAAACATAAACACAGGAAGAAAGGACTTTGTCACGGACTAGATCGTGACTTGAACGTGAATAATAGTAAGAGGCAAATACAGGCCGAGAGACCACACGTGCAACACTCAATCAGGAAATTGGATTATGGGAAAATTAAAAAGTTTAATTCGTATTTCAGATAGAGTGCTTACGAGTTTTTGTGCTAAGGATTTTTTAGCTATTAGTTGTGTGTCAAATGTCTGTCCGCTTGTCCGTCTGTCCCGTTTAGATCTCATAAACTAGAAAAGATAGGGAAAATCTGACACCATAATATTTTTGATCATTCAAACCTCTGATGCAAGGGCTACTTTTTCTTTTCTGAACGCGAAAAATCTCTTTTTTTTAAATCACTTATGCAATCAGTTTTTTCATAAAAATACACCGTTTAAAAACTTTTCGCTATTAATAGAAACAAACACGGGAGGCTCTTTAGTAGGGGAGATCATCATTTAGATTTTTTGTCAAAAATTTTGTTTACTACATTTGTATTGCTAAGTTATGTACGTACTGTCCTACTAACTACTATATTTACACACAAAAAGAAATATTTTTTAAGAGAAAAAATCTATTTAGTATGAATCTAAGCTTGACATAATTTAAAACAACAATTAATAAGTAGTTTTTCATATTATCTCGTGAAATTTTCACTCATAAAACAGAATAGGTAGCAGTTGTATCAAAACTTACAACATTCTAAAATATCATGATGTCGGATTTTTAATATCTTTTATAGTTTATGAGATCTAAACAGAACAGACGAACCACACAAAACGAATAGCTTCTATTCCCCCTTTCGAGGGCGGTAAAAACAGATCTGGGGTACAATATAAGACATAGAAAGTTTTCATGGAATTATATCCCAGGATTAAAACCTACATACTAGATCTGCATTCTTGTGTAGACACTTGTTTACCATGACACAACCTGACTGAACCTGTTAACGTTTTCGTTTGATATAAATATATATATATATAGTTAAATACCGGTACATATATTATGAAAAACTAATTTCTGGCCTTTTATTATTATGGCAATGAAGAGATAAGCGAGTACAGTCTCGGTTATTTACCTTTCCATGGTCTGTGACGTACTTTTTCTGCCATTTCAGATTAGAATAATTCCCAGCTACCAAGATGACCTACAACATAAAACGCTATGATGAATTTGAGAGCAACTAGAATCATCAGATCTCGTTGAATATTTTTGACATTAAAAACATTTCATTGGCGTAATCCTCTAGTCTAAAACATCTAATTGTATCAGTATCTTTAGACAATATGTATAGCATGCAGCTCTGCTTGCAGTATTGCTGAGAGTCAGTAAATAGCATGACAGCATTGCTTGCGTCACAGTTAAAGAGTCTGTAAGAAGATTGTTAACACTTCTTACATCAAGGATAAGTGTTAGTAAGTAGTATGCAATTATGTATCTCAGCATTTCCCCAAACTGAGAATGAAGCAAAACACTCTTTTCTTTTTTAACGTTTCGTTTGTGTCAATAACTAAGAAGTAACTAAATTATATTCCCAAATTTAGCGTTATTTCTTTTTTTAAAGTATGTACAAAAAAAATAAAGTTCCCTTTTCACACCTTGTGGTCTATAGTACGTGACTATGCTAAAATACAAACATAAACATATGAACAAGCAAAGGTGTATAAAAAAAAATCTTTAAAATAAAACAAAACTAATCTAAGGGAAATAACTGCATACGTATTTTTTAAAATATAGAAGTTATTTCCCTTATTCGATATTAAACAAATTTATCAGCAGGGGCGGACTGAGTATCAAAATCGGCACGGGCATTTTCCATATAACCCGGCCCACAAATGACATGTCATAAAATATGTGTACAATATATTTAGATAAAGTTAGATTATGCAATCGGAGACTAGATGTATGCTGGCGTACTATATCTTACTTATACATGTATGTAGTATCTAGTCTGTCAGTACAAATAATGCAATAGCAATAGCCTTATCTGACATTAAACAAAATTATTAATTACAAGCATAGGCGGACTGGGTATTTCAATCAGCCCGGACATTTTCCATATAACCCGGCCCATAAATGGCATATATTACTATATGTGTATAATATATTTTGATAAAGTTTGAAAATGCATCGGCGACTGGAGACTGGATGTATACTGGTGTAGGATTACGTACTGTATCTCATTTATACATGTATCTAGACTGACAACAGCCTTCATGAGTTTGAAATGAATATATTGTTATATCCCTGCTCTTACATGGAAGCGTATGGTGCGCAACAGGACACTGTTAAAAACGAGTTAGTAGGTACAAAAAAGATGGTGGACTGTTGATTCGGGATACGCAGATAGAGAAACAGAACTAGATATAAGTTAGAAGTTGTAGAATGGATCATTGCTAGTGTGGTCAGCGGGTGAGAAGCAGTGTAGGCGGGCTTTGCAGGAAGTATTGTGAGGAAACATGAATCAATTGAAAAAGAACCAATTATTCTATTAATGGAGATGGATTTGTCACACCCCAGAAAAGATACCAGCAACAGAGCTAGGCAGGCCTTAGAGTGGAACCCCCATGGAACAAGACGTAGAGGAAGACCAAACAGAACATGGCGACGAAGCATACTGGAGGAAGCTGAGAGGACCGGAAAGAGCTGGGAAGCCATCAAAAAACTTGCAAGAGACCTTGTAGAGTGGTGTGTTTTTGTTGAGGCCCTATGTTCCACAAGGAACACAAAGGAACGATGATGATGATGATTCAATTAATTACTGGTAGGCCTAATCAGGGGCGGACTAGCTATATGGGCATTCGGGCAAATGCCCGGTGAGCCGGTACCGAATGGGCCAGTATTAAAAAAGGCCATAGTCGAGTCTACGTCTGTAATATCAAGTTATCCCACTGAACTTCTAAAACCGACTGTCTTTCTTTACATAAATAATGTATAACCCAACGATGTCGTGACGTCACTAAATGCCGCGCTCAAAGTCCGTCAGCTATGGCGCGTCTCTAAACAAACAAATAATACTAACTGTCTCACAAAAGAGGCTTTTCTATAATAGTTTTTATACTCATGTAGTTTGCTGTATCTAAGATGGTGAAAGGACGCCAACGATGCACGTTAGAACAAAAGTAACGTCTGTATTTTATAAGATAAGATTTAATGAGCATAATAACTTCCTAGCAGTACAAAAGAGATGCCCATTGTGACTTGGTTATGCCAGTACTTACGTCTCTAAGATCTAGGCATTTAAAAGAGTAATCTCTTTTAGATTCAATATTGACAGACAAGGCCGATTACGCACTAATGTGTCAACAGTATCTAAAGCCTTATCCTGACTACACACACTATGTTTGCGTGCTAACTAACCTCTAAGATAACCACTGTCTCAAACTTTTGAAAATAGAAACCCAAAATCTAGGTATTTAACAACAGAATAAAAACACGGATTTCTTTGTTTGGCAGATAATCTTTATGTGACTGCCACTTGGTATTAAAAAACAAATTAGCTTGCACAATGTAGGTCAATATTGTGTAAAAAAAAATGTGCTTAAATTTAATCTAAGATAGGACTTGGAATTTTAAAAAATACTTTTTATTGTTGAGCTAAACAAAGAAACCAAGTTTGTTTTACAATCTAGAAGATTTTTGATAAAATGTAACTTATTTTTTAAAAAATGCCTTATATAAACCGGCTCTGTCTGTCTGATACAACTCTTGTACACGTTAGTTCTCTAGCTTTCCCATTGTCTAATCAAGTTGAAACTTTGCATAAGTATTCATTGTGTCTACCACAGCAAGATTCATTTTAAAACAAATACTTAACCAGTTAATTAAATAATTAATCGTAATTAATTCTAGTATGACATTGATAAAGGGAAATAAATCTTACAGTATTTATATATGTGGTTAACAATGCACAGCTGTATCCCTTTAGTTAAGCTTTTCAAAACTGTTTTTAAACATGTGGTTGTTTTAAAGCCTTACATCACAAACATTGAATTCATTTATCTCTTTGTACAAAGCTTAAATTAACCCATTCCGTCTATCCGTATTGGTGCGTTCTTTTTCTCCCACTTCCCAATCTCGGGTCAAGTTAAATTTTGTACAATTATCCATAGTCCTTGATAAAACTTGAATCATCAAAAATTAAACAATTAGAATTAATTAGATAATAGATATATGGTAATTAATTAATTAGTTTTATAGAAAAAAGGATAAAAAATTTAAATCTTGCAGTATTAAAAGATATGTCTGTTATTGTGGCGGTTCTTCCTTTAGATACGCTTTGCTAATTTATTCTTATTGTGTAGATTTTGTTTGTTTTCCAAAGCTATAATGTGTATTGGAAAACAATTCGCTTGAGATATCCAGATCTAGCAAAAAATACCTAGATTTTAAGTAACTGAACTTTTGTGATAAGAATTCATGAATAGTGTCACCTGTACGATATAGTATGCCTAATAAAGTACAAATTATTGATAACTCAATCAAACACTAAGTTACGTAGAACTTAATCAAAACTAAGTTATGTGCATTTTTTAAACACAAAGTTATGAATATTTTTTTAAACGCATAGTTATGTATAACATTATCAATTGCATACTTATGTTAGTTTGAAATGTATGGCTATCTAACACACATGCATAGAGAAAAGTAGCTAGAAGCAGGGGATCTCACAAAGAGACAGCAGGAGAGCCCTTATGAAGGTCGAGGGTTTAGACATCAAAATATTAAAACCTATCAAAAAACATTCCAGCATGAAATAAGTATTAGACTTACATCATAGACTTGATCAAATAGATATTATTATTTTTTAACTGAATAAACTTTGGCCTAATTTTAGAAGTATTAAGTGGGTAATTCGTCAGAAAAGGAAAGATAAACTCAGGGAAATTATTGTTCTATCTACTTAAGAGGCTTAGTTCAGGGGCTAACACTCACACTAAACTCTGTTCGTAGCTTAACATACAATGATGTTCCATACATTTTGACGTGTTTCTGGTCGCTGATACTCTTGAGTCATACATCTGTTTTCACTTTTAATAATTTCGTCTTTGTCACTGATCTATGTTTTTTTTTGTTCATTTGAGCAGATTTCATAAATAGATTTCCTCCATTCTGGTTGCACATTCATTATGAAGAACATCAAAACCTGAAACATGGGTGGACATGGTTCTCATAAACTGCACTAACTATTTTTCTAGAAATTCTGTACTAGTATAAAGAATTACTAGCTATTTTGCTCATTAGTAACACACTAGTTTAACGTTATAATTTTTCCAAGCCAAAATGAAAACTATTTTTTTTTAATTTCGCGAGAGTACTTGAAAATGTTTATCTTGAACAGACCGTAAAACTTGGGAATACCACGCAGGGCGATACGCAAACAGCTTCAGAATGTTGTCATGGTCTAAGACTTCAGGATGACGGTGATCTTAGCCAGGCGTAGTTAGTGGTGCTGGTCAAGCTGGTCATCAGCGTACATTATTATTATTATTATAGCTTTTATATAGCGCTACTTTCATGCTTATAGCATGCTCAGGGCGCTTTGGTCCAATCTCTTTTGTGAACCAGTGGGGGGGGGAGGGGGTATCTAGGAGTTGGTTTCCCGTGCTGCCTTTGGGCGCTCAGTAAACACAACTCTGCCCGAGTCGGGTGTCGAACCTCGAGCCCACTTCTAGGTAGCCAAGCAAGCCAAGCTCAAGCCGCACTTAGCCTCTCGACCACGCTTCCCACAAGTGTTAGGTCACTCTCGGCTTATGAGAAAGAGAGATAGAGAGAAAGAAAGAGAGAGAGAGATGGAGAGGGAGAGAAATATAGTGGTGGTGGTACTACTAGTGATTTTTTTTCACAAGGATTTTGGTAATGGTAACTTTGGGAATCAGACGGGGATGTCGTCTTGTGGTTTCCTAGAGAAATCCCATACTTTTTGTAAAACAAAAAATAATTTAAATAAAATTATTTGGTAAAAATCTTATGCTAGTTATTGAAATTTTTATTTAATGAACTATTAGTGGACTTGGTGCTTGAGTGGTCATCATCATCATCAAACTCCATTTGAGTGAGGGCTTGAGAGGCTTAAATCCTCTCTTGCAAAAGCCCTGGACAGAAACCCTGCTGTCTTGCGTAGTGCGTAGGCGTCACCATACAGGTCGAGAAATTGTGGTTTCCCAGACCTGTCGAGACGGAGATCAGCAAGTCTGGGGCAGTCGAACAGAATATGAGACACGGTTTCCTCTTCTTCCCCGCAGCGGGGGCACCGTGAGTCGAAATTTGGCTTGAGTTGTAAAGCACTTGGTTTATGAACTGAAGGGTCTCGGGTTTAAATCTACGTAAAGATTTTAATGGGTAATTAACAAAAAATGGGAAAGTAAAGGCGGTTGGTCGTTGTGCTGGCCACACGACTCTTTCATTATCCGTAGGCAATAGTAGCAGATTATCTTTATATTTAAACAAATGGGGAGGAGGCTTTACTACACAATTTATTATTGTGTCGATCTTTAACCTTTCTCTATTCTAAATTAGAACGTGTGGAGCGAGTCCATTACAGATAGAGAAATATAGGCGCTAGGATTATATAGTTAAAAAAGAACTAAGCAGGTTGTAGCTGCAATAAACTAGCTTCTAACTTATTCGTTTAAAAAATATTAAACCTAAAGCCACTGCAGGACTACTCTGAAATTCCTAAAAAAAATAATTTTTCGTAAATTTTTTTATTACGAAATTGTTTTAAAATGAAGAAAAGATCTATATTCTTGAGTGCGGCTATTACAACATCAAAAGTGGGAGATAAGTGTACCAAGAAATAAGAAGGTTCTTTTTAACGTGTTATTTTTTTTTTAATAATTTGAACAGTTACGACATAATAGTAGTTCTAAAAATAGATCTCCTCTAATGCATTGACCTCATTTCTAACTTTAGTAAGCAAGTACTTGAGTTGTTTATCATTTCTTCTACCAGTTTGTATGATTTAATTTCTTTCTTTCTTTTTGAGATTATAGTGGAGCGTTTCTCAAACTCTTTGGTACCAACATTCTGACAAGGGGGCACCAAGGTTTTGCTTTTCAGTTTTTTTTCATAAATAAAACCTGTTCCATTTTCTTATTTTATTAAGCCATATTTGTTTGCTAAACAATAGATGCTATCCTTAATTATCTCAAAAATTTAAATTATCAATTTAAGATGCGTTTTTTTAAAAGGTTGTAGAACAAGGTGCATATTATTACGTAATTGTTTCAATAACAAATTACAATATACCATTATATCTTTGCAACGAAAGTATATAATTTCTTCAACTTTGTACCGTACTAAACAAAAACAGACTCGCTTATGGACGGAATGAAACTTTAGGGAGCCCTAAGCTATTTGAGTTACGGGTGATACTTATTTGTCCAGAAATCAAATGTCAGTGCTTGATGAAATTTCGGATAACTTTACGATTTAAACTAACTACAATTAAAAAGTATAATATTGTCAAGTAAAAAACCTTTACACGCAATAATATATTCATAAAACATCGCTGCAACATCAACAACATTCAGAGAATGACTAGTATAAGAAATATATCTAGTATTATCTAGTTTACTTATTAATCTTCTACATTAATTCCTGCATGCTCTTGCATTTGATAGACATGATTAGCATCGACGTTAACTAAAAAAAAATATTTTGCTCACAATTTGTAGTTTGGCTGTGCTCAAACATAGCCATACATTTACCTGTGTAGCTCTCCAACTCTAGGAAAGTTAAAAAACGTTCTATACGGAGACCATTATCTGGTGAAATTAAAACGTCTTAGTTTAGTCGTCCTAGATGAGATTTCCAAAGTCAGAGTAATCTCCCTTCAAACAAAATGAACACGTTCTATTCGTCGCAATACACATTTGGAAGTTTTGTTGTTACCTGTTACCTGTTACCTATCCCTTAGTCTGGTGGACCGTTGGGGCGCCAAGCAAGACTTGTGGACCATCTTTCTCCAATCCTCTCTATCCTTTGCCCTGATTAAAACCTCGTTCAATGGTAGGCCTGTCCATTCTTTGATGTTGTCTTCCCACCGCTTTCTCTGTCTGCCTCTTCTTCTTTTTCCTGGAACTGTTCCCTGGAGGAAGGTTTTGTTGTATGTCAGATATATATGTATATATATGGCCTCCTTCAGTCTCGAAGCAATTATGGATCATCTGATGAAAATTAGATGAATGCCTGGGTTGGAAATATGTCGCCCACACATCAGTTCCCCCCTCTTCATGCAGCTGATGTATCCAAAGGAACGGCAGTGCCGATACAGTATAGGGTCACCGGCGTCGCAGGTTCTGTCAGAATGTAGCCATATATATATATATATATTGTCAGTGGCGTAGCTAGGGATGGGGGAGGAGGTGGGAGAATTTGAAAATCCCCCGGGCCCCCACTTGAGTAGGTTTTTTTACATTAAAAAATAAGTATTACGCAAAATGCAAGGCCCCCCAAAGAGGTCAATCCCTCGTGTCCAAACGATGGAAAATTGGTCAAGTTGGTCAAGTTTGGCATTCTAGTATAATTTATCCACTCTACAATATATATATATAATATATATATATATATATATATATATATATATATATATATATATAT
>JADKLZ010071522.1:16757462-16774048 GCA_021533235.1 Biomphalaria straminea
AGGTCTAGGTCAGGGGTCGGCAACCTTATGAATCGGAAGAGCCAAAAATTACAATTTACAAAATTTCAACGTTTCTAAAGAGCCACAAGATTTTTTTTCTTCCGAACATTTGTTTAAGAATTCTTTAAACTGTCAATGGTATAAGTATAGTGCTTTTATCAAGATGCTGTTAAAAATATTGTTTCATGAACTCAACTATTTCATTGCGGAATGTTTGGACACAAAGGGTTTCTTGGTATATTATGGAGTGAAACGTAAAAATGTCATGGTTTAATTTTGCGCCAAAAAATCGTAGTTGCCCCTTAATTGTTTATACTTCTGGCTACATCAGTTGCTATTGAAACGATTTATTTATATCGATTTTAATGTCTTCAATATATTTTCGCACGACAATTAGCTCTATCTTTTCCTCTGGTTTGTGGTTTGTCACGAGAGGGGTAGCAATCCTGAAAGTTCTTATTTGGAACTAGGGAAGACCTAGTATATAATATACCTGACGAAAAGGCCAACTAGTGCCGTGTCTTTTATTTATATCAGGTGATAAGGCAGAAGAAAATTGAATATCTTCCACCTGCAAACATGTGACCTTTCAAGACATGGGGAGGAGTGCGTTGGAAAGTGAGTACAAGTGGCTGAGAGATAGAATCGAATCAGAGCAATATTTTTTTTAATTTGGAACTAAAGAGCCGCAGCTTAACACCCAAAGAACCGCATTTGGCTCGCAGGTTGCCGACCCCTGGTATAGTTTACACAAATAACTTGTAATAAAAGGATATAAGGAATACAAGAAAAGGTATGTCTTTCTTGTTTATCTATTTATAGCTAATTAGTGCTGTGTCTGTGTTAAACATACTACTCGTGAATAGGAGCCAATGGACCTCATTCACCAAACGTAAACAAACAACATTTTCTCTATATGTTCTATACAAATTACGCAATAGGTAAGGTTGTCACAAAATACGTAATTTTCATTATTTTATTAATCTTATGACGTGGCTAAATGTGTTTATTTATTATTGGTGACTGTGGTCCATTTTTATTTCAGGAAGATGAGTAATAATATGATGTAACTTTTAGCTGTGGATATGATTCCTACATGAAATAACTTGGTATAGCTTGTTTCCGATCCTCTCTCTCTCTCCTTCTCTGCTTAATAAATGTATTGTATTATCTATTGGTGTATTCTGCAAATCCCAAAATTATTGAATTGTTTGGGAATGTAATGGCTGAGTGTATTAAAGACTGAGCTTCAAAATTTCTAATTACACAATAGGCCCCACAAGAAGAGCTTGACCATCTCTATTCTGCCGTGCAACAACGTGCAGGGCCAGTCGCAGTGGGCCCCGCGCTTTCATAGGCCCGCGCATTCATAGGCCCTGCGCTAATTCAATTTGCAATTATTAAATTGCAAAATATATACGCAAAATTCCTAGAAATCTCTTGAATTTATTAAAATCAACTGAAAACTCTTAAAAATCTCCAGAAAAAAAAATAGACGAAATTGTCATTTGTGGGTGTCATTCATTGCGGAAAACGCCAATCCTACGCGCGATAAAAGAAACTAGTCGACCGGCGGCATACCATACGCCGCTATTTTGCAGGGCAGGCCTTAGGCACTGCAACATATGCGACCGAGTGGGTCCCGCCCTTTCTTTGCACCCGTGTATAAATTATTAAATTTAACCATTTTATAACATAATATAACAGATTTCCAGCGGCCTCTTGATTTACCAGGAGCCCCTGGATATCTCCTGAAATGTTATTAAATATAGGCCTTCGAAAAAGTCCTGGAAATCTCCGGAAATTATAAAAATCTTTTGTAAAGTAAAAGTAAAGTAATTTGTGATATTTATTAAAGTACTTCTAAAGTCAAACCTGAGAGTAGTATCTATCTGCGTATTGTCGTTCTTGTTTAAGAGTCTTACGACACAATATAATCTCTTCCGGCTTTCACTTTTTTAACCTCCTTTCCATTCACTACACAAATTCATAAGAGAGTTTTATGAATCTAAAATTTGTGCATTGCAATTGTGTGTACTTTATTTTATGTCTATAAATTGTGTTTAATCTCTAAGACTGAAGATTATGCCATTTTTAATTTTTTCATAATTTTGGAAATCTGAATTCAATAGTAGATATACATGTTTTCAAGTTACATAAAGTTACTTCCTTTTTCCAGTCTATATTTATTAATGTCTATGCTATTTTGTGAATGAAAATACTGCGGATTGGGATACACCATTTTCCATTCACACCATGCTGCGTTATGGGATCTTCCCATTTACTTGTTGCTTGTTGTTGCTTACTCGGCTGAACTTTTGAAAATTGTCGACTTTGAGAATTATATATGTACATAAGGCATTGTTAGCTTTCATGTAATTATTTACTTTTATAGTCACAGTCATATAAAAAAGCCATTGGTTACAAGATTCATAAAGTACAGATCGCAATTTTTAATTTAGTAGAAATGAATAATATTCAAAGTCGAATTTTTTCTTATACAAATCTTAATTTTCACTTATTATGCTTATTCCTACACAGACTAGGCCCCGCGCAATCAGTTTCGCATAGGGCCCCGCAATCGTTAGCACTATAGCTTTCATAGACCGTTTTAAAAAAAGCTTTATTTTGTACACCAGAAACATAAAAAAAGCCAGCTTTTTATAGTTTTTCGACCATGCGTAAAAATGTCCATTAGATATGATATTTGAATACATTGAGTCGGAGTGATTGACTCAAAAACTACAAATAGTAATATTTCTGTGTATCCGGTATACATACAAAATACGGAAGGATTAGTAAGTGATGAATCATGTGATTTCTGAACTGTGTAATCAAACTTCTAATATATTTTTCAAGCATTTTTAGCGACCCCGAAAGGGGAGAAGACGCTATTAGTTTTGTGTAGTCTGTCCGTCCTGTTTAGATGTCGTAAAGTTGAAAAGACATCGTAATGTTTTAGACCAAAGTTCTGACGCAAAAGCTATATTTTTCGCTTCTGAAATCTAATTTTTAAAGTCAATTATGTAAGCAGTTTTTTTCATATAAATACACACTATTTTCACAACTATTCACTATTAATAGTAACAAACACCTGATGCTTTTTAGTAAGGGAGATCACTATTTACAGATTTACATTCATGTAAACAGCTTTAGATGTTTGTCAAATAAAAATTATTACAATAGTATTGCTAGGTTAAGTGAGTTCTGTCATAGCTGAGTACTAGATTTACAAATTTGTAAGCATATAAGTGTAACATAATTTAAAACAACAATTTTTAAGTATTTTAATATTTAACAGTGTGAAACGTAGGGCACGGTTATTCCACATTCTGTTTTTAACGGATTTTTTTTCTTTGTTGTTGAGAATTTCAATAAGAGATAGAACCTTTACAAAAACAATTAGAGCAATTAGATATTCATAATAAGACACCAGTTAGGCCAGGTTGACATCTAACTTCACATTCACTTTCACCTATCCCTTGGTCTGCTGGACCATTGGGGCACCACACAAGATCAGTCAACCTTCTTTCTCCATTATTCTCTGTCACTTGCATTTCATAGAGTTTCATTCTATTCTTTCTGAAAATATTTAAACCTGCTTTTTTGAAATGATAATTAGGTAGGATGGTAAATTTTGCAGAGAGTAATTTCGTCCGTTGCTTACTTTTGAAGTCGTAAATATTCACATGATACGTATCCGCACTTTGAAAAATGTAATATATAAAGTAAGAGTAACGCTTTATGATTCTTTGTTACGCCGGAAGTGTTTGGATTTATGTTTTTTTTTGTTTGTTTCAAATAACATCTATTAGGATAGTATTACTATAGTCATACCTTTGCATCTTCCAGATGGACGATTCAGTTGCCAGTTCAAGGAAAACCTAAAGAAATGCCCATTTACTATTCTTCATTATTGCGAACATTTGTGGCTAAAGGTGAGTACAAGACAATAGACTGTTTTATTGTATGCAATATAAGAGGCGCTGTGGCTGGGAGGATAAACGCTTGGCTTCTGAACAAGGTCCAAATCCTGGTGAAGACTAGAATTTTTAATTTCAAGATCTTTGGGTGCTTTTGAGTCCACCCAGCTCTAATTATTACATGAAATGAGCTCCCTATTGAAATATCAGAGAAGCAAGGACTCAATCCTCCCGTAGCGCTCTGACAAGAAACTGGGCCGTCCGGCTTAGTGCCTCATGGCTACCATACAAGTTGAGTGACTGTCGAGACACGTCCCTGTAAATCTGTGATGCTGGCTGATAACGCGAATGTCGTGTATGTTGATGTCTTGCGTATAAGGGCCTCTTCTTGCCATGCAGGTGTTCTTAGTTGCTTGATACTCCAACTCCTAGCACTATTCATTGTTGCGCTCCCTTGCTACACATACTAAGTGACACTACTATACGCTTAGAATGAGAAATAAAGTCCATTCCAGCAGACAACAATTTTATTTATAAAATATAACATAAATATAATTCACTGGCAATTCAAGCCACAGAAAATACATTAACTTTGATACATGATCAAGAAATATTTGAACCCAAGGAAATACTCCTAATTCAACACTGATCTTATCTGAATGTAAAGTACAGAAAACATAGTATTACTATATATCCTAACTCTGCTGGAGTTCAACATTAACTGATTAAAATCGACCCTTACTCAAGAGTCTCAAAACTTTCCTCACGCAGAGAGCACGGAATAATAACCAAGTGACCAAATTTCACTTCGTCACAGGGGTTCTAAGACTAGCCTGTGACAGTCCCTTCTTAGCTCTCTGAGCTGGGGACACTCGTACAAGATATGCGAGACTGTTTCGCTCTCTGCACACAGTGACGGCATCGGGCATATGGTAATTATTGCCAGACATTAATTGGGGGCAAAAAAATACAGTTGGTCGTTGTGCTGGCCACAAGACACCCTTGTTAAACCGTTGGCTGCAGAAACAGGTGACCATTACATCATCTGCCCTACCACTTACTTAATATAGTTATATTTCAATTTGAAATTATGCAGATATAAATTATAATGTTGGGTTAATGTGCTTTAAGAAAAAGACTTACCTTACAATCTAAATAAGATTTGAATAGTTAGATCTCAATGTTCAATCAAGACCAAGTTTCAAGCCTTTTGTCTATGTTCAGATTGTTTCCTCAAAATTAAAGCTCTCTCTGACAGACATATTGACGATTTATAAAATAAATTCAGATTTCAGAATTCATCTTTGTCTAACAACATATAGGCCCTACATGTATTTTTTTTTATCCCGGATTAAAAATTGGTCGGATCCATAGATTGATAAATTCACAGATATAAGTGATCATATATTGACATATTCCCTCAAAAAATAAATTTCATTGACCAAAACCACATTTCCATTAAGTTGGCAAAAAATTTCAAATTTCATTAGGCGTCATCATATAAGGCACAAGTAGAAGCGATGAGTCCATATAGCGCCATGATCCCCGACAGAAATATGGAGACATTAGTTCACTTAGACACAACGGCGTCTCGGGGTTGACACAAGGATATCTTAAACAATAATTTAGAATAATTTTAATTTTAGAATCATAAGTGCTATTATATTGTCACCTTGATTTGAATACTAATTTCAGACTGTATAGGGCAGACTATATTTCAATGGATAGTTACACGTCTATTTGTTAAGGTGTATAGGGAATAGATTTAAGTGTTACTTTGCTCTGCATTAAGCCTGATATATTTATCGTTCTTTTCCTTTATGATAAAAATCAAACCACGAAGCCTAATTGCAGATAACAAAAGCACTTAACGATAAGCCTCATATGAATCTTGGGCGAAAGGCTAAGTAAGTTTGAACTTAGCTTGGCTACCTGCTACCTATGAAGGGGTCTCGGGGCTCAACACCGACTGATCGCCAAAAGGCATCACGGAAAACCTTCTCCCAGATACTCCCTTTCCCACTACACGGGTTCAAAAATGAGATTGTACCATACCGCTATGAGCATAAGAATGAAAGTAGCGCTATATAAGAGCTATAATTTATTAGCGGCCCCCGAAAGGGGAAAAGACGCTATTAGTTTTGTGTGGCCTGTCTGTCCGTCTGTCTGTCTGTCTGTCTGTCCGTCCGTCCGTCCCGTTTAGTGCTCAGAAAGTAGAAGAGAAAATGAAAATCTGACATCACGATAATATAGAGCATTCAAAGTTCTGATGCAACGGCTACTTTTTTTTTTTCTAAAAGCTCAAAATCTAATTTTTAAAAATATTTTATGCAAACAGCATTTAAAGAGAAAAAACCTAATTAGTATGCAATATAAATGAAACCTACTTTAAGACAATTAATAATCTAATATACTGCATAGGTCTTCACATTTATTTTGTTCCAACATACGAGTAACATACCAGTATTTACTCGTAAAGTAATCAACTCATAAAAGAGGTGTGGCAGTTGCCTTGAACATCGGCTTTACAAGGCTAACGTTGAGAGATCAAAGCACGGAAGATGTATATTTTGACCGCTGGGGCACTAAATAAGATCTGTTGTTTATCTTTGATATAATTTTTAGCAGCGACAAAGAAAGTTTGTGTGATACACAAACTCAGAGGCGGCCCCTGTTAAGAGATCAAAGCACGGAAGATGTATATTTCTGTCGTTTATCTTTGATATACTTTTTTAAAATGAACTTTTAGCAGCGACAAAGAGAGTTTGTGTGATACACAAACTCAGAGGCGGCCCCTGTTAAGAGATCAAAGCACGGAAGATGTATATTTCTGTCGTTTATCTTTGATATATTTTTTTTTTAAATGAACTTTTAGCAGCGACAAAGAGAGTTTGTGTGATACACAAACTCTCTTTGTAATCTTGTTTATTATGTATTTATGTTTCTCTTCCTGCAAGATAAAAAATCACAAAGACATTCTGAAGCTAACAAAGGAGCTCAACAATAAACTGATATGCGTTCACCTCAAAAAGCGACTTTCCGGAGACAAGAAGACCTTTGGAGAAGCCTCCTTCCACGACTTCTTCCACGACTTCAACCTCATCAACCTGACGACGGACCAAGACATCAGAAAGTTCGCTTACGATGTGTTCTTGTCCTTGCAAAGATGCCACGTCGCCACTCAACAGGCGGATGCTGAGATTCCAGTCAAGCTGCTGCCTCGCGCTCACGTTCGTATAGCGTCAGAATCAGCTCTGCCCGGAAGTTACGTCAACGAGCCTCTCGCCGCGAGGCATTTCTTTGAAAGGATGAGCTTTTTGTATCAGCAAGTCTCTGAGATGGAACAGGTGCGAGAGGAAACTTTCGCCAAATACCCGGATGTCAATGTTTATATGTTTGTTCCAACTGCGTATATCAGATTAGAGAGTTATACAGCTCAGAACTTCCCGCCTTTAAACTGTGAGTGCCATTGAAAAATAAAAACAAAATATTCAGTCTAGATACAGTTTTTATAAATAAAACTTTTATAACAAAAAACGGAATTCTTATGGGGAAAAAAAATAAATTAAAAAAAAATTTCTCCTGTCGGTTTCAAAAGCTGTGTAAAATTAATAATCTTTTTTATGCATTTGTTGTTGTTTTTTTCTCATATTTACCCAGTAACATAATTTAATTTTAAAAACAATTAGACTGATCATTTACACTTACATTTTTGGCACTAGTGTTTTTTTTAAGAAGTGTGTGAATGTTATATTATAAGTGTGTATGTGTGTGTGTGTGTGTGACTGTGAGTATAACAATGTTCTTTACACTTTTTGAGCTCATTTCATTTTGTCTTTGCCAGTTTCCAAAATGAACGACTTCCACGACTTCAAGGAATGTGTACGTCTACTGCGGATAGAAGACACATTTAATGTCAGCTTTTTCTTAAACAAGGTCAGAATTTGGATTTACTTGCAACACATGAGGATGGTTTGTACAAGCAATCTTTGTTTGTAATCCATTAAATACGTAGCCCAAACACATATTAAAACATTTTAAAATCACTGTCCCATTACACTCCAAAACACGTTCTCAAACACAGGCTTCAGTGAAATCTACGTGACTGGATAAACAAACAACTAAAAAAAAATTAAAATTACGTTTCACAAAAAAAAATAAAGAAAGAAAGGAAACCACTGCACGATCACTACCACATCTTTCAGTACTCCAAGTTTTATCTCCACTTTCCTATTCAAAATAATCACAGTTAATTGATTAGCTTTATACATATATATATATATATATATATATGAATAATGGGGCTTAATTTTAACTTGAACCTAGAATCTGAAATAAGAAAACTTGTTCAAGATTGTACCCAAAAAGACGTAATTTATTTGGGATGTGGCAGGGTATTGTATCATTCATTAGCAAAATAATCGCTCTTACCAAAAAGTCATCAGCTTCATGAAAAAAAAAATTAACATGTTTTTGTTACTTGTTTCTTCCTAGGTTATCCCTGAACTCTACAACGAAAGCTGTGCACTCGGGCTTGCTATTGTAGCCACAAGTCAACACTGCATACTCGCTGAGCGGTCAGTGTCGATGCTGGAGCTGCTTCTCTTTCGAGGTCAGCTTAGACCGGGTTTCAACGCAATAGATGATCTGGTAGGTCAGACCTAGTGCATGTTTGATTTTTGGACTTTCTTTTTTTTATTGCGGCTAACAACATTGGCATACACATTCACAACAGGTACTTTAAGTGTTCCATCGTTGGTCACGACTATCTTATAAATAACCATTTATCTCTAAAATAAAATGTCTTTTATTTCAAAATGGACATGTTAAGCTTATCTTCGAGTTTGAGGAATAATGGGGAGTGCAGTATTTCACGTGGATACGTAGTCCCAGCTGCGACCTACATATTTTGCCATAACCGAGACGGAGCGCAGATATCTTTGGTGAAAGCGTTTGAAAAACCCTAATTGCTTTCTGTATAACACCCAAGGCTCATATCTATACAGAAGAGAACCACTGCTTGTTAGACACTGATTTTCTTTGGCCGACATAAGGATTTATTTCGCCACACTCTCGCTAGATGGCTCCGTCAGTGTATTGTCTATTCTATGGATGACATTATATTTAAAGAAAGAATAAATGAAAACATTTGCCATGATGCAGCATTCATTTGTTACTTTGTCTGTATTAGTTTTGTAAATGAAAACTTCTTAAATGCGCCAGATATGTGTTTGTAGTTTTAAATTTTTTTATTTTTCGAAATATTTATTTCAAGCTACAACCCTATTTAATGTAATTTCATTATTTAAATTTTTAGCAAGGCGTTCAACTGGAACTGTGTAATTTGATTTCACAACTCAGGTAACAGTTTTGTTTGTTAATTTTATGTGATCCAATTTTGAAACACTTTTTTTAAAAATTATTATAAATATCAAAGTTGTTTCCCCTGTTATGTTCTATTGATGCAATTATCAGCAATTATCAAACATAAAAAGTAAAAAAAAAAAGAAAAAAAAAGTAAAGTTCCCCTTTCACACCTTGTGGTCTATAGGGCAGATGATGCAAAGGTCATCTGATTCTGTGGCCTACGGTTAACGAGGGTGTCATGTGGCTAGCACAACGACCAACCGCCTTTACTTTTCCCCAACTAATGCCAGGTACACATTAGAGCTGGGGCTGGGTGGACTCAGAGGCGCTCAAGGATTCCGAAATACAAATCCCAGTCTTCACCAGGATTCGAACCCGAAACCCCAGGTTCAGAAGCTAAGCGCTTTACCGCTCAGCAACCGCACCTCAAAACATGAATAGGCTGCTCTCTTTTCACACCATTATGAATTGTTTTAATTTTTTCATGGAAGAAGTTAAAGACGTATGGTCCATTATTAAATAAATTATGGCTTTTATATAGCGCTACTTTCATGTGTATTAGCTTGCCCAGAGCGCTATAGTCCAATCTCATTTGTGTACCAGTGGGGGGGGGAGGGGGTATCTGGGAGTAGGTTTTCATTGCTGCCTCAGGCGCGCAGTAAACAAAACTGGAGTCGGGTGTCTAACCTCGGGCCCCATAAATAGGTAATTAAGCAAAGCGTACATGGCCTTTCGACTATTTTAATAATGACGTAAATTATAATATACTAATCGACAGGAGGCATTGCATACGCCTCTATTTTGTGAATGAAAATGGTGCGGATTTGGATATTGAATGGATATGAGATTAAAAAGGGGAAGCTAGAAGGATATGAACAGGAAGCCAGAGAAATTATGATATTAATTAAAGTACTTCTAAAGTGAAACCTGAGAGTATCTGTGTATTGTCGTTCTAGTTTCAAGAGTCTTACAACACAATACTCTTCAAAATAATAAAACACTCTCAGGTAAATACTGTAAATACTTACTTAATATTATGACAAATTACGTATAGTCATAATAATTTCATCATCGCTCTTCCTGTTCATCTCTTTCGGTGGCTTTCACTTGTGTAACCTCCCTTCCATTCACTACACAAATTCACACCATTTTCCATTCACGCCATGCTGCGCTATGGGATAACTCTATATCCGCAGAAATATGAATCAGTGATATTTCCTTTACTTGTTGCTTGTTGTGTGTTGCTCGATTGAACTTTTGAACTTTGGGAAAAAGAGAATTATATATGTAGATTCGGCATGTATACTTTAAAAAATTTAATAATTTCAAATTTGTATACCTGTTTTATTGATCTTTATTTTACGTCAGTCAAAGCCTGAGCGGAAGACTACGACAGAAGTCCTCGACAGGTCAAACCAATAAAGATGACTTAATTAAGAGAACCTGCAATCTGATCGTACTTATACAGCTTGAGAATCTGATGAAATGTGCAAGGGAAGATGACTGGCTAGATTATACATCTTTTAATTCTGATTTGAGGTAATCCAACATCTAATCGTATCCAATTGACAAAGCTATTAGAAGACGTTTATGTATTATTTTTTAATAAAGCTTAATTTATTCAATTAGCTTTGACTTTTTAAAAAACTTTTAATGAAATAGATTCCACTCCAAGGCCTGTCTAGCTCTGTTGCTGGTATCTTTTCTCGGTTGTGACCAATCCATCTCCACGTCCTCTCTAAGATCTGCACCTCTATATCTATAGGCCCACTCATCTTCACACAGTTTGGTGTATAACATATCGATCTGCCCTAACCATTTCTAAGTTTTTATAATGTGCATATGTCTATGTTGCTTATGTTCCAACGCACAGGAGTACATCAATAATTTATCAAATGTATATCTATCGTTTGTTAAATACTGCTCTGTATTTTTGCAGCAATATATTGACTAGTTGCAAGCAGAGTGACTACACCAAGACTTGCCTGAAAACTTTGGACGTACTGCTAGGAAAACTGACAAACAAGCAGCACAAGACAATCCAGAGCGTCCTTCACCTGAACACAGTGGAGGAATTGGTTTTGTTAGCTAAGGAATTCTGGGGCAAAGAACTGCCCTTGACTTTAGTATACGTTTTTCAATGCCTTAAAAAGGTAAGAACCAAACCGTTAGATCATCATCGAAAGTATATTTAAAAATGTACATACGTTAAAATGTTAATTTGTATGTTTACTTTCTGACTAAGTTCTAATAATTGATTGTTGGACGGTGTATCTTCATTCATTAATTTCATAATCTTGAGATGCAATATTCAAGCCTAATAAGTTCGTCCCTCAATAGTAACTATTCAACTGTTTATGCGATAGGGGAATTCTTTCAGAACCTGTGATCTATTGGGCAGATGATGCGATAGGGGAATTTTTTCAGATCTTGTGATCTATAGGGCAGATGAAGTAAAGGTCAGCACTTTCTATGGCCGATGTCTTACGAAGGTGTTATGTGGCAATCCCCGACTAATTTCTGGAAGAAATTAGTCTGAAAGGGGAACTTTACTTTAAATGCTTATTATATTTTATATTATAATATAACAATTGTGCGTTGTGATATTGTTAATGAATATATTACATCAGATTTTGTATTTTGTTGTTAGCTTTTTAAGAACAGGGACTTAAAGATTGTTGACGTACTGGGAGATTGTTTGCAAATGAAATCCAGGCTACCAATCGGTCAAGTTTCAGTTCACCCTGTGGTATCTGCCATTCTGTTCCGTGGACTGTCCCACTTCGTGACGTTCTGTCTAAGTAAGTTTTGTTACTGTTAGTTTAGTTAGTGTTAGTTTTGAGTGTTAGTTTAGTTACTGTTAGTTCAGTTACAGTTAGTTCAGTTAGTGTTAGTCTAGTTACTGTTAGTTCAGTTACTGTTAGTTTAGTTAGTGTTAGTTTAGTTACTGTTAGTTCCAGTGGCGTAGCTAGAGTATATGATGCCTGGTGCGGTACCTCATCTTGGTGCCCCCCCCCCAAAAAAAAAACAACCCACCAACTAACTAAATAATAACATTGCAAAACATTACATTTTTGTTCAAAATAATATGTATTTATTAATCAAATATTGTTAATTCAAAACAAATCACTTTTACATAAACATAGTACAAGTGAATTTATCGAAATCATTTTTTTCCACCAGCTCTTGTTCAATGGACAAAAGGACCAAAATTAGTGAGTCGTAAATTTGTCATCATTGATCGCAAGTAATCTTTGATCAGTTTAACTTAGGAAAAACTTGCATGTAGCGACGCTTAACGCAATAGTCAAAAATATGTGATTCATGATGACGATATTCGGGATTGAATCATCTATCTGATATTTGTTTTATAAAATTCAAGAGTTCAACAGGTCCTTGTTTTGGAAGTTCGGAGGCTTCTGATGAAACTGTGACAAACCGTTGAAGCCTATTTCGCTCCAGCAGAAATTCGTTTTTATCAATGTCGCTAGGATTACTATCGAAATTGAGGATTTAATAGCTGGGAAGGCGACAAAAATTCATATATATCTGCTATATCATGAAGTTGCTCGAATCGGGTGATTATTTCTTGAACAATTTGTCCAAGGTAGAATAAATTTCCCTTCGTAGCTCTTCTTTGTGTGTAAGTATAGAGTCGTCACTTTTTTCATCTTTTTCTTATGGCCAATACGATATCCTGCCTCAACGTGGCGCTCCCGTGGAAACGGCTCACTAGAGTAAGTGGCTAGGCGAAAGGGTAACACATATGATTCCCGTGGGAGTGCCCATGGGCGGACGAGAGTCTTGCCCCTTCACGGTGCGGATTTGTAAGAAAGCTCCCACAAACCAGTCACAAATCCATGCGCTATTCCTCAAGGGACCGTCTCATCAATGGCGGATTCCGCACAGTTAGCTTGGTACAACGAAGGTAGAGGGTGGAGGCCCCCGGTGCCACTGAGTGGTATTGGAAACAGCAATGCCCTATAAGGATTGACTCGGGTCTCTCCCAGACAGGCCTGTGGTCCGCAGGTTTGTTTTTTTTTACTGTTTGTTTTTGTTCTTGGACGGATTCAGACAGGTTTTTTTTCAAACTTAGAGCTCGAAGAGCCTTCGGCTCAGCTCTTAGGCTATTCACACGGTTCTGTACTGATTCTCAGATCTGAGCACACGATTTCTGCAAAGGTAATGCTGGCTTCAGCGATGTCCTCTCAATTACTACTTAAAAATGTCTCTGTTTTTAGTTTGAGTGAGCAGTCTCGAATAGACAATCCTTGTTTTTGAAGGTAGACTTGCACATCAATAATTTCAGTTAATACAGGAGCCTAAATCCAAGATAGGTGAGAAAATTAAAAGACTGAATAACAACTAATAATTCACCTGCTTCAGATCTAGTCGATAAATTTTCATCTCTGCTAGTTAATGTCTCCAGTTTCTATAATTTTAGAAAATGTATCCCTAACCATCTTGACGGCTTCTCCTCTGGCGCTCCAGCGGGTCTCAACTAAACGTTTAAGGCCTGTTCCGGTTATTTTGATGAGGATATCCCAGCGGTGTGTTGAAGTTAAGAAAAAAGCTTGTCAACGGTCCAGTGTACCAAAAAAATGTTACCAACTTCAGCTTCAGCAGCTCGAATTCCTGCTAAATTAAGAGAATGGTTTGAGCAGGCAATGACACCGTAGTTTTGACCTTTCATGACCGCAGCATTATCATAGCCTTAACTCTTCCAGTCCATTATGTTTAAGCCATCCGAACATAGTTTCTCTAGAATCATCTCAGCGATTCCAGCTGCACGCTTGTCCTTGTGTTGATGAATCTAATAAAAGACTCACGAACCTGCACCCCGTCATTATCCATGACAACGTAACGTAAAATTTGGGAAGTTTGATCCAGCATTGAGATGTCAGGTGTACTGTCAAAAATAATAGAGAAATATTTGGTTTGTTTTACGTGCTGTATGATTGTTTTTTAACGTGATCCCTCAATATTGTAATAAATTTGTAATACATTTTGTATATGTGGAGACATGAATGTATTTGGTCTGGGACAAAGCTTAGTTAGCACATGCTCTCTCAATAGTGGATCGTGCTTTGATAGTAATTTTATTAACTCCAAGAAATCGCCTTGATTTTGCCCTTCCAACATTTCTTCAGCTCGCTCGCGATGCCCACAAAGTGTCATATTTTGCTTTGAGAAAAAACGAATGAAGTCCAAGATTCTCTTCAGGTAGTCTCTCCAGGTATTCGTCTCTTCTACACTCAAATCTTGGGCCTTATTGTCAATACTGTTCCCTACTCTCAGGCGAACTTCAAGTTTCCTCGATGACTGAATGTGAGCTCTGCTGTTCTCATGTTTTTTTTTTCTATTTTCGGGGATAATCTCCACCACTCATTGAATCCATCTTTGGATCTAAATGAAGATTTGGTACTTAATCATGTTGACAAGAGTATGCAGGGGAAAAAAAAAGATTTCTTTTTTTGGCGAATAACACGTCCCCTTTCTAAGAACTTTATCGGCGTTTGACATTTGCCGGAAAAACCAAGCCTTTGAAAGCTTTCTAGCCTTTCCTTTTGCTGATTCTTGATGCCTATGCACCTCTCTGAATTGACTTTTCATACGCTGAACTGTTTCAGATCCTCAACTGACAATATGTATGCGAATAGTATTGCTTACACTGATGGTTCAGCTTCTTCAGTATGAATTTTTGAGGAGTGTACTAAAGACATGCTTGTGTGCTGTCCATTTAGTCTCTAGAACCTGCGGTATTGAAGTATTTTCTTCTTTTTCAACATTCAGGATGTCGGCCTGGATTCAATGATAACCGTCAAGGAGATGCAACAAAATAGCGACATGACTAGTTTATAAATCTTTAGCTCATGTTTAAAATAGTTTATGTTTGTTCGTGTCCATACACATAGTCGTTTTTACTGAAAAGCTCAGGTAAATAGGAAATTAATACACACTTGGGGGATTTTGGGGCCCCTCTCCAGTTGGTGCCCTGTGCGGCCCGCACCACCCGCACCTTGGTAGCTACGCCACTGGTTAGTTCAGTTACTGTTAGTTCAGTTACTGTTAGTTTAGTTAGTGTTAGTTTAGTTACTGTTAGTTCAGTTACTGTTAGTTCAGTTACTGTTAGTTTAGTTAGTGTTAGTTTAGTTACTGTTAGTTCAGTTACTGTTAGTTTAGTTACTGTTAGTTTTGTTAATGTTAGTTTTGTTAGTGTTAAATTAGTTAGTGTTAGTTTAGTTAGCGTTAGTTTAGTTATTGCTAGTTTAGTTACTGTAATTTAGTTACTGTTAGTTTAGTTACTGTTAGTTTAGGTACTGTTAGTTTAGTTAGTGTTAGTGTAGTGAATTAAAGGCATTTAAATTGTTCTTTCCATCTTGACTGATACGAAACTGATTGGTATATATTCATGAGCGATGTATCTCGTACCACTACTTATGTTGATAATGTCCAGGCATTCTTCTCATTTCCATAGTCACTTCGAGACTAATGGAGGCTATTGGAATGCTCAGAAAATAATTAAAGTAAAAAGAAATAACAATATGGGATATTTTTAAATAGTTTTATGTGACTCAAGTACTGAAGTACTGACGGACTGACAATAGTATGACCCCGAAAGACTAAAGAAAATATATAGCTGTTAAACATTATTTATGAACTTATTCCGATATTCATCATGTAATACTGTGCATGCCTTTTAAGCGAGATTATCAATATCGAATAAACAAAGCGAACTATTTCAGGAGAGGCATGCCATACCCGTATACACGAGATTTGTGGAGAAGTTATGAAACTTATTGACTCTACATCAAAGCAACAGTCTCCAAATGAGGTGAGTCTACTAGTTAGTAGTGGATTCTATTCTCTTGATCTAAGTCTGCGTTTTTACAATACCTTTATTCAAGTTAGAACTTCATGAAACCTGGAAGCTGGAGGTGGGTGTACGGTGGAATAGCTGGAGGTGGGTGGACGGTGGAAGCTGGAGGTGGGTGGACGGTGGAATAGCTGGAGGTGGGTGGACGGTGGAAGAGCTGGAGGTGGGTGGACGGTGGAAGCTGGAGGTGGGTGGACGGTGGAAGCTGGAGGTGGGTGGACGGTGGAAGCTGGAGGTGGGTGGATGGTGGAAGAGCTGGAGGTGGGTGGACGGTGGAAGCTGGAGGTGGGTGTACGGTGGAAGAGCTGGAGGTGGGTGGACGGTGGAAGCTGGAGGTGGGTGGACGGTGGAAGAGCTGGAGGTGGGTGGACGGTGGAAGCTGGAGGTGGGTGTACGGTGGAAGCTGGAGGTGGTTGGAC
>JADKLZ010071522.1:16785266-16806274 GCA_021533235.1 Biomphalaria straminea
GTGGGAGGGTTCACATCACTGAACCTTTTACATGTGGGAGGGTTCACATCACTGAACATTTTACATGTGGGAGGGTTCACATCACTGAACCTTTTACATGTGGGAGGGTTCACTTCACTGAACCTTTTACATGTGGGAGGGTTCACTTCACTGAACCTATATCTGAGATGAAGCTCTCAGTTGTTTCCGGATCAAGCAGCACTCCATGAGGAGATAAGAAATTGAAGAGATGGTTGAGAGAGAGATGAGATTGGAGAGATGGTATGAGAGAGAGATGAGATGAATTGAGAGAGATGAGATGGGAGAGAGAGATAAGAGAGAGAAAAATGAGATGAGAGAGATGAGATGTAGAGAGAGGTGAGAAAAGATAGAGATGAGATGGGAGAGTGAGATGAGAGAAATGAGAGAGATGAAATGAGAAATGAGATGAGAGAGAAATGACATGAGAGATATGAGATAAAATGAGAGAGATGAGGAGATGAGAGAGAGAGAGAGAGAGGGGGGATAAGATGAGAGAAATAAGAAGGAGAGTTAGATGTGATGATAGAGAGAGATGAGATGAGCTGAGAGAGAATGAAATGAGAGAGAGAGAAGGTTAGAGAGAGAGATGAGAGACAGAAATGAGATAATAAAGATAGATGATAGAGAGATATGAGATGAGAGAGATGAGATGATAGATAGAGATGAGATGATTGATGAGATGAGAGAGAGATAAGATGAGATGATAGAGAGAAGAGATGATAGAGAGAGATGAGATGATTGATGAGATGAGAGAGAGATAAAATGAGATGATTGATGAGATGAGATGATAGAGATGAAATGATCGTGATGGATGAGATGAGAGAGAGAGAGAGAGATAAAATGAGAGAGTGAGAGATGAGATAGATGAGATGAGATGAAACATCAATCTTACAAGTGTACTTTGTTCCAGAGTGTGTTTCTACCTGGGACCTGTTCAGGAGATGTACTCTCGCTGATAGAAAAGAAGCAGCTGTGTGACCAACCGAAAAGTTTTACGGAACTAATCCTTAAAGTAGCCGAAATGTTAAAAAGTCTTCACGAACACCATTTTGTTCTTGGTGAGCTAAAGGCTTCCCATGTTTACGTGGATCAGACTGCGGAGTCTCTTAAGGTGAGTCAGATCGCATTGTCATTAAGGATTAGAATTAACTAAACACTTCTCTGTTCAACAACATTTGTAACAATGGAAGCGTTCACAAAATTGGTTCATAACTTAGTCTGTGAGTGAGACAATACTATTTTAGACAGTAGGCCTAAATCCTAGAGATTGGTCAAATCTCTATGACGTAGAACCACATTTTTTTATATGTGTAAACTAACTCTTTTTATTTTTGTGCTAATTTAGTAGGATTTTTTTTTCTGTTAAGTAAAACAAAATTTTATTATGTCGTTTAGAACGAAAATTCATTTGCAGGTGTAAGATATAATTTTTAGGATGTTTGGAACATATTTTATGACTGATTCATATGAACTATTTTCTGTATGATATATAGAACCAAAACTTGTATGATATTTTAGATATAGAATAGTTTTCTGATTTTTAGGACCTATTTTTTTGTATGATAAGTAGAACCGAATTTCTTCTCTGATGTATACGACCTATTTTTTAAAGTGTAGGAACTACAATTTGTAGTACTTCGTTTTGACTTGAAGGACTCAATTAGCTATGTATTTACTGAGACCTATTTTATTTAATCTCTAGGTGTACCCAATCTCTTTCAAAAATCTGAACTATACAAGAAGATCCCATCGCCTCAGGTAGGTGTACCTGGTTCCCGGTCACTTCAACCCCGGTCACTTCTTACCCGGTCATTTCATCCCCGGTCATTTCCTGCCCGGTGAAGTCATCTCCTGTTATTTTCATCATCTGATCATTTTATCTAACAAATAGTAATTGTAAAAATCATGAAATGAGAAATATTTAATATATACATTTTTTATTTAAATGACAAAAAGTGTAACAGGTTAGATGGGAATAAAATTAAAATTAAATGACATTAAAAACTATAAACATGTAACATGTATAATTATAGAGGTAATGTAAAAAGTTTTAAATTCTGATATAGGCAAAATTAGCATCTATTAGAAAAAGAAAAAAAAAAAACGTTACTTCAAAGCTAAAAATGACGCGCCCAAATCAAGAAAGAGCGATTGAAAAATAAAATAAAGTGAAACATGGTCGTACTTGCACCACACCTTGGCATTTGATGATAAGCTATCAGCGGCATGTTCCTAATTATTCTAATCGCACTTCTATCTCTCAAATGATTTTCACTACTTCCACCAAACTTTGACCTTTGATCATTACGTCATGCGCAGGATCAGTGGCGTAGCAAGGTACCCGTGGGTCCGGGTTCAAGAATATGCTGATGAGCCCCTCCCCCCCCTTCCAATATGACACATTTTGTGTGACAAAAAAATCCAGTGGTTTGTATGTATCAGTACATTTACTAAAAAATTTTCCAATGCAAGTTCAATAACACAGCTGACAAAATCATTGCAGACAATGTTTAAGTACTGTTTAGCAAAGTAAACCTAATGTGCAAGTTTCTGCTTTTGTTGAAACAATAAATGAAGGCCATTCAGTGGCGTAGCTGGGTCGGAAGGATGGGGGGAATCCAAATTTGAAAATCTCACCGGACTCCCACTGAGGGGCCCCAAATGAGTGTCCGAAGTTTGTTTTCCATTAAATATTGAATATTTCGACTTTATATAATGTCAGGATGTCCAATGTCAAAATGCAAAGGTCCCTAAAGAGCTCGAGCCTCCCGGACCCCCAAACTTTAACTACGCCACTGAGGCTATTGTACTGTTAGCTCAATTTGAAAAACCATCCTTGCCTTGGCAGCGTAAGCAATTTAAAGAAAGGTGGTTATATTTTATCACTACGAGTATTTGTTCAGTCATTCCTACAGACTTCTGGTTCTCACAAATATGAAATCTTACAAATGATTTTCTGCAATTTCTTTGGGTAGTTCTTCACCGGAGTTCACAAAACAATTTCAGAAAATAATGCAAATTTAATAAATTTTTAATTCTCTTTGATTACTGTTAACCATAATAGAGAAAAAAATAGCACAGATTTGGATATCTTATAGGTGTTTTGCTAAAATTGCATTGCCCAAGTCTACTATCTCGTTTTGATTTTGCGGGTCGAGGTAGAGGGTTGTGTTTTATTTTCTTTAGAATGTATGTACTGCTAAGACATTGTTGTTACTTGTATCACCTAAACGACAAACTTTGCGATGACAACTAAATGAAAGGTTCTTCCATTTAAAGTTACAACTATCATTTACTTTGCGATGAATTACTTTCAGTCAGTAATTGTCAACTTGTACGGTGTGCTCTTTGTTTAGATCATCCACTGTTCTCAGTCATTTAGATTGTCTGTATGTTGGAGCAGCTAGTTGGTGGAGTTAAATAATTAGGCCGATCTTTTTTTTTTGGACGATTCGGTTGGAAAACAACCTTGGTGCTGTGTCTGGGTATAAATCCGACCCTATAAACCTCCTCCCCAATACAGTCACAATAAGTAGCTAAGAAGTCAACATTTTTTATGTTTCCCAAAGTAGCAAACAGAATATGATGTTTCTTTTTCTTGTTTAATACCTATTTTAAGTCTAAATCTAGAGTTCTGGTAATGAAAAAAAAAAAGATTCTTACTTTAAAAAAAGCGGAACAAATATGTACTACTAGCAAAGGCTTTATTAACATGGTGGAAAAAACAAAAGAAAGAAGGAAGTATGGGACCTGAACGTCACCAACAACGCACCGTCACTACATTTCAATAACCTTGATAAAAGCAGTTCTTACTGGAAAAAAACGGGTTAATGTTTTGAAGTGAATATAAAGTTTGAGATAACGTTCGGGATATTTTAAGGAAACTTTGTAGTTTTTTTAAATCTTTTTTTTTTGTTTTACAAATTTGCAGTGTAGGGCAGGCCACAATTGGTCATTAGACATAGGATTAGGCGATATGAAACCCCTACGTGCCATGTAGTGTCGTATTTACAGTTGCAAAGGCCTTGTCTATTTGAAATAAGGGGCACCAAATAAGTCAAGATAGTGTATGTAACTACTATGTATTTCATGGAGCCCTAAGCTAGAGCTTATGTTGCATAGAGGGGCCCTGGACCCATGGTTGTTTCACCATCGGGTGTGGGCCCCTAAATGGTCGTGGACCCGGGTTCATTGAACCCTTCTCCATGGATGCTACGCCACTGCGCAGGATAATATTATAATATTACATCCCCCATATCCAATAGAAGCGCTAAGTACACACACGGATTTTCAATATGTTATAAGGTTTCTCATCAAAAATGCAAAGTGGATGAGGAAACACTATAAGCGCATTAGTAACATGTCAAAAAATATCAAAAAGCATTCTACATAATCAAATTTATATATTAGATGAAATTAAGTCAAAGCCTTAACATCACATTTAAGACAAGGAAAAAATTATTTAATTGGGGATGAAATGTTAACATGTGTTGTCTATGTAGTCGTTGCCATGACCGTTTATGAATGTTAATGAACGTTTATTTATTAAGGATTCATCTTGATTTCGCTCAGTACCAGTTAGAATGATGTTATTTAGGAATAATCTCTGTTTCATTCACTTTTAGCACATCTCTTTGGGTGCCTCCTCTAACATTCACCAATTGTATGTCTTTTTTTCCACAATAGAACTAGTGGAACAAATGACGACACTTTTCATATGAGCCAAGCCAAAGATGTCTACATGTTTGGCAAGTTTGTCATAGAGGTGCTGCATAAAGTGGAAAGCATAGTATGTTGTATTTTGTAAGATTGTGATTATCATTTTCAGTTATTGTTTCAAAATTACTTACGTTACGCCAGTTCCAGTTCTCAATAAAATATTTTTAGCGGTCCTCTAGAGGGGAAAAGAAGCTATCTGTTTTGTGAGGTTCGTTCGTCCCGTTGAGATCTCGTAAACTAGAAAATATATTGAAAATTCGACATCATGATATTACAGATCTTTCAAAGTTCTGATGCAAATGATTTTTATTCTACCGAAGCGAAAAATTTAATTTAAATTTTAATTTCATTTTTAAAATATACCACTCTTAAATGAAAACACTCAGAGAATTTTTTTTTTAAAGTTATAGATTTCTTCATTAATATCTCAAGCTGCATTCCCATGTTCGCGCATTGTTACAAAAAAGTTTCGATGGCTCATTTAAAAAAATAGTTGCCATTGAATAAAATTGTTAGTATAAAAATGTATAAACTGTATACGCTTAATAGGCCTATTACACTGAACTCAATAAGCAATATCAACACTAGACGCTGGATATATCAGACACATAAACACAATGTCAATATTATTTGTCTTTCTCTCTCTCTTTCTCTCTCTCTCTCTCTCTCTCTCTCTCTCTCTCTCTATATATATATATATATATATATATATATATATATGTGTATATTATATATCTCTAAGGCATTATATTTTATATTTTAAAACAAAATACTCTACATCATCGGATACTTCAAAGGTTTATTTTTCTTTCCCCAAGAATTATCAGATCTATGGTTTCCAACTAGAAGACAGGTGCCCAGGCTCAGTCTATAATATCATATCTCAGTGTCTTAGGAAGAATCACCAAGATCGACCACCTATGGAAGACATAATTAGGTTTGTGTCGGGGTTCTTTTTATTGCTTGGTTCATTAGGGGTTATTAAATGGGAACAATTAGTACTCAATACACATCAACTCACTCCAGCCATTAAAGGAAAACAATAATACATTAATAACCAATTAAAGCACACAATTATACCACTCTCAAGGAATAATGCAAAACACCAGTCCAGGAAGTGTCTGTCCAACCTTCACTGACTAACACACTCTTTTGCATATTCAACGAAGACTATATCATTCAGTTCATAACACGTGCAAGACTATTCAATTTCATAACCTGGGAGTACATAAACAAGGGGATATAACTATCATACCAAAATATTAAAGTAGTATATTCACTCCATAGACATAAATAAATATAGACTGGAAACAGGAAGTAAATTTATGTAACTTGAAAAAATGTATATCCATTGTATTCGGATTTCCGAAATCTGTCAATTTGCACGATCTTTAGTCTTAAAGATTAAACAAAACTACACTTCCTCCTTATTTACGCAGCATGGTGTGAAAGAAAAATGGTGTATCCAAATCCGCACTATTTTCATTCACAAAATGGCATAGATAGCATAAATAAATATACACTGGAAAAAAGAAATAAAGGATTCAGTCCTTAACTTTGAATTAGTGAAACTAGGGATTTTTTCAGCAGAATTTTGAAATAAGCTAAAATTAAAAAAAAAAAAACAGTTTCAGAACAAAAAATAAACATTATGATTAATTGACATTACAGTCACGCTAAGAGATTAAAAAAAAACACAATAGTGAAAATATTGCAATACTTATATAGGTTATGGCTGAAATAGATATGAATACTTAACTTTTATACTGCTCATGCTGTATAGTACCATAGTACACTAATTTGCAAATCACAAATGTTCCCTTCATAAAAATATCTTATTGGCCAGTCTATACTTATTTATGTCTATGATTCACTCTCACCATTACCTCCCCCTGACAGTTTGTAGATGCACTTGGAAATGGTGCTTTTTTTTTTTTTTTGTTGTTTTTTATGGATACGACAAATGTGTATTCCTTATGTTTTTTTTTTTGTTTTTTTTATTATTGTTCACATCTGCCCATGCTTTTATTTAACCCTTAAAGTGCTGAGCTGTTTCACAATGAGTGCATACCAAATGGAATTACAATTCTGGTGTTAAGAGGCTAAACTACCACACGCATTTTAAGGGTTAAGAACAACTTAATAGTGGGATAGGTGGTAGAGTCGTATAAACCTTATCAAGAGGGCTCGAGTTCGAATCCCTGCATTAGAAGACTCTTCTTCGCTGATCGCATCAAAGTCACTCGGTAACATTTTCCAAACTATCCCCACAAAGAGATTTAACCAAAACACATTTAGCATAAAAAATGCGCTATAGCATTACAAAATAAAAAAATAAATGCAAAAGGTGTAAACTGACAAGTCAAAATAATCTAAAAAAATTATTTATCTTAGCTGTGGGATATTATATACTATAGAGGGGTGGGTTTAGTACGGACCGCTGGCCGCAATTTGTCCGCCGGAGCGTTTTATGTGGCCCGCCAAACTTACAATTATTAGGTTTGCCTAAAATAATAATAAGGCTTGCCCTCGAGTCAGAAGATTAATGAGGAATGCAGTGTTTTCCGTGGCTACGCAGCCGCGACCTACACATTTTGCCAAATGTAGCACAGGCATAACCGTTGTCCGCAAATGGTAGTTTGTCCTCCGTATAGGATTTTCTTTTGGTCTGAAATATTTATCCGGCGGCCTTTGTGAGTGAATAGCTGTCTCGTTCATAAGCCGCCTGCAACAAGGTGCTCTCTTCTATGTCAATTAAAGTTGGTGCCTAAGTTGGTCTTTAAAGCGTTTCCTTGGCGCGCCTCAGTTACGTAGACTCCATTCATATAACCCAAAAATAGACTGCTTTTAGCATACGTTTGTTCATAATACGGAATATGTGCCCTGCCCAGCGTAACTGTCGGACCATAAAAAGTCCCTCTATACCGACCATAGATTATAAATAAAAATTTATAAATATTAAAAATAAATAATTTATATATACTTTTAAATAGTTGGAACTTCTGATTTTCATAATGGAAAGGCTAAAAAAAACAGTGTCTATACATGGCATTCTAAATAAGTTTTAAGTAAACGTAGATTAGTTTTATTATGTAGATATGTCAATGTGTGGAAACATTCAGTCAAAGATACACATTCAGATCAGTATTTATTCAATGTTATGTAGAATTGAAATGACTTGGGTTGTTATAGAAAAAGATGGCGAGTGTAACAACTGATTGGGCCCGTTCTTTGACTGGGTAAAAACTTAGGTTTGATAACAAAGTTCAAGAAACATATCCTAAACATACATTCTTTTCTCTATTCGGGAATGTATGTGCAAAGTTGAAATAAATATGAAACACGCTATTGTCCCAATTATCTCAGTGACCAGAGTCAGGGGGACTTAACCACAGATAGTTCTGAGAAATACTTCACTCCCCATTGATCTAAGACAGACAACTTGCTACACCACTTTTAAGAAGAACATTAAGACTTATTTGTTTAGAACTTTTTTTAGATTAGTATGTTAATTGACGTATATGTGTTTGTAATGTTTTTACAGCGCCTTGAGCCTACATTTTTGTTTGTTAACAGCGCTTTACAAATAAAATTATTATTATTATTATTATACTTTAAGATTTGAAATTAAATATTTAGATGATTGTATCATAGCAGTATCCGCTGGCTTAGGGTGAGAAGGATCAAGACTATGAGATCTCGGAAGAAAGTGTTATGTTCCTTGAAACGAATGCTGCAGTCGATAAAAAAAATATTACCCACCGCTGTGTTATGGTATTATACGTATGCCACATATGCCATTCTAGGTTTATCTGTATATTTCATGTTTTGTAAGAGCTTGTGTGCAAATAGAAATCTAGGTTTTTAACTGTACTTCAGGATTTACCCGAGACCTATTTATAACTTGTCGGCAAACACATGTTTCAAATCTATTGGTTAGTTTAAAATAAAAAGACAATTTGAAAGGCTTAGCGCCAAGAGTTCGCGGGCAAAAAAGTCCCGGCTAAAAATCAGTCGATGCAGATTTGTTCTTGTGAGCAGACGTGTTTTAATAGCTCAGTATTTTTATAAGAAAGATGCCTATGTTCTACTTTTCATTTTATTGAATCAGATCTTGTACATAGCTGTACTTATGTTAAGTTTGAATAAAGTTCCTATATTTTGTTTCAACGAAGTATTATTCATTTTGAATCCTAGATCGTCTTTGTTCAAAATACGTACAAATCAAGATAGAATCCCCGGCACCACAACAATAACCCAGTATATTACTAGCTTACAGTAATACATTATGAAACTAATCTTTTTATACAGTATGAGAGTTAGCTACGTTCATTTTTTTTCTAAATATCTTTTGTTTTTCTTTAAACATTTCAGAACACTTTTCTTTGAAGTCAATGAAATCAACTTTTTACCATCAATTGTGTCCACTCCGGCAACATCAATATCAAATGTTGACATCGATGGTGATGATGAGGGCAACGATCAACGAGGGAATCAATCTTTATTTTCACCTTGTTTGCCCAGGATCGAGGCATTCCGAAACGAGACTTTGCATCTCGCGTACGGTGAAGAAACAGAGCTGAAAAGAAGCAAACAACGGTTTGACAACTGCTATTCAATCATTGAGAGTAGTCCTTCAAACACTAGTGGAAAGATCGGTCATGAAAAAATTCGAGGTAGTTCTTCAGAGAGGTATATGCTGAAAGAGAATGAAACCTCCTTGGATGTGTACGCAGAGATTGGCTCCAGGGTTGATCTTTCTAGCCAGCACAATTATTTTCATGTTTCCAAGTGCAGCACTTCCAAACGTGAAACATCGTCCAGTTCTCGGACTTTTAGGCCTCTTCCACCTTTACCGCCTAACAGATCACAAGTGTCAGCTCATTCACGTGTGAGAACCTTTGGGGAAAGAGGTCAAGGCACCGACCAAAGCTACCCTATTTCTCCGCTAGCATGCATGCCCGATCATTTGTTTACGCCTTCTAACGCACGAGGCTTGATCTCAACCGGCATCAGAAGCGCTAGCTCGCTTTACGATATTCTACGCCCAGAACTTGACTCTAGCGATGAAACGGTGCGCTACACACATGTCAATCTGCGAAAATGCTCAAACCTGAATAGCGATAAATCTCAAGAATGGCATCAGAACATGGACCAGCAAATGGATATGTTGACTTTGGCCGACGATGGATACCTTTTACCATACGACGTATACCCACCTAATGATAATGAAAATGACTGCACTCAAAACTTAGAGAACGCTACTACAACTAAAGACTTTTCAAAGAACATCCATGGTTCTTTGAGTTGCACCAAGTTGTCTAAATCAATATAGGTTCAAATGCTACCGTAGTTCTCTGGCAAAAAAAAAGTCGTAGTACATCACAGCTCCCATGCAGTTCGAAAGACATTCCAGGCCTTTCCCTACTTAAAGGACTTGTGGCAAGACCATTCGTCATAGAGGGGCCGTAACACTAACCTTTAACATAAAAACGTGTGGGCAGTTTAGACCAATAGCTCGCGCCACGTCGTACAGACCTGTGACTTGGTAACGAGACGAGCTATTGGTCTAAACTGCCCACAGGTTCTGACGTTGCTGGTCAGTGTTAAGGCCTTCTAAAATAATTGGACTCGTTGAGGACACGCATGCAAGATACATTGCTTGTTATCTAAAATATCTTTTCATTAAGACTATTACTAAGCTAATATAATAGAAAATATATAATAGAAAATAAACAAACAAAGATACTCATCTGTATAGGGTATTGTATTTCAGTCCCAAGATTGAAAATGAGTACGAGATTTAAAATGACTACACAGACCCAGCTCTAACCTACATATATTTCTGCCTCTGATGCAGACAAATAAAAAATACCTACCGAAACATGTTTTTTTTTTTTCACTCACTTATCATTTATTCAAAAATATATTTGTTTTCTTTGCTCTCTTTATCATACTTAATTGTGTATTTTTGTGAACTACGTAAAGCAATAAAATGTTGTAAAAATATTGATGTAATATTTCACTCATTTTTTATGCATGATTAAAAGCTGAAAATAAAATACATCTGGTCCAAGTGCAGCATGAGCCAAGTGTAGCTACTACTCATTTTATCATTGAACAAGTAAACACCTAACTAGCATACACTTTTTAATGCTATATGACAGGGGTTCTCAGCCTGTGGATCGCGACTCCCTTGAGGGTCGATTGACGATTTGCAAGGGTTCGCATAAGACCATCAAAAATATGGATTGTTATTGTCTATTTTTTTCTATTGATGTGTATGTGTGTGTGAGTGGGGGAGGGTCGCCGGAGAGTGAGAGATTGTAAAAAGGGGAAGCCGAACATAAAAGGTTGAGAACCGTTGCTATATCATTTACTGCACAATATCAAATAGTCAATTTAAAAAAAAATAACATTAATCAACTAATATATTAAGAATATAACACATTTTTAAATGTAGTAACTAGCATGTATAATGTGTAAATAATGTGGTTTCTTACGTTTTTATTATCGATGTTCTGATTGTGAAGCCGAGGCCGTCTCTAGAATTGTAGATGTTTCTGTCATTGAATTATATCAAGATTAAATTATACGCGTATGTACGGTATCCACAATGTAGAGTTTAAATGAATGAAAAAGATTTTAGAAATTTTACAAAAGATTATATCAACTGTGAAAGGACGGAGTCTTGTACACGTTATTTTCCCTCGAATTTCCATTCTCGAATCAAATTACAATTTCGCACAATTATTCAAAGTTGAGGACAATACACGAATCAATAATAACAAAAAAAAAATCAATTAGTTAATCAATTAGTGGTGGATTAATTATTTTAATCTTATAAAAAAGATAACTTATTCCTGCAGCATAGAGATAAATAGCAGTACGATTCATTCTCTACTGTAAGCTTTCTTTCTCTTCTTTTTTTTTTTAATTTTGCATATTAGTTTTATGTTCACCTGGACCTTAAAAGACACAAGAGATAAACTTTTGTTTATCTGGACCTTAAGCGACTCAAGATAAGACTCAAGTTTCTCATTTGGAAAAGGTTCTGCTGCAAGAAATAATTGTTTCAAATTTTAATCTGATCCGAGATTAGTTATGGCAGTGGGAGAAATGATGTGTGCAAACTTTTTACCAGACAGAGAAAATTAGTTTTAAAAAAAAAGTTCAAATGTTTATTAATTAATTGAAACAAAAAAGCGGGATAGTCTTGTTAATATATCATAACCCTTGACCCGTGTTCAAGAATAATAAAACTTTTTCTCAAATTATGCATGCATATGTTTAAATATTGAATATTGAATTTCGAATTCACTCACTGTCTCCATCTCTTTTACTTTGTGTCTCCACTCTCTGTGTCTCTGTCTTTTACTCTGCATCTGTGTGTGTGTGTGTGTTTATATATCTCTCTTTTCTTTTGTCTTTCTGCCTATCTCCTTTTACGTTATACTAATGTAAGCAAACTGGACATGAAACTCTTCAAGAACAACAGTAGCAGCTGGGAAGAGGTGGCACCGGATAGATCTACATGGAGAGAGAGCATAAAGGAGGTGTCATGTATTACAGATGCCATACACAACAGAAGCAGAAAGAAGGGTGAAAATGCAACGGCGCCTGGTGACTACATATGCCCAACCTGCGATCGCAGCTGTGTATCAAGGATTTGGTCTCTTTAGTCACACAAGAGCTTGCAATGGGAAAAGATCGTCTCTCGAGACGTAAAATTCCACAGAGATCTCTTTAAGTTTCTTTCTAAGTCGTTCTATCTCTCTATCATTCTCTTTGTTACCCCTCTCTCTTACTGTCTATGTCTCTCTTCCTGTCTCTGACCCCCTCTCTCTCTATTTGCCTTTTTATCTTTATTTCTTCTCTTTTATCTGCTGATTAGTTATTTACTAATTATCTTATCTTATCTTATATAATACAGAGGTGAGAATAAAACCGCTTTCTTCTGTGCGTTTTATATGTCGGTCTGTCTGTCTGTCACGTTAAGGTAAAAAAAAACAACAACAGAGAAACAGACATGGAAAATGAGGGGGAATGAGCGAAAAAAAAAAACATGATTTAAATATTTTCATTTCTTACTGTTTGATTTTTTTGAATTGATTTTTTTTTTTGCATTAGAAATTTTCCTACATTCTTTTTTTATTAGCTTTGAGTCCTCCCGTGCCGTTTAGCGCATTGGGCGGCAAGCTGTCATTGGCAATGTCTGAAGCCTCCTCCCACCTGGTGTCCACTGTTTTGAGGTCTTCCATGAAAGTGTGATGCCAGTTATACGAGGACGTCCCTGTTTGCGCATTCCTCGCATTGGCCTCCATGTCATCGCTACTCTTGGTATGCGTAGATCATTTCGTTGAAATACATGCCCCGCAAACCTCATGCAATGCTCTGTCACAAACTCACCAAAATATAAGTGTTCCACTCCCGGTTCGGGATTTCTTTGTTTGAGACCCGATCTCTATAACTGACTCCCAAAATAAATCTCAGCCATTTTGGTTGAGCCACATTTAGTCTTTTCTCAATTTTGGCAGATAACTTCCATGTCTCACATGCATATGTTGCTGTTAATATGACTATTGTGTTGGGAATGTCCAATGGCTTGGCTTGTCCAAATAGTCTGCAGCCAAGGTAAGTGAACTTGTCCAACTCTTCAAGCTTTGACTCGCCAAGTTTGATGGGGGCATTCTTTGACTTATATCCCACTCGCAAAATTTTAGTTTTATCCAAGTTTATGAGGAAACCAATTTTGGGGCCTCTAAACTCTCCGTCATTAATGACATGCATTTATTTTTAACCCCGAGTAGTGCAATGTCATCGGCCAAGTTCAAAACCGTGATTCGGTTTCGTTCACACCATGGAATACCAAAGGCTGTCTGGTTCATTGCTCTCCTCATTATGTAGTCGATGGCTAGGAGGAAGAGGAAGTGGGACAGGGGTGCATGTTATCTCCCTTTCTACATTATTGAATAAGAGAGTAAAAAAATAATAATTCGTAATGGGAATATGGGGGTAGCAATATAGAAAATTAGTTGAATTTAAAATAAATCTACATATAGCCCTAGATCTAAAAAAAAATGTTTGTTTTAAAAAGTTCATCTATTGATAGATCTAGAGCTAAACTGACAAAGTTATTTCTCATTATTTTTTTTTTCATTTGGCAGCATTTCAACTGCCAAAAATTAGTATTGATAAAAATCTCGCTTTGTTTTTGGCAACACTAGGACAACAATTAATGTCGTGAAAAAATCTCAGTGACACAGACCTATATCATTACCCAGGGTCAAGGCTAATTACATGATCATTAGCATTCGGGCGGAAGCTTGCAACTGTAACTTAGAACTAGATATATTTGTCTGATAATATATTTAGAGTTACATCAATGTGAAATTTTCTAATGACTAGTATGTACAGTTGTGTTTAACCTCTATAGCAGGGCAGAGAATGGAACTATTCAGACCATTGTCTTTGGCAGTCTTTGGTCTGCTTCTTATTTCAGGTAAAATTTTACTTAGTTTTAGAGATCTAAGAGAGACTACATTTAGACTAGACTATAAGTTAAGCAACTATTCTGGATTAAGTAGGCCTATATAAACTCTAGTATTTAGATCTAGATTATATAGATCTATCTATAATATAGGAGATTATCTATACAGTGACGTTTCTAAGATCATCATGATGAATACTTCTGCACTGTCACTAGACACTAGTCACTAAGGTAAAAAAGTAAAGTTCCCCTTTCAAACCTTGTGGTCTATAGGGCAGATGATGTAAAGTTCATCTGATTCTGTGGCCTACGGTTAACGAGGGTGTCAAGTGGCCAGCACAACGACCAACCGCCTTTACTTTTCCCCAACTAATGTCAGGTACCCATCAAGGCTGGGTAGACTCAAGGGCGCCCGAAAATCCCGAAATAAAAATCCCAGTCTTCACCAGGATTCGAACCAGGGACCTCCTGTACCGAAGCCAAGCACTTTACTGCTCAGCCACCGCGCCCTCCACACTAGTCACTAGACACTAGATATTAGATTCTTAAATCGGAACACTGACTTTCGGCAACTAGGTCAAATTTTTGTTTTTAGTTGGTGAACGTACAAAAAAAAATAAATAATGAAAGGCATATTCTTATTCTGCAACTAAAAGACCTTAAAGATAGCTGCATTCCTTTGAACCACTCATGTTGAAGATTCTGTTTTAAATTAACAGTGTCAACTCATGCTACTATACTGAACGTAACGCAGTTTTTGTGCTGTCTCCTTCAGTGAACACTGAGCACCGTCAGTAAACACCACTATGTTAACATATAATTATTGCTAATAAATTTTATATATGTTAATTAAAAATTATTTAGATTGCATCATTAACATAAATAAATATAGACTGGAAAAAGGAAGTAACTTCATGTAACTTGAAAACATGTATATCTATTGAATTCGGATTTCCGAATTGTGAAAAATGTGAATATTGCATGATCTTCAGTCTTAGAGATAAAATAAAATTTATAGACATAAAATAAAGTACGCACAATAGCAATTCACAAATTTTAGTTTAATAAAACTCTCTTATTGGCCAGTCTATATTTATTTATGTCTATGGATTGCATCAAAAGAAGTAGATTCACTTCTACAATATGTATTTATAGTATATTCTCTCTCTCTCTCTGTGTCTGTCTCTCTCTCTCTCTCTCTCTGTATATATATATATAAACTCAAAACCCCTCTGGCATTGCTCATAACATTTTGAGTGCGTACATTGCTTTTTTTTTATATTGAAGAGGACTTTTTTTTTAGCTTCGAACCCCGCTGAAGGGGATTTAAACTCAAAACCCCTTTGGCTACTCTCATAGAATTTTAGTGTGTACTTTGCTTTTATACTGAAGAGGGGGGGGGTATCGTAAATTTCGGAGGGGGTTTAAAAAAAAATCTAAATCTTCCTTGAAATTTGAGAATTGTCGTTTGCATTTTTTTTATATAAAGAAGAGGGGGGTTTAACTGCAAAACCTCTGGCAGGGTGGTTTAAACTTAAAGCCCCATTGGCTGCGCTGGGGTAAGTGATGGTTTAGTATTAAAATATCACCTAAAATAAATAAAATCAAAGCAAAAAATCAGTCACTTAATTCCGACTCCCGTTTATAGTTTTATTTTATTTATTTACCTATATAATCTATGTGTAGAAACAGACAGAAATAAATCTATATAGATTTTAGATCTATAATTAAATTATTATAATTTAACAAACGTGATATTTTCAACTAGGCTAAATGTATTCTATCTCTCTCTCTTTCTTTTAATTCCAATCCAAGGGCCCTCTTCTTTTTTTTATAATTTGGATGTTTGTTTGTTACACCTTAACATCCCCTCAATCCCATAGATGCTTATAATTCTTTTCATGACTCCATTTCCCTCCACTGCCTGTTTGATAGGTTGTGACACTACACGCTTAGTGTATACCTCTCCTCATCGCCAGCTCACCTGGCGTGATCACCTGCAGTGGGCATGGTCTCTAGCTTCAAATTAGCAGCCCTCACTTTTTCTTTCATATATAAATTATAAATTGTTGATATTCCGATCTAGGTCATGTTTACTCATTGAAAAAATCATAGATTTAATAATCCCAATAATATTACTTATTACGATTATGCATTGTTTACTACAGGAGAATGTTAAATTCATTATTATTCGTTGGAACACCTCCTTTGTTAAATTTTATTTACCAGCTTAAAGTATAAATGTGATTGGATTTTTTATGGAATGTCTTTCTAAAGTTGTTCGGAAGCTTATTTTGATATATCCATCAGCCTACGATCAAACAGGCTCATAATATAGCCTTCATCCCTTATATGGGTATGAATTGCCGGGGGGAGGTTAAGTTATATTCAATTTTTGAAAATTCATCAATTTCAAATTACACATTTTGCTAAAATAATTTCCAACCAGTCACATGAGGAGTGAAAAAGTATTTTAAAACTACATTTTAAGTTCAATTCATTTTTTTACAATAAATTTGTTAACGAAATTGAAATGTAAACCCATTATGTAACAGTTAATATGTTACGTTTACTATCACTAAACACATTGGAAACTTTTTTGTTTTTAAAGGTTTGCAAGATCAACTTCCATTGCCAAAGAGATTATTTTTCATATTGAGATTTGTTGTTTAAGTAAAAGGTTTCACAAAGAGCTGTTTTTTTTGTTGTTTTTTTTGTGTGAATTTCTTGAGCCATATTAATTGGAATAAAAAAATACATCATTACCAGACAAGGTTGAATCGGTCAGCTGTATAGAGAAATATATTGTTTGCAGAAATATGTTGTTTGCAAAGACTTACATTAGAAGAAAGAAATATTTAGTAATATTCCAACAGAGCTCAAGAATTTAGTGAACTCTTCTACAACACCATTGCCCTAACAGAGTTTTCATGGATTGTTCTCAGAAAGCCATCACAAATGAAGGAGCTGGAATACTTATAGAATGGCCCAATGGAGAAAAATAATTTACAAATTATAACTGATGAGCTCTATGAGAACCACAGAGAAGAAATAGGAGCACTGCATCATAAAAAATGACACATTAACACTCTCTTGTTTGACAAGGAAGTAATGAAGTTCAATTTCAAATACTTAACGCTGTACAGTCTACATTTCTTTTTGTTAAAGTTATAACTAGACAAAACTACAGTATGCAAATATAGTTATTAAATTAAATAAAACAATTTTTCCCACATACATCACGTACTCCTTTGTGCTTTGTTATTCAACTGATGAATATTCTTGTCATTTTCTCTTCACATTTGAGCAAGTAATTGCGTATTTAGTTTCTCATTATTGCGTTGATAACAAATTTAAGATATTCCTGCAATCAAGATCTTTTACTGCTCCATTTTTTGCTACTGATATAATAGTTACAGGGTTTGCTTTTTCTTCGAACGGTTCTTTCAAAACATCAAATGTGTTCGACTTTATTGTCAACTATCAGTTTTCACAAAAAGACATTTTGTCGTGAATTTCTTTATCCATAAATAAACGAGCATTTGCCCCAAAAAAACGCTTCATGATAGGCACAACTCGGTTCATATATAGACCTTTGAACTATTTGTTGCTTAGAAGAATTCTTAGCAAATATCAGATGCAGGTTTGTGTACAAAATAGTTTTAAAAACTTCAGCCGCTGGCTAAATCTTTCATTTTTTTTCGATAATTGTATGTCATTTTCATAATTTTGCAAGATATTTTAAGACACAGCAAACCATTATATTTTCCTTCAAATTTGAAATCAAATACTTTTTCAATTGTAGATCTTTTCTCAACCTTATCATTGAGTGCTCAATAGTTTTTCAAATCATATCAGGGTGGCTTTGTCTCCAACGATCCTCCAGCTTAGGTGGTTTCATGGTGTCATTACATTAAATGTTAAATAAAAGACACATAGGCAATATAAGCTCGACGAGAAAAGAAGAGAAAAAAAAATGAAAATTAACACCACTGTCTATTTTATATTTAGATTCAGCCATGTTAAATATTAGTTATCTCTAGACCAAATTAAGCTATTTAAATGAGGTATTAAAATTTAAAATATGTTTTTCATGCCAATACCGTGTGGACTATTTAATGGCCTAGCTATAATAAAGTATTAATTATGAATATTTGTATGATATAATAGGTGATTCCATTAATTTGAGATTTATATTAAACTCAATTCCTTCTTAAATGACATCCACTCTCGTGGACCCCATTTGCATGTCATGGACCCCCAATTTTATTTTCACTTTCGTGGACCCCTGGGGTCCATATGGACCACTTTGGGAATCACTGCTTTAGATCTAAATCAAATAGAATATGATGTACAAAAATAGAGGACAGAAAAAAGTAGATCTAGTTACTACTAGTACTAACTTAATACTTCATGTCAACTTCTGCATCAAGTCTTCCTCTGTATTTAACTACACTTGATAACTACACCTTACTTATTACACCTGCTAATTATACCTTGCTAATTAAGACGAAAGGCCCTAGTCTGATGCCTTTAATTACATTTACTATAATTCAGATTTAGTAATCTAGTCTAGATCCTATATTCTATACATTGATTAACTTTTAATGTAATTATAACATCATTCCTTCTAAAATCTTTTTATAAACACAATATAATCTCCACTTTGATACACTACAGCCAATAAAAGTAAGACTAAAAAAGACTTCTGCTCTACTAAACTACTTATTTATAGGTCTAGAGTGTAGTCTCATCAGATAATGGAATAGGAATATATATCTATACAATTAAAAAAGGACATTTTGAGTGAGTCTGGTGTGAATGAATATTTTGTTTTTCTATATTTACAATGTTTGTTTGGTGTAATGCACAAATTGTAAGACAAATTTCCTTTTGTATAATAAAGATTATAATTATTATTAATATTGTTAATCCTTTTTTTAACAACATTTACAAGTAACCCTCCTCCTCCAAAAATCCAAACAGAGCAGATTCACAGATATTTGTTGGGCATATTAAACAGCAATGGTTCTCTTTTAACTGTGTTATTATTAGATCTCTCAATGCTTGACAAATCTGACAACATAAATACACTGCATTTCGCCTCCATATCTCACTTTGTAAGTCAGATACAGTGACGACTAAGTTTACCATGCTCCCCCCCCCCCATACGCCCGGGCAGGCTGCTCTCTCCCCGTCCAGTTCTTCTTGGAGGCCCTTAGCATGCCGACAATATGGAAGGGCCTAATCGACCAAGTAGAAACAAAGCAGAGCGATCCCATACGGCTAACTACAAGCAGTCAGAGACTATCGCATCATATCCAGCCATAGTGACCATCATCTGCACAGACTGTTCTGTGCAGACGCCCGATGGAACTGTGAAAGCTGGGCACGGGGCGGTAGTTCGACTCTCTGGCACTCCCAAAAGTGACGAGCTCATGGGTCCCTGCCAGGGTAAAAGCAGCCGCGAGGAAAAACTGGAGGCAATGTTCCAGGCACTGCATTGGGTGGAAGGAAAAGTACATAGGTGGTACCTACGTAGTCTTGTTCACGGACACGATGTCCACACTAGAGGACTTAGAGGGGCTAGACGAAGGTGTCAGAAGAGTATGGGACGTCCTATCGATTGGAGGGCGTCTCCTACGATTCGGTTTGAGCATCACTCTACAATGGGTGCCCGCTCATTGTGGCATGATGAATCGTGCACTTACCAAAGTGTACGGTCCCTGGCCGACAAACGTTTGTTTGCGCTTTGGTACAATGGCTTGGATTCTTCGGACAAGGGCCGTAAGTTCCACAGGGCAATGAGTAGACCAGACAAAAGAGACACGTGGTGGCAACTCAATCTTGCGGAACAGGCGGTACTAGCCCAGTTCCGAGTCGGGCACTGTCCAATTGGTGTTTACTTCGGATGGTGGGGGAAAAATACAACACACGGTACCGCCGTTGCATGGACGACGATCAGACAATAGAGCACATTCTCTACGAATGCAGAGCTCTGCATGAAAGACGTTTGGGACAAGGTGATAGAGAGATAACTGGTACATATCCAACACAGAGGCTGTCCTTGTACGGGGACAAGGCGACCTTAAAACTCACTGCTCGTTTCCTCTCAAGTGGTCTAATGGAGCTCTATTTATCGTCGCGCTTGCTTGCTAAGTCTACTGAGTGACACTACTATAACGTGTAAAATGACGAAGAAAGTCCAATCTAGCAGACAATAACTTTATTCACAAAATATAATATAACAATAATTCACTGGCAACTCTCGCCACAAAAGATATAATGCAACTTCATATACGTTCATGTAAACTACACATAAATCCTGAGAAATACTTATGAATTAACACTTGATCTCAAAAACTAAGTACAGAAAAAAGACAGAGTAAAATCACATATCTCCGTACTCTGCTGGAGCTGGAACATTAACTGCCTTATTCAATCCTTGTTCAGTCAGGGTCTCAAGATTTCCTCGTGCTGAAGCACTGAATAGTTAAAATGACTACAAGTCACTTCATGTCACAGTGGTTCTAAAAACTAGCCAGTGACAGATAGCAGATGTGCTGAGGGCGCTCTACGAGGGTGCAGTACGCTCTTATTTGGAATACAGTCTACCTGTTCAGGTCTGTGCATCGCAAACGTCTCTAGCAAGCCCAGAAGCTGTTCAGAATCGAGCCATACAACTAATCTGTAAAACATTTCTGACAACGCCAATATAGACATTATGGTCTAACTCTTGATAATAACAATGAATAACTTTAATACTTAGTAAATCACA